>JAKEEE010000113.1:672500-688865 GCA_021498325.1 Bactrocera minax | reverse complement strand
CTCTTCCAGTTACAGAGCGTCAAAGTCATTTTCATGCTTAGTTGGGTTGCGAAAAAACTGCGCTTTTGCAATGTTATGTTTTTGGCGGCTTTCTGCACATTGCTGCGCTCCTGGTCGTCGAGGGTGACATCTTCCACATTCACAACATTTTGAAGCTTATTGCCACGCGCCCCGTCATCCCGGTCGGGTGACTTATGGTGATAAAGAAAGCCCATATAAACACTATCCCACTCACAGCATTTGATCCACCTGACGGACGCACACTTCCAGTTACAGAGCGTCAAAGTCCTTTTCATGCTTAGCTGGGTAGCAAAAAAATTGCGTTTTTGCAATGTTATGTTTTTGGCGGCTTTCTGCACATTGCTGCCCTCTGGTCATCGAGGGTTACGTGTCCAACATTCACAACCTTCTGAAGCTTATTGCCACGCGCCCCGCCATCCCGGTCGGGTGACTTATGGTGATAAAGAAAGCCCATAAAAACACTATCCCACTCACAGCATTTGATCCACCTGACGGACGCACTCTTCCAGTTACAGACGGTCAAAGTCATTTTCATGCTTAGCTGGGTAGCGAAAAAACTGCGTTTTTGCAATGTTATGTTTTTGGCTGCTTTCTGAATATTGCTGCGCTCCTGGTCATCGACGATGACGTGTCCAACATTCACAAATTTTGAAGCTTATTGCCACGCGCCCCGTCATCCCGGTCGGGTGACTTATAGTGATAAAGAAAGCCCATAAAAACACTATCCCACTCACAGCATTTGATCCACCTGACGGACGCACTCTTCCAGTTACAGAGCGTCAAAGTCATTTTCATGCTTAGCTGGGTAGCGAAAAAACTGCGTTTTTGCAATGTTATGTTTTTGGCTGCTTTCTGCATATTGCTGCGCTCCTGGTCATCGAGGGTTACGTGTCCAACATTCACAACCTTTTGAAGCTTATTGCCACGCGCCCCGTCATCCCGGTCGGGTGACTTCTGGTGATAAAGAAAGCCCATAAAAACACTATCCCACTCACAGCATTTGATACACCTGACGGACGCACTCTTCCAGTTACGGAGCGTCAAAGTCATTTTCATGCTTAGCTGGGTAGCGAAAAAACTGCGTTTTTGCAATGTTATGTTTTTGGCGGCTTTCTGCACATTGCTGCGCTCCTGGTCGTCGAGGGTGACATGTTCCACATTCACAACATTTTGAAGGTTATTGCCACGCGCCCCGTCATCCCGGTCGGGTGACTTATGGTGATAAAGAAAGCCCATAAAAACACTATCCCACTCACAGCATTTGATCCACTTGACGGACGCACTCTTCCAGTTACAGAGCGTCAAAGTCATTTTCATGCTTAGCTGGGTAGCGAAAAACTGCGTTTTTGCAATGTTATGTTTTTGGAAGCTTTCTGCATATTGCTGCGCTCCTGGTCGTCGAGGGTGACATGTTCCACATTCACAACCTTCTGAAGCTTATTGCCACGCGCCCCGTCATCCCGGTCGGGTGACTTCTGGTGATAAAGAAAGCCCATAAAAACACTATCCCACTCACAGCATTTGATCCACCTGACGGACGCACTCTTCCAGTTACAGAGCGTCAAAGTCATTTTCATGCTTAGCTGGGTAGCGAAAAAACTGCGTTTTTGCAATGTTATGTTTTTGGCGGCTTTCTGCACATTGCTGCGCTCCTGGTCATCGAGGGTTACGTGTCCAACATTCACAACCTTTTGAAGCTTATTGCCACGCGCCCCGTCATCCCGGTCGGGTGACTTATGGTGATAAAGAAAGCCCATAAAAACACTATCCCACTCACAGCATTTGATCCACCTGACGGACGCACTCTTCCAGTTACAGAGCGTCAAAGTCATTTTCATGCTTAGCTGGGTAGCGAAAAAACTGCGCTTTTGCAATGTTATGTTTTTGGCGGCTTTCTGCATATTGCTGCGCTCCTGGTCATCGAGGGTTACGTGTCCAACATTCACAACCTTTTGAAGCTTATTGCCACGCGCCCCGTCATCCCGGTCGGGTGACTTATGGTGATAAAGAAAGCCCATAAAAACACTATCCCACTCACAGCATTTGATCCACCTGACGGACGCACTCTTCCAGTTACAGAGCGTCAAAGTCATTTTCATGCTTAGCTGGGTAGCGAAAAAACTGCGTTTTTGCAATGTTATGTTTTTGGCGGCTTTCTGCACATTGCTGCGCTCCTGGTCTTCGAGGGTTACTTGTGCAACATTCACAACCTTTTGAAGCTTATTGCCACGCGCCCCGTCATCCCGGTCGGGTGACTTATGGTGATAAAGAAAGCCCATAAAAACACTATCCCACTCACAGCATTTGATCCACCTGACGGACGCACTCTTCCAGTTACAGAGCGTCAAAGTCATTTTCATGCTTAGCTGGGTAGCGAAAAAACTGCGCTTTTGCAATGTTGTGTTTTTGGCTGCTTTCTGCATATTGCTGCGCTCCTGGTCGTCGAGGGTGACATGTTCCACATTCACAACCTTCTGAAGCTTATTGCCACGCGCCCCGTCATCCCGGTCGGGTGACTTATGGTGATAAAGAAAGCCCATAAAAACACTATCCCACTCACAGCATTTGATCCACCTGACGGACGCACTCTTCCAGTTACAGAGCGTCAAAGTCATTTTCATGCTTAGCTCGGTAGCGAAAAAACTGCGTTTTTGAAATATTATGTTTTTGGCGGCTTTCTGCACATTGCTGCGCTCCTGGTCGTCGAGGGTGACATGTTCCACATTCACAACCTTCTGAAGCTTATTGCCACGCGCCCCGTCATCCCGGTCGGGTGACTTCTGGTGATAAAGAAAGCCCATTAAAACACTATCCCACTCACAGCATTTGATCCACTTGACGGACGCACTCTTCCAGTTACAGAGCGTCAAAGTCATTTTCATGCTTAGTTGGGTAGCGAAAAAACTGCGCTTTTGCAATGTTGTGTTTTTGGCTGCTTTCTGCATATTGCTGCGCTCCTGGTCGTCGAGGGTGACATGTTCCACATTCACAACATTTTGAAGGTTATTGCCACGCGCCCCGTCATCCCGGTCGGGTGACTTATGGTGATAAAGAAAGCCCATAAAAACACTATCCCACTCACAGCATTTGATCCACCTGACGGACGCACTCTTCCAGTTACAGAGCGTCAAAGTCATTTTCATGCTTAGCTGGGTAGCGAAAAAACTGCGTTTTTGCAATGTTATGTTTTTGGCGGCTTTCTGCACATTGCTGCGCTCCTGGTCATCGAGGGTTACGTGTCCAACATTCACAACCTTTTGAAGCTTATTGCCACGCGCCCCGTCATCCCGGTCGGGTGACTTCTGGTGATAAAGAAAGCCCATAAAAACACTATCCCACTCACAGCATTTGATACACCTGACGGACGCACTCTTCCAGTTACAGAGCGTCAAAGTCATTTTCATGCTTAGCTGGGTAGCGAAAAAACTGCGTTTTTGCAATGTTATGTTTTTGGCGGCTTTCTGCACATTGCTGCGCTCCTGGTCGTCGAGGGTGACATGTTCCACATTCACAACATTTTGAAGGTTATTGCCACGCGCCCCGTCATCCCGGTCGGGTGACTTCTGGTGATAAAGAAAGCCCATTAAAACACTATCCCACTCACAGCATTTGATCCACCTGACGGACGCACTCTTCCAGTTACAGAGCGTCAAAGTCATTTTCATGCTTAGCTGGGTAGCGAAAATACTGCGCTTTTGCAATGTTATGTTTTTGGCTGCTTTCTGCATATTGCTGCGCTCCTGGTCGTCGAGGGTGACATGTTCCACATTCACAACATTTTGAAGGTTATTGCCACGCGCCCCGTCATCCCGGTCGGGTGACTTATGGTGATAAAGAAAGCCCATAAAAACACTATCCCACTCACAGCATTTGATCCACCTGACGGACGCACTCTTCCAGTTACAGAGCGTCAAAGTCATTTTCATGCTTAGCTGGGTAGCGAAAAAACTGCGCTTTTGCAATGTTATGTTTTTGGCTGCTTTCTGCATATTGCTGCGCTCCTGGTCATCGAGGGTTACGTGTCCAACATTCACAACCTTTTGAAGCTTATTGCCACGCGCCCCGTCATCCCGGTCGGGTGACTTATGGTGATAAAGAAAGCCCATAAAAACACTATCCCACTCACAGCATTTGATCCACCTGACGGACGCACTCTTCCAGTTACAGAGCGTCAAAGTCATTTTCATGCTTAGCTGGGTAGCGAAAAAACTGCGTTTTTGCAATGTTATGTTTTTGGCGGCTTTCTGCACATTGCTGCGCTCCTGGTCGTCGAGGGTGACATGTTCCACATTCACAACCTTCTGAAGCTTATTGCCACGCGCCCCGTCATCCCGGTCGGGTGACTTCTGGTGATAAAGAAAGCCCATTAAAACACTATCCCACTCACAGCATTTGATCCACTTGACGGACGCACTCTTCCAGTTACAGAGCGTCAAAGTCATTTTCATGCTTAGTTGGGTAGCGAAAAAACTGCGCTTTTGCAATGTTGTGTTTTTGGCTGCTTTCTGCATATTGCTGCGCTCCTGGTCGTCGAGGGTGACATGTTCCACATTCACAACCTTCTGAAGCTTATTGCCACGCGCCCCGTCATCCCGGTCGGGGACTTATGGTGATAAAGAAAGCCCATAAAAACACTATCCCACTCACAGCATTTGATCCACCTGACGGACGCACTCTTCCAGTTACAGAGCGTCAAAGTCATTTTCATGCTTAGCTGGGTAGCGAAAAAACTGCGTTTTTGCAATGTTATGTTTTTGGCGGCTTTCTGCACATTGCTGCGCTCCTGGTCATCGAGGGTTACGTGTCCAATATTCACAACCTTTTGAAGCTTATTGCCACGCGCCCCGTCATCCCGGTCGGGTGACTTATGGTGATAAAGAAAGCCCATTAAAACACTATCCCACTCACAGCATTTGATACACCTGACGGACGCACTCTTCCAGTTACAGAGCGTCAAAGTCATTTTCATGCTTAGTTGGGTTGCGAAAAAACTGCGCTTTTGCAATGTTATGTTTTTGGCGGCTTTCTGCACATTGCTGCGCTCCTGGTCGTCGAGGGTGACATGTTCCACATTCACAACATTTTGAAGGTTATTGCCACGCGCCCCGTCATCCCGGTCGGGTGACTTATGGTAATAAAGAAAGCCCATAAAAACACTATCCCACTCACAGCATTTGATCCACCTGACGGTCGCACTCTTCCAGTTACGGAGCGTCAAAGTCATTTTCATGCTTAGCTGGGTAGCGAAAAACTGCGTTTTTGCAATGTTATGTTTTTGGAAGCTTTCTGCATATTGCTGCGCTCCTGGTCATCGAGGGTTACGTGTCCAACATTCACAACCTTTTGAAGCTTATTGCCACGCGCCCCGTCATCCCGGTCGGGTGACTTCTGGTGATAAAGAAAGCCCATAAAAACACTATCCCACTCACAGCATTTGATACACCTGACGGACGCACTCTTCCAGTTACGGAGCGTCAAAGTCATTTTCATGCTTAGCTGGGTAGCGAAAAAACTGCGTTTTTGCAATGTTATGTTTTTGGCGGCTTTCTGCACATTGCTGCGCTCCTGGTCGTCGAGGGTGACATGTTCCACATTCACAACATTTTGAAGGTTATTGCCACGCGCCCCGTCATCCCGGTCGGGTGACTTATGGTGATAAAGAAAGCCCATAAAAACACTATCCCACTCACAGCATTTGATCCACTTGACGGACGCACTCTTCCAGTTACAGAGCGTCAAAGTCATTTTCATGCTTAGCTGGGTAGCGAAAAAACTCCGTTTTTTCAATTTTATGTTTTTGGCGGCTTTCTGCACATTGCTGCGCTCCTGGTCGTCGAGGGTGACATGTTCCACATTCACAACCTTCTGAAGCTTATTGCCACGCGCCCCGTCATCCCGGTCGGGTGACTTCTGGTGATAAAGAAAGCCCATTAAAACACTATCCCACTCACAGCATTTGATCCACCTGACGGACGCACTCTTCCATTTACAGAGCGTCAAAGTCATTTTCATGCTTAGCTGGGTAGCGAAAAAACTGCGATTTGCAATTTTATGTTTTTGGCGGCTTTCTGCACATTGCTGCGCTCCTGGTCGTCGAGGGTGACATGTTCCACATTCACAACCTTCTGAAGCTTATTGCCACGCGCCCCGTCATCCCGGTCGGGTGACTTATGGTGATAAAGAAAGCCCATAAAAACACTATCCTAATCACAGTATTTGATCCACCTGACGGACGCACTCTTCCATTTACAGAGCGTCAAAGTCATTTTCATGCTTAGCTGGGTAGCGAAAAAACTGCGTTTTTGCAATGTTATGTTTTTGGCGGCTTTCTGCACATTGCTGCGCTCCTGGTCATCGAGGGTTACGTGTCCAATATTCACAACCTTTTGAAGCTTATTGCCACGCGCCCCGTCATCCCGGTCGGGTGACTTATGGTGATAAAGAAAGCCCATTAAAACACTATCCCACTCACAGTATTTGATACACCTGACGGACGCACTCTTCCATTTACAGAGCGTCAAAGTCATTTTCATGCTTAGCTGGGTAGCGAAAAAACTGCGATTTGCAATTTTATGTTTTTGGCGGCTTTCTGAACATTGCTGCGCTCCTGGTCGTCGAGGGTGACATGTTCCACATTCACAACCTTCTGAAGCTTATTGCCACGCGCCCCGTCATCCCGGTCGGGGACTTATGGTGATAAAGAAAGCCCATAAAAACACTATCCCACTCACAGCATTTGATCCACCTGACGGACGCACTCTTCCAGTTACAGAGCGTCTAAGTCATTTTCATGCTTAGCTCGGTAGCGAAAAAACTGCGTTTTTGAAATATTATGTTTTTGGCGGCTTTCTGCACATTGCTGCGCTCCTGGTCATCGAGGGTTACGTGTCCAACATTCACAACGTTTTGAAGCTTATTGCCACGCGCCCCGTCATCTCGGTCGGGTGACTTCTGGTGATAAAGAAAGCCCATAAAAACACTATCCCAATCACAGCATTTGATCCTCAAGACGGACGCACTCTTCCAGTTACAGAGCGTCAAAGTCATTTTCATGCTTAGTTGGGTTGCGAAAAAACTGCGCTTTTGCAATGTTATGTTTTTGGCGGCTTTCTGCACATTGCTGCGCTCCTGGTCGTCGAGGGTGACATCTTCCACATTCACAACATTTTGAAGGTTATTGCCACGCGCCCCGTCATCCCGGTCGGGTGACTTATGGTAATAAAGAAAGCCCATAAAAACACTATCCCACTCACAGCATTTGATCCACCTGACGGACGCACTCTTCCAGTTACAGAGCGTCAAAGTCATTTTCATGCTTAGCTGGGTAGCGAAAAAACTGCGTTTTTGCAATGTTATGTTTTTGGCTGATTTCTGCATATTGCTGCGCTCCTGGTCATCGAGGGTTACGTGTCCAACATTCACAACCTTTTGAAGCTTATTGCCACGCGCCCCGTCATCCCGGTCGGGTGACTTATGGTGATAAAGAAAGCCCATAAAAACACTATCCCACTCACAGCATTTGATCCACCTGACGGACGCACTCTTCCAGTTACAGAGCGTCAAAGTCATTTTCATGCTTAGCTGGGTAGCGAAAAAACTGCGTTTTTGCAATGTTATGTTTTTGGCGGCTTTCTGCACATTGCTGCGCTCCTGGTCGTCGAGGGTGACTTGTTCCACATTCACAACCTTCTGAAGCTTATTGCCACGCGCCCCGTCATCTCGGTCGGGTGACTTATGGTGATAAAGAAAGCCCATAAAAACACTATCCCACTCACAGCATTTGATCCACCTGACGGACGCACTCTTCCAGTTACAGAGCGTCAAAGTCATTTTCATGCTTAGCTGGGTAGCGAAAAAACTGCGTTTTTGCAATGTTATGTTTTTGGCGGCTTTCTGCACATTGCTGCGCTCCTGGTCGTCGAGGGTGACATGTTCCACATTCACAACCTTCTGAAGCTTATTGCCACGCGCCCCGTCATCCCGGTCGGGTGACTTATGGTGATAAAGAAAGCCCATTAAAACACTATCCCACTCACAGCATTTGATCCACTTGACGGACGCACTCTTCCAGTTACAGAGCGTCAAAGTCATTTTCATGCTTAGTTGGGTAGCGAAAAAACTGCGCTTTTGCAATGTTGTGTTTTTGGCTGCTTTCTGCATATTGCTGCGCTCCTGGTCGTCGAGGGTGACATGTTCCACATTCACAACCTTCTGAAGCTTATTGCCACGCGCCCCGTCATCCCGGTCGGGGACTTATGGTGATAAAGAAAGCCCATAAAAACACTATCCCACTCACAGCATTTGATCCACCTGACGGACGCACTCTTCCAGTTACAGAGCGTCAAAGTCATTTTCATGCTTAGCTCGGTAGCGAAAAAACTGCGATTTTGAAATGTTATGTTTTTGGCGGCTTTCTGCACATTGCTGCGCTCCTGGTCATCGAGGGTTACGTGTCCAACATTCACAACCTTTTGAAGCTTATTGCCACGCGCCCCGTCATCTCGGTCGGGTGACTTATGGTGATAAAGAAAGCCCATAAAAACACTATCCCAATCACAGCATTTGATCCTCCTGACGGACGCACTCTTCCAGTTACAGAGCGTCCAATCATTTTCATGCTTGGCTGGGTAGCGAAAAAACTGCGCTTTTGCAATGTTATGTTTTTGGCTGCTTTCTGCATATTGCTGCGCTCCTGGTCATCGAGGGTTACGTGTCCAACATTCACAACCTTTTGAAGCTTATTGCCACGCGCCCCGTCATCTCGGTCGGGTGACTTATGGTGATAAAGAAAGCCCATAAAAACACTATCCCACTCACAGCATTTGATCCACCTGACGGACGCACTCTTCCAGTTACAGAGCGTCAAAGTCATTTTCATGCTTAGCTGGGTAGCGAAAAAACTGCGTTTTTGCAATGTTATGTTTTTGGCGGCTTTCTGCACATTGCTGCGCTCCTGGTCGTCGAGGGTGACATGTTCCACATTCACAACCTTCTGAAGCTTATTGCCACGCGCCCCGTCATCCCGGTCGGGTGACTTATGGTGATAAAGAAAGCCCATAAAAACACTATCCCACTCACAGCATTTGATCCACCTGACGGACGCACTCTTCCAGTTACAGAGCGTCAAAGTCATTTTCATGCTTAGTTGGGTAGCGAAAAAACTGCGCTTTTGCAATGTTGTGTTTTTGGCTGCTTTCTGCATATTGCTGCGCTCCTGGTCATCGAGGGTTACGTGTCCAACATTCACAACCTTTTGAAGCTTATTGCCACGCGCCCCGTCATCTCGGTCGGGTGACTTATGGTGATAAAGAAAGCCCATAAAAACACTATCCCACTCACAGCATTTGATCCACCTGACGGACGCACTCTTCCAGTTACAGAGCGTCAAAGTCATTTTCATGCTTAGTTGGGTAGCGAAAAAACTGCGCTTTTGCAATGTTATGTTTTTGGCTGCTTTCTGCATATTGCTGCGCTCCTGGTCATCGAGGGTTACGTGTCCAACATTCACAACCTTTTGAAGCTTATTGCCACGCGCCCCGTCATCCCGGTCGGGTGACTTATGGTGATAAAGAAAGCCCATAAAAACACTATCCCACTCACAGCATTTGATCCACCTGACGGACGCACTCTTCCAGTTACAGAGCGTCAAAGTCATTTTCATGCTTAGCTGGGTAGCGAAAAAACTGCGTTTTTGCAATGTTATGTTTTTGGCGGCTTTCTGCACATTGCTGCGCTCCTGGTCGTCGAGGGTGACATGTTCCACATTCACAACATTTTGAAGGTTATTGCCACGCGCCCCGTCATCCCGGTCGGGTGACTTATGGTGATAAAGAAAGCCCATAAAAACACTATCCCACTCACAGCATTTGATCCACTTGACGGACGCACTCTTCCAGTTACAGAGCGTCAAAGTCATTTTCATGCTTAGCTGGGTAGCGAAAAAACTGCGTTTTTTCAATTTTATGTTTTTGGCGGCTTTCTGCACATTGCTGCGCTCCTGGTCGTCGAGGGTGACATGTTCCACATTCACAACCTTCTGAAGCTTATTGCCACGCGCCCCGTCATCCCGGTCGGGTGACTTCTGGTGATAAAGAAAGCCCATTAAAACACTATCCCACTCACAGCATTTGATCCACTTGACGGACGCACTCTTCCAGTTACAGAGCGTCAAAGTCATTTTCATGCTTAGCTGGGTAGCGAAAAAACTGCGTTTTTGCAATGTTATGTTTTTGGCGGCTTTCTGCACATTGCTGCGCTCCTGGTCGTCGAGGGTGACATGTTCCACATTCACAACCTTCTGAAGCTTATTGCCACGCGCCCCGTCATCCCGGTCGGGTGACTTATGGTGATAAAGAAAGCCCATAAAAACACTATCCCACTCACAGCATTTGATCCACCTGACGGACGCACTCTTCCAGTTACAGAGCGTCAAAGTCATTTTCATGCTTAGCTGGGTAGCGAAAAAACTGCGTTTTTGCAATGTTATGTTTTTGGCGGCTTTCTGCACATTGCTGCGCTCCTGGTCGTCGAGGGTGACATGTTCCACATTCACAACATTTTGAAGGTTATTGCCACGCGCCCCGTCATCCCGGTCGGGTGACTTATGGTGATAAAGAAAGCCCATAAAAACACTATCCCACTCACAGCATTTGATCCACCTGACGGACGCACTCTTCCAGTTACAGAGCGTCAAAGTCATTTTCATGCTTAGCTGGGTAGCGAAAAAACTGCGTTTTTTCAATTTTATGTTTTTGGCGGCTTTCTGCACATTGCTGCGCTCCTGGTCGTCGAGGGTGACATGTTCCACATTCACAACATTTTGAAGGTTATTGCCACGCGCCCCGTCATCCCGGTCGGGTGACTTATGGTAATAAAGAAAGCCCATAAAAACACTATCCCACTCACAGCATTTGATCCACCTGACGGACGCACTCTTCCAGTTACGGAGCGTCAAAGTCATTTTCATGCTTAGCTGGGTAGCGAAAAAACTGCGTTTTTGCAATGTTATGTTTTTGGCGGCTTTCTGCACATTGCTGCGCTCCTGGTCGTCGAGGGTGACATGTTCCACATTCACAACCTTCTGAAGCTTATTGCCACGCGCCCCGTCATCCCGGTCGGGTGACTTATGGTGATAAAGAAAGCCCATAAAAACACTATCCCACTCACAGCATTTGATCCACCTGACGGACGCACTCTTCCAGTTACAGAGCGTCAAAGTCATTTTCATGCTTAGCTGGGTAGCGAAAAAACTGCGTTTTTGCAATGTTATGTTTTTGGCGGCTTTCTGCACATTGCTGCGCTCCTGGTCATCGAGGGTTACGTGTCCAACATTCACAACCTTTTGAAGCTTATTGCCACGCGCCCCGTCATCTCGGTCGGGTGACTTATGGTGATAAAGAAAGCCCATAAAAACACTATCCCACTCACAGCATTTGATCCACCTGACGGACGCACTCTTCCAGTTACAGAGCGTCAAAGTCATTTTCATGCTTAGCTGGGTAGCGAAAAAACTGCGTTTTTGCAATGTTATGTTTTTGGCGGCTTTCTGCACATTGCTGCGCTCCTGGTCGTCGAGGGTGACATGTTCCACATTCACAACATTTTGAAGGTTATTGCCACGCGCCCCGTCATCCCGGTCGGGTGACTTATGGTGATAAAGAAAGCCCATAAAAACACTATCCCACTCACAGCATTTGATCCACCTGACGGACGCACTCTTCCAGTTACAGAGCGTCAAAGTCATTTTCATGCTTAGCTGGGTAGCGAAAAAACTGCGTTTTTGCAATGTTATGTTTTTGGCGGCTTTCTGCACATTGCTGCGCTCCTGGTCATCGAGGGTGACTTGTTCCACATTCACAACCTTTTGAAGCTTATTGCCACGCGCCCCGTCATCCCGGTCGGGTGACTTATGGTGATAAAGAAAGCCCATAAAAACACTATCCCACTCACAGCATTTGATCCACCTGACGGACGCACTCTTCCAGTTACAGAGCGTCGAAGTCATTTTCATGCTTTGCTGGGTAGCGAAAGAAGTGCGTTTTTGCAATTTTATGTTTTTGGCGGCTTTCTGCACATTGCTGAGCTCCTGGTCATCGATGGTGACGTGTCCAACATTCACAACCTTTTGAAGCTTATTGCCACGCGCCCCGTCATCCCGGTCGGGTGACCTATGGTGATAAAGAAAGCCCATAAAAACACTATCCCACTCACAGCATTTGATCCACCTGACGGACGCACTCTTCCAGTTACAGAGCGTCAAAGTCATTTTCATGCTTAGCTGGGTAGCGAAAAAACTGCGTTTTTGCAATGTTATGTTTTTGGCGGCTTTCTGCACATTGCTGCGCTCCTGGTCATCGAGGGTTACGTGTCCAACATTCACAACCTTTTGAAGCTTATTGCCACGCGCCCCGTCATCCCGGTCGGGTGACTTATGGTGATAAAGAAAGCCCATAAAAACACTATCCCACCCACAGCATTTGAGCCACCTGACGGACGCACTCTTCCAGTTACAGACGGTCAAAGTCATTTTCATGCTTAGCTGGGTAGCGAAAAAAGTGCGTTTTTGCAATGTTATGTTTTTGGCGGCTTTCTGCATATTGCTGCTCTCCTGGTCATCGAGGGTGACGTGTCCAACATTCACAACCTTTTGAAGCTTATTGCCACGCGCCCCGTCATCCCGGTCGGGTGACTTATGGTGATAAAGAAAGCCCATAAAAACACTATCCCACTCACAGCATTTGATCCACCTGACGGACGCACTCTTCCAGTTACAGAGCGTCAAAGTCATTTTCATGCTTAGCTGGGTAGCGAAAAAACTGCGTTTTTGCAATGTTATGTTTTTGGCGGCTTTCTGCACATTGCTGCGCTCCTGGTCGTCGAGGGTGACATGTTCCACATTCACAACCTTCTGAAGCTTATTGCCACGCGCCCCGTCATCCCGGTCGGGTGACTTATGGTGATAAAGAAAGCCCATAAAAACACTATCCCACTCACAGCATTTGATCCACCTGACGGACGCACTCTTCCAGTTACAGAGCGTCAAAGTCATTTTCATGCTTAGCTGGGTAGCGAAAAAACTGCGTTTTTGCAATGTTATGTTTTTGGCGGCTTTCTGCACATTGCTGCGCTCCTGGTCGTCGAGGGTGACATGTTCCACATTCACAACCTTCTGAAGCTTATTGCCACGCGCCCCGTCATCCCGGTCGGGTGACTTATGGTGATAAAGAAAGCCCATAAAAACACTATCCCACTCACAGCATTTGATCCACCTGACGGACGCACTCTTCCAGTTACAGAGCGTCAAAGTCATTTTCATGCTTAGCTGGGTAGCGAAAAAACTGCGTTTTTGCAATGTTATGTTTTTGGCGGCTTTCTGCACATTGCTGCGCTCCTGGTCATCGAGGGTTACGTGTCCAACATTCACAACCTTTTGAAGCTTATTGCCACGCGCCCCGTCATCCCGGTCGGGTGACTTATGGTGATAAAGAAAGCCCATTAAAACACTATCCCACTCACAGTATTTGATCCACCTGACGGACGCACTCTTCCATTTACAGAGCGTCAAAGTCATTTTCATGCTTAGCTGGGTAGCGAAAAAACTGCGATTTGCAATTTTATGTTTTTGGCGGCTTTCTGCACATTGCTGCGCTCCTGGTCGTCGAGGGTGACATGTTCCACATTCACAACCTTCTGAAGCTTATTGCCACGCGCCCCGTCATCCCGGTCGGGTGACTTATGGTGATAAAGAAAGCCCATAAAAACACTATCCCACTCACAGCATTTGATCCACCTGACGGACGCACTCTTCCAGTTACAGAGCGTCAAAGTCATTTTCATGCTTAGCTGGGTAGCGAAAAAACTGCGTTTTTTCAATTTTATGTTTTTGGCGGCTTTCTGCACATTGCTGCGCTCCTGGTCGTCGAGGGTGACATGTTCCACATTCACAACCTTCTGAAGCTTATTGCCACGCGCCCCGTCATCCCGGTCGGGTGACTTATGGTGATAAAGAAAGCCCATAAAAACACTATCCCAATCACAGCATTTGATCCTCCTGACGGACGCACTCTTCCAGTTACAGAGCGTCAAAGTCATTTTCATGCTTAGTTGGGTTGCGAAAAAACTGCGCTTTTGCAATGTTATGTTTTTGGCTGCTTTCTGCATATTGCTGCGCTCCTGGTCATCGAGGGTGACATGTTCCACATTCACAACATTTTGAAGGTTATTGCCACGCGCCCCGTCATCCCGGTCGGGTGACTTATGGTGATAAAGAAAGCCCATTAAAACACTATCCCACTCACAGCATTTGATCCACTTGACGGACGCACTCTTCCAGTTACAGAGCGTCAAAGTCATTTTCATGCTTAGCTGGGTAGCGAAAAAACTGCGTTTTTTCAATTTTATGTTTTTGGCGGCTTTCTGCACATTGCTGCGCTCCTGGTCGTCGAGGGTGACATGTTCCACATTCACAACCTTCTGAAGCTTATTGCCACGCGCCCCGTCATCCCGGTCGGGTGACTTATGGTGATAAAGAAAGCCCATAAAAACACTATCCCACTCACAGCATTTGATCCACCTGACGGACGCACTCTTCCAGTTACAGAGCGTCAAAGTCATTTTCATGCTTAGCTGGGTAGCGAAAAAACTGCGTTTTTGCAATGTTATGTTTTTGGCGGCTTTCTGCACATTGCTGCGCTCCTGGTCGTCGAGGGTGACATGTTCCACATTCACAACCTTCTGAAGCTTATTGCCACGCGCCCCGTCATCCCGGTCGGGTGACTTCTGGTGATAAAGAAAGCCCATTAAAACACTATCCCACTCACAGCATTTGATCCACTTGACGGACGCACTCTTCCAGTTACAGAGCGTCAAAGTCATTTTCATGCTTAGTTGGGTAGCGAAAAAACTGCGCTTTTGCAATGTTGTGTTTTTGGCTGCTTTCTGCATATTGCTGCGCTCCTGGTCATCGAGGGTTACGTGTCCAACATTCACAACCTTTTGAAGCTTATTGCCACGCGCCCCGTCATCCCGGTCGGGTGACTTATGGTGATAAAGAAAGCCCATAAAAACACTATCCCACTCACAGCATTTGATCCACCTGACGGACGCACTCTTCCAGTTACAGAGCGTCAAAGTCATTTTCATGCTTAGCTGGGTAGCGAAAAAACTGCGTTTTTGCAATGTTATGTTTTTGGCGGCTTTCTGCATATTGCTGCGCTCCTGGTCATCGAGGGTTACGTGTCCAACATTCACAACCTTTTGAAGCTTATTGCCACGCGCCCCGTCATCTCGGTCGGGTGACTTATGGTGATAAAGAAAGCCCATAAAAACACTATCCCAATCACAGCATTTGATCCTCCTGACGGACGCACTCTTCCAGTTACAGAGCGTCAAAGTCATTTTCATGCTTAGTTGGGTAGCGAAAAAACTGCGCTTTTGCAATGTTATGTTTTTGGCTGCTTTCTGCATATTGCTGCGCTCCTGGTCATCGAGGGTTACGTGTCCAACATTCACAACCTTTTGAAGCTTATTGCCACGCGCCCCGTCATCTCGGTCGGGTGACTTATGGTGATAAAGAAAGCCCATAAAAACACTATCCCACTCACAGCATTTGATCCACCTGACGGACGCACTCTTCCAGTTACAGAGCGTCAAAGTCATTTTCATGCTTAGCTGGGTAGCGAAAAAACTGCGTTTTTTCAATTTTATGTTTTTGGCGGCTTTCTGCACATTGCTGCGCTCCTGGTCGTCGAGGGTGACATGTTCCACATTCACAACCTTCTGAAGCTTATTGCCACGCGCCCCGTCATCCCGGTCGGGTGACTTATGGTGATAAAGAAAGCCCATAAAAACACTATCCCACTCACAGCATTTGATCCACCTGACGGACGCACTCTTCCAGTTACAGAGCGTCAAAGTCATTTTCATGCTTAGCTGGGTAGCGAAAAAACTGCGCTTTTGCAATGTTATGTTTTTGGCTGCTTTCTGCATATTGCTGCGCTCCTGGTCATCGAGGGTTACGTGTCCAACATTCACAACCTTTTGAAGCTTATTGCCACGCGCCCCGTCATCTCGGTCGGGTGACTTATGGTGATAAAGAAAGCCCATAAAAACACTATCCCACTCACAGCATTTGATCCACCTGACGGACGCACTCTTCCAGTTACAGAGCGTCAAAGTCATTTTCATGCTTAGCTGGGTAGCGAAAAAACTGCGTTTTTGCAATGTTATGTTTTTGGCGGCTTTCTGCACATTGCTGCGCTCCTGGTCATCGAGGGTTACGTGTCCAACATTCACAACCTTTTGAAGCTTATTGCCACGCGCCCCGTCATCCCGGTCGGGTGACTT
>JAKEEE010000107.1:210000-750123 GCA_021498325.1 Bactrocera minax | reverse complement strand
CCATAATCTTCAGTAGTAGAAAACAGTTGTCATAACCGTAAGTCACGCGTAACTCATTCGCAGCTGTTAAATTATGGACTTTACCACATACGAAACCACATTTATATAAAGTTTTTTGTGACTCGTGGAAGGCCATTGTAATGCAACATTTGCTCATCACTTCGCTGGCAACATTTCACAAGGACTTTTAATATGCGAACAAACAGAAGATAAAGTATATGCACATTGTGGTTTCTCTGGCATTATCTGATATGCGGAAATGGTTCTCATATAAACGTTAATTTATTTATTTGATTTGCCATACAAATGTTTTATGTAATTAAAGTCCCATTCACACTATAACCTCTCGTATGCAGTGTGACGTTTTTCAATTGATATTAATTGATTGATTGGGTGAAAGAGGCACTTAGCATCTTTTGAAATTACTTTTAAACCACATTTAGTTGGTATTGAGCGGTTCTATCTCTAGGAGAGCGCGATAAATTTAAGGTATCAGCGCATTTTAATTAATTCTTTCTAAAGTACTTTTGTGTAATTACTTTAAATATATTAAAAGTTATTATTTAGTTTACTGCTGGAAATGATTACACTGATTACTCTAAACAGCCAGTAATCTAAATTTAATTCAACAAGTATCACACCAATTGTTTCTCTCTTTCCTTTTTTAATTAAAGCTCATTTGTATAAATTATGTGTTTACAATTTTTTGTTTCATTCGTAGTTCAACTTCAAATGCTATTCTCAACCACTTTAAAAATACGTGTTCGCTTGATTTTAGATTATAACAAGGTCAGTAAGTAATACGCGGCAGACAATTGAACTAACAGTAATGTAATTAACTCATTAGTAGTAGTTAATTGAAACGCGTTATCCATGAATACTTGTGTTAGCTGTCAGAATTTAGTTAAATGGAGTTGTAATATCTACACAAAATAATAATAAAATATTAAATAATTATTCTTACACATATATTTATGAAAATGACATAATAATTGTGCCAACTAATGATGTATTTGAGTCTGAAGAAGTGAATAGAAAATCACAAACTCATTAACAGTTGCATATAGTAACGATGTAGCAAGGTCCGGTTTTAACTGTAATCACCGAGAAAGCAATTTAATCATATCTTATTGTGTTTTATATTTATAATACATTATAATTGCTTTTAATTTAAATTTTTGGTTATTATTTTTACGGCTTTTATTCTTTAACATTTTTTGTTTTGCTTAAGAAAAACAAATAAATTTTATTTTTATAATTTCTTAAAAATTTGTTAATTTTGTTAATTTTTTAAATTCTTTCATAATCATTTAAATTCAATTTTATAATTTACATTTTATTGTAATTTTTTATATTTATTTTTTCCCTTTCCCCTTCCCCTTCCTTTTCACTTTTTATTTTGAATTTTTTGGTTTAATTTTTTGAAATTTATTTTCCTATATTACAATATTATTTTCGTCAAATAGCATTTTTAATGTAAATAATTTTTTTGTTATTGATATCTTTTCTATTTATTTATTTTTTTTTGTGTTTTCTATTAAATATTTTTATTTCCACGCTTTCGTTTAGGTTATTTCACATACTATCAGTATTTACTTTTTTATTATATGTTCATTTCATGTTTTTAAATAAAATTTTTTTATCTCTTGTTTTCCTTGTTGTGTTTATTTGTTATGGATTTGTGCTCTTTCTTTTTCTTTTATATTTTATTTATTTCTGACATGTTGTTTTTTTTGTTTTTTTTAATAATTATTTTTTTTTAGTTATTCCTTATCAGATCTTTTCTATATTTTTTTATTTTCATCCACTTGCATGTTATTTATTTATTTTTTATTAGATTTAGGTTAGGTTTTAGGTTTTTGTTGATTTCAAGTGGTTGGTTCTTTTAATTTCTTCCATTCATATATGAATGCAGATTCTTAAATTAATTTAGGCCTTCATATCCTATAAAATGGACTTACGTAAGCTAGATAATTGTTAAAAAATAAAATATTATACGTTTTCATGGTTACGCCAAACATTTCCTATGGCGAATATTTAGGTTTTGGACTCAGACTAAATTACATTGCCATTACATAGATGCACATGCGCAAAATATGTGTCTGTAGGTGCTTACGAATATGTTGCATTTCGAATTTCAATGCACGAATGCCCCCATATACATACATACATACATACGCTAGTATATTTTTCCCCATGCCCCTTGCCTATCTAACTAAGTATAGACATCTGTTTGTCTAAGTACGTCTGTATGCATGGACTTACCCACCAGCCTACCTCCCGAACTCGCTAAACATTGCTAAAAGCTTGTAATGCTCGATGGTATGAGCGAGTGAGCGACGAGCGAATAAATAAATGAAGAAGGAAAGCGTAGCGTTACGCTGGCTGGCCCTAAGCTGTTTGCTTTTATTTTGCTATTTTTTTTCTGAAATTTTTTTTTTTTTTGGTTGGCGTGTTATGCAATTTAATTTAAACCGCGCGCATAACAATTATGTGTGCTCACTAGTGTGATGTGTTGGTTTACAAACAATGTAGATTTTTTGGGCCAACTTGATATAATGAAACCTACACACATGCATTCAAACAAGTGTATGCGCGCGCATATGAATGGTGTAATCACATGAGTAGTAAGTCAATAAATAATTACCCTGCCGCGCACTACTTTGGTCGCCACTGCTGAGTCGCTCGCATTCACGTTCGCCTGTAATGGGGCGAAAACCGGAAATTTAGCGCAAATGTTTGAAAGCAAAATTCATACTTTGCAAAAAATTGTTGGTAACATATTTATATTTTAGGCTATTTAGTTTTGCAATTTAAAATAAAGGTTGAAAAAGTCTAGCAAAGTAAGAAATAAAAATATTAAATGTCCCAGATTTATGTAAAAAATCATTGACCTTGACTGTTTTGTAAGTTAATATAGCCTCCATTTTATTAAAACCATATTTTGCCTTAAAGTACAGTTAAGACACTATGATCTATCCGCAAACACAAAAAGTACATGTTAAAGTAAAATGGACTCTATGACGGTAGACGGTTGAATCATCAAATGAATAAAATTTATCGAAATAATCATCTGTATTTAAAATTACTGACATCTGTTTGACTATTTTCACTTATTTTATATTAATTTAGTAGGTAATCCTTATCCAATTTGTGTTTAATAAATACTAATCTTTAAGTGGGGCAAAACCGGTCAGTTCTGCACCAATAATACATCAGAATTGTTGCATTAATTCACCAGGCCTCATGACATAACCTATTGGAACTTATACTATTACTAATCAGGCCTGATGGGAATATTTAGCATCCAAATAATATCGAAATTTTGCTGTAATTTAGTAAATAATGTGATACATAAAATTTTTTTAAACCTTTTTTATTTACTCAATTATTTCTTCTTTTGCTTTTTTTATTACTTTTTACTTCTGTTTTTTTATTAAAAAAAAATTTTTTCTTTATTTTTTTTATTTATTATTTTTTATTAATTTTTTTTTATTAAATTTTTATTTTTTTCTTCAATTTTTATTTTTATTTTATTATTTTTTATTTTTATTATAATTTTTTATTTTTTTTATAATTTTTTATTTTTATTTTTATTTTATTTAAATAATTTTTAAATTTGGTTTTTTTATTTTTTATTTTTTTAAATTTTTTAATTTTTAAAATAAATTTTTTAATTTGTTAATTTTTTAATTTGTTAATTTTTTAATTTGTTAATTTTTTAATTTGTTAATTTTTTAATTTGTTAATTTTTTAATTTGTTAATTTTTTTTAATTTTGTTAATTTTTTAATTTTGTTAATTTTTTAATTTTATTTTTTTATTATTTATTTTTTAATATTTTTTATTGAATTTACTGAACTTTTGTTTTTTTATTGAGTTTACTGAAATTTATTTACTTAAATATATAAATATAAATAATATATATTATAATAATTATAATAATATATAATATAAATATTTATTAAAAGTCACGACTAGTCTCTTCTGCAAATATGTGGTTAATATTTTATGAAATTATTCATATATACATACTTACAAAACATACCATATACATATGTGACCACATAACCAAAGGTTTTTTCTTCGTATCCATGAAAGAAGTCACGTCATCCTCATACCTCATGCACATTCATACACATACATATACATACATATATATATATGTATTCACTTAATAAATATTTCCAAATGATGATCGTAATGTATCGGTTCTTTCAATGCTCGACATGCCCAACATGCCCGACCTTCGGTCGTGGTGAGCAAACATTTGACAGCTTCACTTGACAGTGTTGACACAAATGTTTGTCTGTATGTGCGTACAAGTACTTAATATGTCATACTATATTATTAGGCAGATATTAAATTATCCATAGGTAGCAACTTCCTTATTGAAATTTAATGCGGAGTAGAAGTATGTATGCAATAGCATAATTTTTGTTTAGAAACTTTGCTTTCAATTAAAATTTGTTTTTATATTTATGTATGTCGTTCATTCACAAAAAATGCGGCTTCCCTTAATAAACTAGTCGCCGTATGCGGTAATGCCTGCTATCCCCACCAATAGACATTCATGTCACGTAGGCGCTTATTTACTCAAAATAATAATATACTCATTTAGATATGTATGGCTATGTACTTACATATGTAGTTTAAGAATACAGTGTGGGTTTTTAATTTTGTTGTTGTCTGATAGTGTCTTTTTATAAAAAAGCAAAGAGATAAAAATAACATAACAGATTTTTAGAAAACATTGACTTTAATTCCTAAATGGATTACCGGTTTAGGCATGCTAGAATACGAATTTGGAAAAAGCAAATATTCAGATTTCTCTTCGTATTCTCAAGGCATGTTTTCAATACTTTAATCTAATAATTTGAATTTATTTATACCCAGTGCCACATTGATATCTCTTGATTTCTGCACTAACATCTTTTATGATTGGGTTAATGTGTATGCACCCAAACATTCGACTTATATATACTGAATTATATTGTATCGTATTGTGGTTAGTCGTTTATGAAGTGACAACGCTGATTAGATGCTAAAAATAAGTTTATCGCTCGATGATAACCAAAATAAAAACAAAATGCTCATAAAAACATGTAAACAGTTTTCAAAATATATATGTGTGCATATTTTGTACATACTTAAGTATGTAGAACACTGAGTAGTCTACTCAGAATCGTTTCTGTTGTGTTCTTCTCACGTTTATTTTGGCAGCTACTTTCTAAGTATATAAGCTATCTGTACTAATTTAGTAAATATATACATGAATACATATATACAAGTATCTTTTATTTGTTGCAAGGAAAATTAATTTTTTCTAGCCAATTTAATTTATTGTTTAATCTTATAAGCTTTAATATTTTGGAAAAAATAAATACGTATATACGTATGTACATATGTATGTATGTTTTTTTGTTTTTTTTTATCATATTTGGGCATCACAAGTGTGATGAAGCTAGAAAGCATGTACACAAAACTGTCAAAAGATTAGCGCAGCTCGAATGTATGTGTGTGTATGTATGTGTAAGTACAAAAGTAATTGAGAAGCATTTACATAACTTCCGTTCCGTTTAAATATTTCATAGTTAAAATATAGCATAGTATTTGTTATTTATTAACATATAAATGTGGGTCTTTGTTTTCTCATATATTACTATCTAGAGGATCATTTCTGTGAGGCTGAAGGTTTTTAAAGTAGTTGCCATATTTTGAAAAAGAAAGAATTTAGCTCACTCTAGACAATATATCGAGAGGGTGAATGAGGTATTAAGCAATATATTTAAAAGCACCCGGTTCAAAAAAAAAAATATTTTAAGCAAAGTTGCCACCTTTTTAAAAATTAGGTTACCAAACTGAAATCATTTAGAAAAATTTTGAGACGAAAAAGTTTTGGAACTGGTTTTCTCATATATTTCTAAATTTAAGTCCGATAAATTAGGGTTGCCACCTTCCTAAGTATAACAAAGAGAAATCTTAATAAATTGTAATTCGCTAAAAATTGTGTGTTTAATATAAAAAATTATTGAAAGTTCTGTTAGCATTAATATATATAAAAGCTTTTGAGCTTTTTTTTATTTTTAATATATATGCATACATTGTTTTTTATATAAAATACAATAAAAGTAAATAACATGTTCTATACAGAACATTCCATCGCTCTAAATTTGTTTTTATATTTCCCAGTATTTTTGTTTTACCCACTGGTGTATTTTTGCACACAAAGAATCATTTTATTTCTTTCGTTTATCTTTATGTTATGATACTTTATAATTATATAAAGGTTTTTGTGTTTTGTTTTTAATTGTTTTCAATTTATTTTTACCTCCTTTGCTTTTACTGATAATTAATAATTTTCTTTGCAAACGTAGAATGATTTTAATTGCTTTTTTTTTAAGAGTGATTTTTTAAGTGATTTTAAACACATAAACTAAACAAAAATTAATCCAATTAAATTGTATAATATATGCTAATTGCTGTGAATGGTATAAGATTTATATTTAGCTTGCGTTATTCGTACATAGCAAACAATAAAGCAATAATAACAATAACAAAACAATAATGTCTACAGTACAGTTAAATTTTATTAAAATACTTAAAAAAAAGCAGCTAACTTTATAAAATTTGTTTTTTTAGTATTCATTTTTACAAAATTTATTAAAAATAACAAATGTATATTATTTATATTTATATTTATTATTATTTTTTATATAAATATAATTTTACAAATTATTAATTAAATTTAATTTAAAATTACTTTTTTTAATAAATTATTTTTTGTTAACTAATAAAAATTTAATTAATTTCGTTTCCACTCCCATTAGATATAGTTTATTCTCTTCACTGCTGCAACAACTGCAACTAATTTCTGTGAAAAGTATCGATATCGAGCCACATAAACTTACAATTGTATATATGTGCTTGTGTCATAAAATTTTCATGATAATTATAATTAAAGCATACCTGCGCTTGTTTGCCTTGTTGTTGTTATATTATCTATTGGTATCTCATATTTAAAAAAAAAAAATTTCCTTTTGCTCTTTATCATATTTTCTCTTGCTTTATTTATCTACACGTGTCGGACTCATCGACACTCAGCCACATCTTTTGGCTGGAAGCGAAATTTCAACGCGTCATTACTAATTTGTACAACACGCTGCAGTCGCTCAACTAGCTTGCCGCAGGAGCTTTAGTTTTGTTTGATTTTCAAATATTTCATTTTATTTTGTTTTCGCTGCTTGTATATATATGTGGGTGTGTGTGTATATATATGAGAGAGGAAATTGTTTTGAATTTTATTGCCGCTTGTTGGCGTTTCAATATTACTCTTTGTTTATTTTGATATTATTGCTGATTTTTATGACGTCAAACGTTGGCGCGGCGTGGCGTATACGCAACATTAAAGCCTTTGCTTTACATACGCCTCTGGATTGTCTGTGTGTGTGTTCGTGTGTGCGAATAACACGCAAATGACATTGCTTGCCATTTAAGGCGACATGCAATTTTCTTTATGCGTCTTACCTGTCTGCATACATACATACGCATATATATATATATATATATATACATATATAGTAAAAGTGCATATTTAAAGCTATGTTCACTCAAGCAGCGCTTATTTATAACGCGCTTGCCATATAACCTCACATTAAATTGTTATTTAAATCTCGTATATGTAAAAAGAGGCTAATAATACGCATTTGAAGCGAGTCAGACGAGATGCAGTATACTTTTGTATTTTTTGTAGACTTTTTTAAAATATTTTATTTTTCTGTTTTTGCTCGCGAAAAACAACACGATATATTTACTTAAATTGCAATACATATTATTTTTATTGCTCGCTGCTGCTCATCATCGGCGCCTGTTCTTATTTACATATTTATTTTTTGTACCTCGCATTTTTACAACTTCAAATTTTTATTTTTACGCTTTTTTCTGTGAAAATTTTGTGTGTATTTTAAATTACTAAAATTCAGGAAAGGTTGTTCAACCCACCGTGGACACTTGTGGATCTTTCAAAATGCCCGACTGGCTGCAGTTTTTCTTAATTTTTATACGTAAACGCTAAAGCGACACGGATGTGCTTTGTATGTTTGAAATTTTGAACTTTTTACAATGCCTTTTGTCTGCCGGTTTTACATTATTTGCATTCATTAATAATGCGTTTATTTTTAGCTTGTGCTAATGACAGCCACAATTGCTTCCTGATCTCGCACTCGTAACGTAGAAATTAGCATGACTGCGCACGTGCGTCGTGATTTGCAAGGAAGTTAACAATTCATATCATGAATGCACTTTTCGCATTTGGGGGGGATATACAGAAAATAATTTGAAAAAAAAAAATTAAATAAATGTATTACTAAAAATGTAATAAAAAAAATAAATAAATAAATAAAACACAAAAAACTGAAAATAAATAATAATAACAATTGGCATAAAACAAAAAATATACATGCAAAAAATGGCATAAAATAAAAAAAATAAAAGTAATAGAGTAAAAAAAAAAAATTTTTTTTAAATAAAACATATGAAAATTGTAAATAAAAATAAAAAAAAAACAGATAAATGAAACATGATAAACTGAAAAATTACTAAACTGAAAATAAGAATTAAAAACAAAATAAATAATAATAATTGGCCTTAAACAAAAAATAATAAAAGTAGTAGAGTAAAAAAAAAAATATTATATTAATAAAACATGAAAATTGCAAGAAAAAAGTTATAAAAATAAAGTATAGTATTAACCGTTTAAAAAGCCATTCATACATTTTCAATTATTTTATTTTAATTTTTAATGTATTCAAACATATATTTTCTTTATTTATACTGTAATAAAAAATTGTAAAAAAAACAATTTAATAAAAAGAATATATATTGATAATTTCAAATAAATTATTCAAATTTATGTTTATAATTTTAATTTTTTTTTTTTTATATATTTCTACGTATATATATAATATCGATTTCAAAGTATTACAAAAATTACAAATTTCAAATATTACAAAAGTACAAACAAAAATAATAATAGGAAAACGTATGTGGATAATAAGTGAAATAATAAAAAATAAAGAAATATAATATTAATAAATAATAATATATAATAAAATAAATTTAAATAAAAATCATAAAAATATAAATGAAGGGTGAGATATAAAAAAATAAAGAAAAGGTACAGAAGAAATATAAACAAAGATACAAAGCAGAAAGAAAAACACATTAAATATAAATATAAAAAATGAGAAATTAAACAAACAAAAAACCCAATTAAGCTTAAATAACAATTACAAATGTAAATATAAACAAAGAGAAAACCTGAATGGCAAAAATTGCTTTTTGATTATTTTTTTCTCAAACACCCACATTAAAGGTATGCTAATTACAAAATTTTCTTCCTCACAGCCTCGGGCATTAACATATGTACGCTATGTAAAATGTGTGACAGCTCCACAAAGGTCCAGCAAATACAGCTGTGGTGTTATTAATTGCCTGTGTACATTTTGAATAACAAATTTAGTAATAAATATAATATATAAATGCATGATTTATAATGCAACGCAATTCATTTGAACTGTAAATATTTGCTTAAGAATGCTCATTAAACAAACCAGCAAGCACTAAACCGCAAATTTTTGCTCGTCAATTATAAGTGAAATTGCATTACTAATGCGCAGTACATTTCTAAGAATATAATGATAGCAAGTTCAATAAATTTAACTTAAACAGCAATAAAATTACTTTCAATAACCCCATCACTGCGGAATGCCTTAAGCTATGCACACAGTGGTTAGAGAAGCTCTCAGCATTGTTATTAAGGTATAATAAGTCCCATTTAGTGTTAAGAAGGCATCTTGTGGGTCGATTTAAAGGAAAATTTTTCCTCTTCTAAATTTTCCCCGATAGGTGGCGCTGCAATCGATATATTGTTAAAAAGTGATTCTGGAAGTCCATCATTACATATTTTTATGAAGATGAAACGCATTTTCTACAAAAACAAAGTAACGATAAAAACAAAAACGATTTGTTAATTGTATTTCTTAAATCCCTTCTTCATATTCCATCACTTTTTATTTTCGTTGGGAACTCTGGCTTCTTCAAAATCCCTTTTCCTCTTCAAATTGATCTATTTTTGAAATAAAGAATCTCTTAAGAGGTTACACCAGTCTAGAGCCCTGAAGAAAGGCCTAAATTTGACAATTTATTCCGTGAGCATGAAAAATATAATTGAATTTCTCTTTTTTAGGCTTTATAAAAAAAATCGTATTGGTATTTGTATGCAAAATGGCGGCTACAGAGCCAATCTTCAGAATCACCTTTTTCAAGAGAGCCTCGATGGGTGACGGCTATTCTAAGAAATCATGTTCTTTGAAACAATATAAAGAACGGGATCTGAATATACTTAAGACTTGCTATTAAAGTATGTATGTTTTCAGCTTTAAATAAATTTTCGCAAAATGACAGACGGTTAAAAAACGCGTTTAAAATTTTACGTGCTGAAGCTGACTGATCAAAACACTTCAACCCTAAAGTGTACTTTAAAGCCAAAACAAAATTTTTTTAAATTTTTTTTAAACTACTGGATTAAGCCTTCTCCCTCAAGCAAAAATTATTATGTGCAACAGATGGCGCTGTAGTACAAAAATTTTATATTACATATATGTATACCGTTTTACTGTCTGATTAAGTATAATATATACATATAGTGTATGGCTTGATAAAAAAAATCAGCCTATAAATGAGGATTACGACAACACAATAATTCATTAACTCCATTAAAATTACAGTAGCGCATGCATACCGATTCTGAGTCATACAAGTATTACATTTCATTATAAAAATATGGTTTCATACACAGCTATGTAAATGTCGGCACATGTGCAGCTTCAATATTTTCGATGTTTGATAAGCGACCCGTACGAGATTGTGAGTGGAACGCACGAATTACTCATCGCCCGCAGTTATTGGCGATGCATTTATGTTTAGGAATATATTTGCACATTTCATTTGCTAAAATAAAAAAAGTAAAACTTAGCTTCTTCAACCAAACTAAACTATAAATTGTAAGCCCCTGCATTTCGCCGGAATTTCATGCGAAAATCGCATGAGAATTGTATTTACTTAAATTTTTTTTCTGCATTGCTGAGAACATTTGTGCACTCCCACCACAATTATTTAATACTTATGATTCCATGTAAAAAACTACAGCGTAATTTGCAGGCAGTGACCCCCCGGGTTGGCTGCTTGCTGGTGTACGACTACTCGTTGCTGCATTACAAATCATGGAAGCAAGTAATTCAGCGTTCGACAGTGGCAGCAAATGCATGCATATCTATGGTGTACTCCCTACAGATCGCTAATGTTAATTTCCAACAACATCCAAATGCCATTATATGCTAGTTTCATTAGTGTTCCACACGCTACCTATGTATATTTACTTAGAAGTATGCATGTGCGTGTGTGTTCAGATAAATGCTCATTTAAAGTAAAAATTAAAAAATAAACGCTGATCAGCTGATATCTACTTAAGTTCAGCGTGCAAATCTGAGTGCTGCTTGAAGGACAATTCAAGTGCGCTATCCAGCAATGGCCCCACTCAAATTATCATACTCGCACAAACAAATGAACAAATTACACGTACATATTTCGCACAACCGGGGAAAATATTTTCGTTTTCGCTATCTTTTTATACATATTTACTCTCCTGAAATCTTATCTGCTGCTCTAATAAACAGTTTCGGCAACACGTATGCCTGTATATATATATATATATACCTATAATATATAAATATATATGTGTGTATATATATTTATGTTTGTGTGTGTGTACCGCTCTGTTTTGTATTGCGATTAAGTCGTAATTTCCACACATTTATCTTGCACTCATTTCAGTTATACATATTCACTATATACCTGGTTAGTAAATATGTACTTGAATACTATTTACATTTATGTTCATTTAATTGTCGCTATACAACAGTTTCCGTGCATTCAGCGTGGAGTAGGTACTTAGCACGTCATGATTTCTAATTACGATATAAGATCAAATACATGGAATTAAGTTTAATTTCCTTTTTACGTGTAAACAATTTATTGACGTTGAATTTCGCAGCGAATCGCTTGTCTGTACTGTTTGCTGTTTGAGCTTGGCTGAAATTTGCGGGGTTATTGTAATCAATAGTCGGTGAGTTAGAAGTGTCAGATAAATTAGTTTAGCTGTCTGCATTTGAAAAGTGGTGAATCGAACAAACTCTACTGGCATAAATGGAATATGCAAGTGTAATCAAATAGAGATAACTTTGCAAGCGGTTATTTCACTTCAATGAGCTAGCCACATACTCTCTTGTATTGAATTTTAACTGGAAAACTTTATTACCTAGATTTGTATTCATACAAGCACTGTTAACTCGGCAGCATTCCTCGATATTATTTGGTGAATGTTTTCAACAACAAAAACACCCATCACAATGTTGCCGAGTTCAACATTATATGGCAAATTAACGGAAAGTGAGTTTAACGTGGTCGAGTCACTCTGTATTTCTTCACTCTATATACGAGTATGTATATATGTATATCCGCCTGAAATATATTATGCATAAGCATATTTATTCAATCATCTTATTAATGACTTGTGGAAATGTACCGGTTCAAATAACAATTAGCTATAGTTTCCATTCAACATATTGTTATACATTAGCTATTTCGCTCGTTGCCACTCTTCATAAACTGCATATTTTTACAGCAATAATACGCTGTCATTTACATTCATGATGTGCATAAAGGTGCAAATTTTTGACACGACCGAAGCTTTTGATATTTTCTTACTTTTTATTTAAATTTCACCTATCGTTTAAGCTTTCGTCCACAAACAAAATACCTTGTGAATACTTGAAAATATATATGGATTTGGTTAAGTAAAATAGCAGACATTCATTAATGTCTGTGAACTTTCATCTAATACATATATACATACATACTACCCTGCTTTACTGTTAAGCTCTCATTTGACTGAAACTCTCTTTCAATATTAGTTACAAAGGGTAATTTCGTTTGAACCACGCCTACCAAAATGACGTGAAAGCATGGTAACAGGTTAATTGGTGTTATTTTGTACGTATTGGTGTACGAGGTATCTGCCTGAAGCGCCTATAATGGACCTAAAATATAGCGGAAGTGAATTCGCTCCGAGAAAAGGTATCAAAACTAATTGACTTCGTTTTTGAACTTCAATAAATGCATTAAAGGTAAATGCAAGAAAATGCTTCAAAATTTGATTTCAAGCAATATTGAAATCTGAGAACACCTGTTTAGACTGTTAGTATCATAAGTTTAACCTGCGTAGAATCCCTTTAAGATAGTATAATTGCAAAGCTTTCCTCTCTGATTTATACCCAACTAGAGAAAACATGTTTTTTTTTTTGCATTTCGGTAAGCAATTCCAATGAGGTTGGATTGTTAAAAATCAGAATTCTCATATTGGCGACTCAAACTATATACAATTTATTCGATTACAGTGTTGTGAATGTTTGTCATTGGAAATGTTCTATAATACTTACGTTTAGAAAAGTTTTAAAGAATTCTATGACCAATACAAATTCCTGCTGCCATGAAGTTTCGGTAGTCCGTGCTTGTTCTGAACGGTATTTGGTGGAATATTTTTGGGTGTTACTATCTCTACTTGTTCTCGTAGCAACATTAATATTCTTCGAGTAGTTTTGGGTAAATCTGCTGTGTCGTCAGTTCACTTTCGTATATGAATACAGGTCTGTTCTAAATATGCAGCGTTGGCCACACTGTCAACGTTTTTAAAGCTTTATATATATATTTTTATATTTTCGAAGCCTCCTTCTTCAGTACTAAATTACACAAACATCGTGTAAGTTACTTATTACCTTGAGACCCACTGATTTTACTTACTAACCAAAGCATTTAAATTATATTTGAATGCCAAAGTTCATTCTAAGCTATGCTTACATACATACATATGCACAGTTAAACCGTCAATTACAACTAGTAAATCAAATCTGCTGCTGCGTTCCCATTTGCTCTTGTAGCTGCGCTCTTAGCCTCAAAAGCCACTCCGCCGCACTTGCGCTGAAAAGGCGAATTAACAAAAACAAAGGCCAAAAAAGTCATTATGCAAACCGACCTATTGAAATATTTGTGCGCCAAGCAAATGCTTGACTTGCTAGCCTAGCCACTGCTGGTGAAGGCCAAAGCCCAGTTAATGCGTTTTGACCTACCCGATTCTGCTGCTGCCACTGCCGCCACTGCCGCCGCTACAGCTGTACGCTAATGGCGAACGAGCAGGCAAAGGCAAAGGCAAAGGCGGCCAAACAGCTGCCAATTGCTCCGTTAGGGAAAGTTGTTTTTTTGTTCATGTTTTCTATTTCTATTTTTTATTTTTTTTTTCATTTATTTTTATTTAACAAGCCGCGCTACAAATAAACAGTTATTTACTATGCTGACCCTGCAATTAGTCGACCGTAAAACGCCATGCTGCAGCGCCAACAATTGTTGCTACGACGCGCACAACTTGAATTTCTAGGCGAATTCTATGAATTTAATTTAAGAATTTTTTTTTCCTATTCGACTACAGTGGGCTTCAGTGATTCAACCAAATAAATTTGAAATGACTTACATTCACTTTAAAAAAGAAATTCTAGCAGAAAATTCAATCAAACGCAACTTGTTGTTTTTGCGATTTTTGTTGTTGCTGTTGTTGTTGTTGTTGTTGTTATTGTTGTTGTTGTTGTTGTTGTTGTTGTTATTATTATTATTATTATTATTATTATTATTATTATTATTATTATTATTATTATTATTATTATTATTATTATTATTATTATTATTATTATTATTATTATTATTATTATTATTATTATTGTTGTTGTTGTTGTTGTTGTTGTTGTTGTTGTTGTTATTATTATTATTATTATTATTATTATTATTATTATTATTATTATTATTGTTGTTGTTGTTGTTGTTGTTCTTGTTGTTGTATGTCAGAAATTTTTCTGTTTCATTTCGCCGAGCGTCGCATATGCACATGATATATGTATGTGTGCATGTATTTCTAGCAATTGATTTTCAATATTAAATTATTCTCGCCAATTTAAATTGTTTGCACATATGCAGTACATACAATTGTTTGAAAATATATTCTATGCTGCACTCTAAAATGCCGGCTTTTTATTTACACACACATGTGTGTGTATTATTATATAAATATATTATGTATTTGTTTGCTAGCATGTGATGTTTGTGTTTGCACATTAAATTCCAAGGAGCATGGCAAGAAACGCTTTATTAAACTCGCCATTTTCAGCTGGCAACGCTGCCATTCAAACAAGCTTAAATCAAATGAATTGTGCAAATTTGCTATTAAAATCAATTACTAAACATATGTTCGCATCAACGCTACATAGCAAACATCTCCATGTTTACATAAATACATATGTACATATTCATGCCTGCACACATCATTAGACCTAACGGTACACTTGTAGCAAGCACTTGTAAACCAGCCATGCTTACTTTATTAATATTTATGCGCAAATGTCGACGCACTTGTTGACCTTCGTTTGTCGGTGTTTTAGTTGCCGGGGAAATTACACTGCATACATACGTGATTGCTTATAATATCGATATTACAGAATTTTCATAGCGGTGCGTGGCTACTTATAATTAAAATTATTTGTATGTATTTCTGTTGTGCAAATTCGATAATTCAATTATTATTAATCGGTAATTTAACGAATAGCAATCGATAAATAAACATTAGTAATTAATAATTTATTGGTTAGTAATCGATACTTTAAGGATTAGTCCCCCGAACTTATTTATTAGCAATCGATAACTAACAACAGCCGATAATTCGTATTAATCGATAATTTGACGATTTACAATCGAAAAATTAATGATTACTAACAACTGATAATTTAACGATTAGTAATTGATAATTAAGCGTTAGTAATAGCCAACTTATTCACCACTTATCAATACTTTACTTATTAATAACTATTACAAATTATTAATTTTTGAACATTTGATTAAACAAAATCGATTATTTAATCGTTTATTTAACAAAATTCATCAATTAGTTATACAATACTGTTTACTTCATGTTTCAATTCCGATACCTTTATTGTACAACATCGATAAATCTATGTTACAGAATTGTTAATTTTATTACACTTTATCGATAATTTCATTGATAACTGCTGGAATCATATTTGTATTTTAAAAGACAATCTATTGCCTACCTAAAGAATAATCATATTTTCTCTTCACAAAATTTACATTATTAATGCACAAGATGATCAATCAAAATCTCAATATGAATTTTGTTGAGGTATTAAATACACATGACCTTCTTCTTTTATCTCCGCGAAATTGTTGGAACGCTCTTTAAATTTGTTGTGATTTCTTTAAGGCTCTTCTTTCACATTTTTGATACTTTGTACATTTTTCTTGCTCCCCATATTGCATCTTATCATGGCGATTCTGCTCGTTATCGAATTCGTATCAATTAAATTTGCTTTTAACAGCAAGCCATGGCCCAGCTGGCTATGAAATTACAGTACGTAGCCGCTGAAGTTGCTATTTTTAGCACACGGACAATGTAATGTTGCATTTTTAAATTTAGTGAATATAAAGTAAAATGAAGTGAGAGAAAGTCTCTAAAATTTTAAACTCGAATGTTAATTAAATATGAATAAATACAGCCTCAATTACTCGCTATTATTATGTGAAGTAGCATTAAATTAATAAATAAAAACGAACATAACATAACGTAACACAACATAACGTAGCATAAAATAACAAAGCATTGCAAAACACAACATAAACATAAAACATAGCACAGTTAAAGTTCAAATTAACAAACACAACTGCACATCTCTACATATTTATCGATTATTAAACGAACATCTTTAAAATCGCGCTTTCAGGCATTTGCACACGTGTGTCTTATTTTGTCTTTGCTTTTCGGCTGTAACTTTATAACTCTCTCATAGTCTACAGTCACATCTATTTGTGACGTCATTGTGTGTTTATTAATGTCCCTTTGTGCTTGTGCATTCGTGTGTGAAACATTGGCCGCCTGTAGCTAAAAAAAACAAAAAATATTGGTATAAGAGTGACGTCATTGCCAAGTTTTTCTTATAGGCGCATACCGTTTGGATAACGTACTTATGTGCATATGCATATATCCTTGTTGCTATCGCACGTAGTGGCACAAAAGCTTCATTTGTTGATTCTCCGAAATCATTTGCTAGGGCTAAATTTCATTGCTGTTATTACAATGTATATATGTTTATACTGTGTATATGTATGTTTGCATGTGTACAAATGCCCTTTGTGTCATTTAATAAAGGTTAAAGGCACGAGCGCTTCTTAGAAGCAGAAGAAGGCACATTTTTGCACCATAGGTTTCATGGAATCAACAATTCCAATTCAATTAAGCGATAATAGGGCTCATACGTTCTGGCGAATTTGCTCATACATATACGTTTGGTGAATTTGTTAAACCAATATGTGAATTTACAAACATTTAGTGCAATCAAGATTTGTAATTATGATTGTAAACACATTTTTCTACTTAACATACTTTCGTTATTTTGTTTTTGTTTTTGCTTAAGTACTTTCTAAACCAACTCATTTACTAACCTATGAAACGCGTGTTTCTAACATAAATTACAAATTAGATAAGTCAACTCCAATGCAATACAAAAATCTTTTATATTATTTATTATAGTTTTTGCCTTTTTGTATCACAATTATTCTACAGATTATATTGAAAACCCCCATTTGTCTCGTTTTTATGCTTTTATGGCTTCAAGTTGCATTAAACTTTTTTCCTTCTTCAACTTTAGTTCACACCCTGTAGCCACGTGACGGTCCAGCTGCAACAGGTGACTTCGCAAAATTATTCTTTAAATCATCTGTACATGGGTGGATGCTCCACGTGACCGCTCATTCTACTATGATTGCTTCACTGCCGTGTTGCAATGACTTGAAATATATCATTTGTTTGCTTTTTTCAAGTTGAATATACATGGGCATTTAGTTTGCTTGGGTGAAGCAAACAAAGTTTAGCATAGAGAGAAATATTGAAATTCGTTACGTACATAAGGTGAAACTCACAAACAAATATTAATAAACAAAGTTGGAAGGAAAGAAAAAATAAAATAGGAAGTTTAGAATAAATACATATCATATAGGAGTGCTTTTAATTGATAAATGAGAAAACAAGTAACTGTACAATATATAACTAAAACAGCAATAAAATAGGTAGGAAATTTAGAAAAAGGTAAAATTAATAAACTTCGTTATAATAGATGAATAAAAAGAAAACATGGTATTAGTTGAAAAGAAGCATTAACTATAATCGATAATTTTATCGTAAAAAATCTATATTATTTGTATGAAACAATTATTTTACAAAGTCGATGCTTTCTTGTACAAAATCGAAAAATTTCTGGCAATAAATCGATATTTTCTTTTACTAAATCGATACTTTCTTGTACTAAAACAGATATCGATCTCGTACTAAATCGATAATTTATTGCAAAATTGATAATTTTTAAAAAATCGAATTTTTTTAAATCGATATGTTCTTGCAAAATCGAAAACTCCTTTTATGCAATCGATAATTTTAATTTTAATTTTAATAAAATTTTAATTTTAATAAAATTAATTAATTTAATAAAATTTATGAATTCTGTGCAAAAATCCACCAATGTTTTGTTTGCATTAAAAACAGTGTTATTGGAAAATCAAAGAGTGAATAAATAAGTAAAACAAACATAAACAATAAATAGTAAATAAGAAATAAATTTCACAATAACTTAATTACAATGAAGAAATTAAAACAAGTAAATTTTAATTCTAACAATTTATATGGCATTTTATATATGCCTTTTCCAAAAAATAAAATATATTTTTCAAATAAAAATCGCCCTTGTGTTGCCGTGTTAATTTTGCATTTTCTTGTATCGATTTACTAGTATGATTAAGCATACATTTAAGCATATGACATTACAATGTACATTGTAACTGTTGAAGAGAAAAATCAAACAAGACAACCGAAAACAAATGCAGGCATAGTAATTAAAACGAAACTAATATAAATTACAATAGCAATAAAATAATGAAAATGCCAAAGTGACAAAGAGCACACACGTAGTGATAACGTGGCTGGAAACAGGCAAATATACACACTTTCATACATACTCGTCAATATACAATGGTTGCCCTTGAGCTTCTTTCGCTTCAGTAGCAAAGTAGCAAAATATTCAGAGCAAGAACAACTGAGAGAAAAAAGTTCCCAGTAATACATATACATGTATTTATATATACAACATACATATATAAATATATATAGATATTGGTGTATATTTTGGTATATACGTCGCTGTTTGTTATTTATATTAGCTATATGCCGCCATTTAGTCAGTCAGGCTAATATATACCCACTCAAAGTGCTATGTACTTACATTTTGATACATATTTATACATATGTACATAATATGTGCAGGTATTGAAGTGTTCAATCCGAGCTTTGTTCACTAATTTGCAATTTTGATGTATTGCATAGGCATATTGAATAAAGCCAAGTGGAAGAAATCGAAATCAAATGTCGTACAACACACCAGCACACATTGCTACATACATATATTCACATGTACTATATAGAATATCGATATGATGAAGGCATTGACAGCGGCGACATGATTTGCATATAGAAGTAATTTATGTGTATTTGTACTCGCAATTTGATTACTGCTTCGATTATAAAGTCAGTACATTAAGCAGTGAAAAACAGTATCTCAGCCTCACCCCTTTTATGGCAAATTGCCCTCGGTATGTTGCTCAAATTCCGGCAATCGTGCTAAACACATATGCATGATTTAATTGCATTTTCTTGTCATCTACCGAAAAAAAAAAATTGATTTATTTGCCACCAAAACTCAGAAACCGGGTAAATATAACCGCAACTGCCCCGCTTAGCTTCGACGACTTGTCAGTTAATTGATAATTGACAAAAATGTTATGCTGAAATCTTACAAAAAATTTTCGTAATTTGTTTCATTTGTCAATTACATTCATCGTTAGACGGATTTAAATGATTGGCAATTATTTTTTATTGATTTCTGCTTCTGTATGGGTGTAAATAGGTGTGCTATTTTTCATGAAACATTAAAAACAATTAAACAACAATTTTGACACAAAAAACACAAAGATATATATATAAATGTGATTGATTGTTTGTGAGGAAACACATAAGGCTTTGAAAATAGCTTTCATGTTGTATTCTTCCCTTTAAATACAAGCCTGGTCTTGGAAACTGTGAGCCTGTATATCAGAATTTGTTTATATAGAAATAAGTAAATTGTTAAAAAACCAAAAAGCAAAATCAGCAGGCCTATTTATTCTAACGAGTCGATGTGACAGTAGCAGTCCGACCAAATATCCTATTTATTAGGCGTTTCTTTTTTCGGATAGTTCAAAATTCATACACCGATCAGGCAATCAGCAATTCATACCTTTTTGTTGTTGGTTTTATAGAGGTAGAAAACATTTTCCAAATAATTTTGAAGATGCTGCCGAGTTGGCAGTCGTTGTCGGGTTAAAAATAAGGGTCTATTCGGGTTATGTAGTTCCGACTGTCTTGGAAACGGACAGTTCATACCTTCTTATCTAATAGTTATCAATGATTTCAAATTACATGGCAGAAATTGTTTGGTAAGGTGTTTGTGAAAAATTTTTTCGATTCGGAAAAACTCAAATGTTAATATTACTTTTACTTTCATAAAAAATATGGCGGTGTATTAAATGTTAAATAGGTTGGTAGGCAGGAAATCATGTTTAGCAACTGTTTCTTATGTTAAATGTGTTTGAAATGCCTTAAGTCTTAATTTATATCAATTGTTAGCATTGTTTAGCATAGATATGTGTCATTTTGTTGTTGAAAGAATGTTTGAAATCAATTGTGTAGTTCCAGAGATAATGACCATGAATACCAGTGAAATATAAAGTAAAAAGGAACAAAAGAAATAATAAGTAGTAGTAAAGATTAGACTAATACAAATAATATTCATAATAAAGCCTCTGAATCTATAATGATAATAAAATGAAATAAATTGAAGCCGTTGGTAAACATTTATCTGAGATCTACTCAATTTCGTAGTATGCTATGTGCTGGGCTTGGCTGATATCGATGCTTACCTGAAACCAATTAGTACAAACTATGTATTATGAACTCTGCCATTTGCCGATATTTGCAATAATTTTATGATTACTAAATAACAACCGCGTGTTTGCTCCATGTCTTTGACAAGCTCAAGATCGTAGAAGTTATATCTTCTTCGACAATTTGCAAATACATTCCACAAAAGTCTTGATTGGAAGCCTTTTCCTGAACTACTTCGTCTTATACTCAAAACATGCAGACATTTTTCGTCTTCAACAAAAACCAAAGCTTAATTTTAGTGACATAAGTACCTATAAACTGCGTGTGATTACTTCTTTTGAATACAAAATGAAGAAGAATTTTTTTTTTTGTGGATTATAGCGTCATTAATTAGTTTCAACACTCATTTGTTTCAGCATTGACTGGTTATTGTTCAATCATTAGTCGAAACATTTGACCTTTACTCGATAATGAAACTTTGATTGATATCCACAATTGTCTATGCCTACAACGAGTGACCTCGAATTTCAAGCTTCGCTTTATTCACACCGCCTGGTTGTTGTTATTTGTGTAATTGTCACCGAAAAGCACACTCGATCTATAAATTTTAATTAGACCTTTGTGTGCCGCACGCAAGTAGGTGTGTCTCATCACTGGTTGGCATGTAATTTTACCGCAATCACAGAAAGATTCGAAATTGAATGCTTGTAGTTGGCGAGCGAGAGAGATTGCAATGTGAATGCATGAATGAAATTTTCCGCTTCTGCACTAATAGGTCGCATCAGCTGGTGCAGCGGTTTTTAAATTTTTTTTATTTTTTATTTTTTAGTTTTTTTTGAATTGTGAATTTTTATTTTGGCTGCTTTGTGTCTGCTTTGGGAGCAGTTTTCGCACGCGCCACTTCGCCTGTGCCCAAAAAAACAAAAAAATGTTTTGCGAATTCACACAGATTTATTTGCTTGTAGATCTATATATATTTGTATGTATGTATGCATGTATGTATGTGTGTATGTGTGTGTTTTTGTGAATGTATGTAGGTGACCATTTCGAAAGCTGCCTGCCATTAAATCATCGTTTGGCGAAAGAAACTCGAGTGCTAGTGAAAATTGGAAAGCGACCATGAGTGATGGATAATAGCGCCCCGCGCTTCGTGTTGCCTGCCCCCCTTGTGCTGAATGAAAAACGCTATGCGCCGTAAAATCATAAAAATATTGCATTTACAAGGCTATGAAGCAAATAAAAAAAATTGCAATCATTTTCATGGCTGCCTTATGGCTGCAAGGGCTATCTCTGGATGATTATGAAATTGATATGTATACCAATGGTCAGCGCTGCATTTACAGCACTGTTGATGGTTTTGGCCATCGCAATTTTCTCTTTTTTTTACTAAGAACTCTTAAGAATTTGTGTATACTTCGAGCTCTTTTAATTGTACTTTAAATTTTTCTTGCTTGAAAAATACTTGTGATTACTAAGGAACGCTTGCACTTGTTTAGTTTACGATAATTGGTAATAGTTTAGAGTTTCCTCCAAAAGTAAAAACAAATTTAATAAAAAGTAACTAAAAATTATAAAATATTATTTTGTGTCAATAAATTGCTAAATAATTCCTCGATTGGGTGATGTAATGCAAAAAAGTTGTCAAAAATAAAATATTATTTGTAATGGATGAATACAGTTTATCAAAACTTATTCATCAACTCAGCAAAGCTCAGCCTAAGCACCTGTCAAACACTCTTTTATGTATTTATCAACACACCATTTCCTGTTATATGTGATTGATTAGCTGTTTACATATATATTCATTAGTGATATGAACTAGTTAGTTAGATAAGGACTAGTTTGGAACTAGTCGTGGTTTACTTTTATCCACAGAGGCAAATGTTACTTTTTCCTTGGTATTATACCAGTTCAAAAATAAAGAAAAAAATCTAATATAGTTTTGGATCAAAATCAAAATCTAGAAAACAGAAACAAATTTGGCTGGAGTGACTTACAAAAATAAACTTCTGTGCAAGTTAATGTTCGTGGTCACACACGAAAGAGTCATAACTAAAGTTTAGAGAAACTTTTTTTTTTTTACTTAGCTTTTCAATTAAACATCCGTCAAAAAATTCAATTTTGACAAGAAAGACTTTGAAGACTTTACTTCAACTTTTTTTTTATTATTTGTTATTGTTCGTGTAAATAATTATATTAAATGGTTGAGGGTAAATAAGATAGCACATAAAGAAAGAAAGCACAGAAGAAGAAAGCACAGAAGATAAATCGTTTATTAATAGTTACAGTTCAGCTTCTTTCCAGACTAGCTTGTTTTCAGTTGGGATATTATTGTTATCGTCTAGTATTTTTCGAGTCTAGTTAGTTTGATGTTTGAGACCACTTACTTAGAAACAAACATATTCAAATTTTACTTGAGATCTTTAATTTCAATTTTATGAGAAATTATTCCCCGCTTTTGTGCTCATGTACAATACCTACACAAATATTATATATGTACCTGTGTGTTGCGTAATGTTATTGTAAACATGCACTCGTGCAGCAAATTATATTTTCCAGTACATTACAACTTGGCAATGAGTCATTTCCACTTCCAACCATTCGCGCTAATTGTTATGAAATAATTATCCCATCGTTGTCGTGGGGGATTTTCAGCTTTTTGTTTACGACACGCGTGTCGGGTTTTCAATTTATTTAACTAATACGTAATAAAAGTGCAAGACCTTTATTTTTTACCCTTTAACCCTTTAAGACCTTTTAGCGTCTCAGTGCTTTTGTGTGCCGTTATCGGATTCGCTGACGATATGCTATAAAAGTCTTGGGCGTACAACAAATGCACCAGATCTCAGATATCAATAAAGCCATTTTGAACAAATATACACCATAAAAATGGTGTGCTTTCGTCGCTTTAACGGCGATGTCACTGCAATTGATTACTTACTTACTAATTCAATTTAATTATGAGAATTAATACTTGCAAGCCGTTAGTTTTCTATTTAGTAGCGATTTACAGTGAATATTGCCTAGTAAAAATTATTATGGAAACTTCGTTGTACTGTACCAGGTATTTCAGTGTAAACATCTAAATCACTTTGAATAGCGAAAAGTTGTTAGTGATTAAAATGTCACGGTTTATTGCAGAAAACTTGTTTTACTTGATAATTTTAATAATTAATGTGAAACCTTAATTTGTAAATTGAAAATGCATTTTACAAAAAAAATTAATATTGCCACTAATCAAACATTTCAGTTTTCTCGAAAAATCACTTATTGTGCTTCAGAAAACATGATCTCTGAAAAAACTATGCCACGATTTCTATCAATTGGTGATTTTCACTATATTTAAATAATGCCTTAAACAAATGCATTCTTTAAATAAAATATAAAATAAGCATTTTACTGGGTGTGCGACTTCGCTAAGTTTGTTATATTGAAGTGCGCCTAATTGTAGGCAACATTCAGCTTGTAATGCCGCCTACCTGTAAGATGATTTTCGAAGAATGTGAATAAACATATAAGCGAATAACCTTTCATTATTATTGCATGAAAATCAAATTCTTACCGAATAAAATATAGAATTACTCTCGATCATGCATGTTTTATATACTTCAGATTGTGTTATATATGTTATATACACACAGAATGTTATTAGATGTTTTCACATCAGTTATATGTATTTCGAATTTATTAAAGTGACATAAATTGCTATGAATATGAGTATAAATCCATAAAAAAGGTTTTGATAAAATTTAATCGGTAAAAAGGTTTAAAATTTTTTTTTTCGATTCTATTTAAACCCATATTATATTTATTATTATTATAAATTATTATTTAAACCTATTTATAACCAAAAATGCTCAAGAATGATAGTAAATTAATTGGTATTGGTCATGTGGCATCCCTTCAGAAAAATGTGGCATCTCTTGTCAAGTTTCAATTTCCTTTTAAATCATGCCAATACAACTTATATAGCATATTGGTTGTGTATTTGTATAAATATCACATATAAACTACGTCAATGGCTTGACATTGGACAATGACAAAAAACTGCTTCAGAAAAAAACTAAACTTCTACAAAAATATAAAAATCGTCCTTTTTTCATTTAATGACATAGCAATGTCGATTTTCTCTTACTGCAGATCAAATAAGTATATTTTATATACTTTATAATCATATATCCGCTCATGCGCGCATACTCCCATACACGCACACACACACATCTGCATGCTGTTTGCATTTAAGGACTTTACATGTGCAAGTACATAATACCACACTTACATACATACATATTGTGTATGTATATCATATAATAAGTACGAAGTTCGAAATTTTTGCCCCAGCCATTTAGCTGGCAAAAATTTAGTCATTGGCAAGATATTAGAGGGTTATTCCCTCCAGAAAGCAGCCACTTTAGCACTGTCCAAAAAAAAAACAAAAAACTGCACGACTTTAAGTATTAACATAAGTGTTTATGAATATTATGAGTTGGCAGTCGCACACATACCTACAAACGCAATTCTATATACCTGCCGCTTGGACACACGCGCAGGAGGTGGTGCTTGGCGCTGCTGTTCGATAACAATATGAGTCACGCACCGCGCGCCGCGTCGTTCAATTTGAGGTCAATAACGTTCAGCGACAGTGTAGGCCAATTGCCTAACACACACACGCACTTGCACTCACACAAACAGATAAGTAATTGTTATTGTAGCGAAAGTAAACAATCAGGCGCACAGTTGGAATACCAAGCGCTCCAGCGGCATGAAATAAACACAAGCAATTCTTGCCACTTAACGTGGTTTTAAAAAAAAAATTTCTTTTTTATATTTATTTCTTCAATACTTTTATAATTTTTTTTTTAATATTTTTGTAACTTTTTTAAAATGTTTTTTAATATTGTTATATATGTTTTTTTTCTTAAATATGAATTTTTATATATTTTTAATATTTTTATTTAATTTATTTTAAATATTTCTTTATTTAATTTTTTAATTTAAATATTTTTAAAATATTTTTTATATTTTAATTAAAATTTTTTTTATATTTTTTGTATTTTGTATTTTGTATTTTTTATTTCTTTTTATTTTTTTATTTCTTTTTATTATATATACATTTATTTTTTTTTTTAATTTTTTTATTTTTTTTTATTATATATACATTTATTTTTTTTTTTAATTTTTTTATTTTTTTTTATTTTAATTGTTTTTTAAATAAAAAAATTTTTTTTTGTTTTTAAAACCTTTTTTATTTTTTTTATTTTTTATTTTTTTTATTTTATTTTGTTTTTGTTTTAAATTGGTTTTATTGTTCTTTTAATTTATATTTTTTTCTTATTCAATTTTTTTAGATTTTTATTTAATTTTTAAGTTTTTTATTTCCTTTTTTATTTCCTTTTTCAATTTTGAAATAATAAGTTTAGTTTAGTTTTTATTTAATTTTTTTTTTAATATTATCTCCGTCTAAAAACTTTATTGTTTTTTGAGAAAAGGTTCCCTATCTCTTTATTGTCGTTATTAACTTTGTTTACCGAGTTCGCAAGCTTTTATGGCTTATATATATACATATATGTCCGTTTTTTCATTGTTCCCATTGTTGAGTATTTACAGATTTTATTTATTGCTCCATTGTTTTTAATTATCGTTTATGCGGTAACATATTTACACATATGATTGCTGTGCTCTTTACACACTTCGGTACTTCTGTGTGCATCTTCGAAGTGGCAGCGAATTTCCCGATTCGATTTTCCCATGGCAACTGCTGATTCGTGTGTTTAATTTAAGTGTAAGCCAAGGCCACAGACGTTGAGGTGAGCGGCCACTCGCCAATGGCATTCCAAGTTGTTGATAATACGTCTGCATTCATATATTATATAATACATACTCGTATTTACCATAGAATGTCTTTATGACGTTATTACATATGATCACGAACTTTCTTAAGTATTCTTACGTGGTCTGCTAAGTTCAAGGCCATTTTGGCACCCGAAATGGATTGGGTTGCATGATAAAATGTTTCAAGAAAATTATCCTCGTAGCACAGATTCTTAAATATAAAATACTTTCATTACTAATTCATCTTCGAAACAATGAGCTGCAATTTTCTGCTCAGTGTCATTCTATTAAATATACCATATGTTTTCTGAAATAAAGGCCTTTTAATAGTTATATATCTTTAAGGAAGTTTTTTTTTTTGCTACCATTTGTATAATATTGCACTATTGCACATCGTCGAGATTTTAAGTACCATTCGGTACTTCTCGTGGTACAACAAATTCGGGTGATTTTCTGTTTAATAATTCTCAAGATTTTAGTTTATAGTGATATTGATTTTGATATTCAATTCACATACATCGATATTTTTTTAAAATATTTTGGAGAGGTGGCAACCCTGTTTGAAATTGTATGTCGCAATCACCCAGCTACTTTGGTTGGTTACCAAACCAGCCATAATTTATTAAAATACTGCATATTTGTATATTTTAAATCTGAAGAATCTCAAATTATTATCGCTTTTTATTTTCCAAGGACTCGACAAAAAATTTATGTGGTATCTGGAAAAACTTGGCAACCTGTATCTGATAAAATTTGTCAGTTGAAGCCTTTTCGAATCAAATCTATCAATCTCAATCAACTATCATTAGTCTAAATCTAAAACGAGGCAAAATATGATGTTTTTTTGTTTTCTTTCTCAAAAGCGACCACAACTCCAAAAAAAAAATATTAAATCATTATTTATAAAAATCCATTCTGAGGAGACTTAAATTTTTTTTGGCTTTATTATTATTAATATTGTTATCGTATAACGTATTATCTACTTGTCATTTAGTTATCAGCTCCACATTAACTGAAATTCAATAGGGCTCTGATGTCAAATATTTTCAAAGATATGTTTTCCATTAATCAGTCATAATTGACGGTAGCCTCGGTTAAAGCCAAATTGTTGCAATTAACAAAATCACAAATCTTCTTGGCTCGCAAGTACGAATTTAACGCTGAAAGCATACTCACACATACACAGACACCTAGTGTTTCAAAGTCAGTCATATTTTAAATTTACCTCAAACCGCATTTACTTTGGCCATTTACCTTAAATCTTTGGTGCGAATTTCGATGCGAACTCTTTTTAATTCTTGTTTAACCATTAGGCTTTCGTTTTGAGCATTTTATTTCGTTGCCGTCACTCACCTTTATTTTATTTTATATGTATATATAAATATTTTTTTTCTTTTTCTCGCTTTGCATTTACCGGTTTTTGTGCGAAATACCTATCGTAAACTGCGCAATTGACTGCGAACGAAATAAAAGAGCAAATGCCGCACACTATATGCATTTGTGTGTGTGTGTGTGTGTGTAGATTGTTGATCGTTGATCGTGTCTGCATTCACCGCTAACTAATCAGCCAAATAACTTCCAACTGCCAAATGGCCAAACGTTCAACCTGCGAAGTTAACCAACGAGCAAACAAATCAGTTAGTCAGTTGGCCAATGCACACACACACACACACACACACAAACATTTACATGAATTTGTGTATTTATACATATTAATATGCTAAATTTACTCAACTGATTTGTTGTTTGTGTGCAAAAAAAATACACAAGTTAATTCAAAGTTTAAACAGTTAAAAAAAAATTGTTTTTTAATCAAAGAAAATTATAAAATGAAAAAAAAGTCAAAAAAAAAAAGATTAAAAATAAAAAAAAAAATTAAAAAAAAAAAAATTAAAAAAAAATTAAAAAAAAATAAAGAATTAAAATAAAGAAAAAAGTTTTTAATTAAAAATAAAAAAATAATAATGAAAAAAAGTTGAAAAAAGATTTAAAAAATTTAAAAAAATTGAAAAAAATCAACTGGTTCAATAACGTTTTTATTTTACTTTTAATTTCTCTTATGCTTTTCGTTTATTCACTTTGCTTTGCTGCCGCGTTCGCTTACACTTATTCAATACGCTCACATACATATAAATTCATTCATGTTGTGATTGCTTGCATTTGTATATTTGCATATATTTGCATATGTTTGCATATGTATATACACATATATTAACCAACTTGATACCTGCAATTAGTGCTTCCTATGTTTATTGAAGTTATTTGTAGCTTTTTATCTCCCACTGGAGCTACTCCTCTTTAACGGAAAAAGCGACCAACTGCCAATAACCTGCTAAACTTACAAAACGTCTGCTTTTACGCATGTATGCAAGTATGTGTGTATGCAACTTTGCTTTCGTTTGTGTATGTGTGTGTGTGTATGTTTGTGCTTGGAAATTTTTTCGTAACTGGATTCATTTTGTTTTGGTTTTGGCTTTTTTTTCTCACTGGCGGCAGAGGCGTCAACGGTTTATCGTCATTTTGACATCTGTCAGCTGTGTTGATTTATCGCGCACAGTGGCAGCGCACAATTAGTTGCCATTCGGTGCAGCAACACCGCTTTGTAAGTGCGATTAAAAGGTGTCGCGACATCTTTTTCTTGCGCACTTGCCCAAACACACACAAAAGTAATATTTTGTTTTCGTGGCTTGTGAATTCTTCACCGTTAAAAAGTTACAGCTAAAAGTATGTTTCTTATCCGTTATGTTGCTACTTTGTGTTGACCTCATTTAGAGCGCACTTTGGTCCGGCGATGACCCACATGTTAAAGTGTCATTGAGTCTAATCTCTTTGCTATTTCATTTCATTTAATAATATATATAAACATTTGTATTTGTTTTTAAGTAAAGAAAATAATCGGAAAAATGTCATTAAAATGCAATTTTATATTAATTTCATTTTGTTAGTGAGTTTTGTATCTTTTTTTTTTATATTATACCCTCTCAAATATGTTACTTAAAACATCGAGGAAAATATGTATCCCTTAAAAATTCAAGAATTGAATCTCGTCAATGGAACCGCCCACTTTTAGGAGACAATTCTACCGATTTGATTCATTCTCAAGACTAAAGACTCAACTCTTAATGAAATGAAATGAAATTATGTTAGATATTAAAAAAAATTTTTATTGGTTATCTAGCTTTCCCTTAGTATACTACGAATTGGTATACAAAATTAATGACATCGGTTCATAACTGCCATTAGTCCCATTGATTTTTGACTGCCTAGTTGACAGTAAATTGGAAAATGAAGTATATACTAAAACAATTGGTCCACAATCCGCCAAATACCTTGAGCAATTACTTAAGCGTTTACTTTTTATAATAAGCTTCTGCGGATCTCTCGAAATATTTCACAATCCTTGAATTCCTACAATTTCCGAGGGTCTTTAATGTTTGACATTAGCATCTAACTTATTTTTTTTTTACAATTTCTCTCCCTTCTTTCCGCTCTCCACACTCCTCGCACTATCACTTTCTCCTTCTACTTCTTTCTCCTCTCTATCTCTTCGATTTTCCTCTCTATCTCTCTCTCTACCCCTCTCCCACTCTCTCCATCTCTATCTCTCTTTCTCTAACCCTCCCTCTAACAGTTTTGCCAGTCTATGTGATTAATTTGGTGAATCGAAGACAGCTAATAGTTCCCTCTTACTCTGCTATATTCCTTTTTAGCCCTCTAATTACATTGTATTTTCATATCCAGCTTTGCTTTTATTATCTTTAATGTTTTTGTTCAAGTTTTAATATTTTTTTATTAAACATTCTTCAATTTTTGTTTTCTCCTCATTCGTCTTGAAGTCTTTCTCCACTCACTTGCGGTAAAGCGTGAATTGCGGTTCGGCTTATTTCCTCATTTTGATTCCGTTAAAGTTGACGTAGCCCGTTAACTGTAGCTGTTAGCTTGGTATCTCATCCAGTTATGCGCGTTTTTCAAATATACAAACATACATACACTTCTCATACTCACATATATTTATTTACGTGTGTATATATATGTGTATTTATAAATACGAGCAAAAAACGCTTTTGCTGCATTTTTATCTATCATTATGCATTTATTCTATTAACATCTGTTCTTCGCAACGCCAAGGTCATTTTCTCTTCTTCTTTTTTGTCTTTTTTTTTGGGGGTTCAGCGCCTCTCCCGTGCTTCAAATTGATCTTTTAGTCGGCTTCACTTCACTTTCTGTGATTTTAATACCCATCTTTACAAACCTACTTTATGTGTGTATGTGTGTGTGTATGTAGTAATATTTTATGCATACTAATTTGCGGCAGTGTTTATAATATTACTTACTTTTCTCCTCATACATTCGATTTTTGTTGTAGATTTCATTACTTTATCTTCCGTTCGCCTAGCAAAAGCTTGTTGACGCTACTACGTCTTCCTCTTGGATGCCTTCCTTTATATAGACACACACACACACACACATACACACACATGCTTACCTAATCATTTATTCAGATTACTGTGCGTGTGTTTAATTCCAGTGTTTATTGACCCAATGTTTGCCCTCGATCTCGCACCATATGCTCCACCTAAAAAATCTAGATTCTACAATAGTATCACTTGTAAGAATGTGTTTGCATGTCGAATGTTTACATTTCTTCTTTATATGTTTGTATGTATGCATGTATATATTCACGTAATTATCAGCTAGTTTTACTGAGCACTTAATTAATCGAATGAAAATAATGGGTGCATACTCTACATACCTACATACATATATACAGATCCGCATACGCACACAAACTAATGTTCCGAACATTACTCAGTTGTAAATATATATATGTGTCTTGGCTATAAATTCGCAAATTATATGCCGGATGGAATTTGATTATTTTATTTTGTAGCTTATGTTGTGACTTCTGTTCAATAATTAGAGAAAAAAAGGAAAATTCAAAGAAATTCATACAACTAGGGACATGTGCGTGTTTCGGAAAGCGCTTGGGCGTTTATATAAATTTTAGTTTCCTTTTCAATTTACTACGTACTCAAATATTGTAATTGTTGCGAAATTTTAAATTTAATTACGTGGAAGCCTTAAGTTGGTTATCATTTGTATAAATAATAAATTTACGTCCGATTCCTTAAACCATAACCCCTATTTCTAGTACTAGTACTAATTTTTCCACTACTAATCTTTAGTATAGTATTATAATTATAGTCCTATTATTATATTACTATTGTATGAGTATAGTATTATTATGCGATTTTCTAATTTTCGGTGGTGAATATATATATATATATATATCGATAATATAATATATCGATAAAAATGATATCAAGAGTCCTTTGGAGTTTTCGATTTACCTTTATTATTACCGATTAAAGCAGCGAATCGGAAAAAATTTTTTTGCTTTTGTATGGTCCAACCTAATGCACATATTTTTAATTGATGGAATTTCAATAGTTTGGATTGTGCTAATCTTTATACATGATTCAATTATATAAGGTTGTGTTACTAGAGAAAATGCTGCCTCTCACCAAAAATGTTTATCTATAAAAAATAACTATCATGTCAAAAAAAAAACATTTTTTTTTTGTTTTTCTCATGAATTTCTCGTTTACATTTTGATGATTTTGGCTCTTTTACAATCTATTTTTATGCAGTTATTACTCAAAAAACATATTCTTATTGGCTGTAATATTTGAGAAATACATTTTTGAATCACCAAAAGAGACCAAAACATTATGAGTGAAAACACTTTTGACAATATGTTGTTGTTGAGCTAACGGCACAACCTTTTATAATTGAATCATGTTTTTATATGTGGTTACTGGAGGCTCTCTGAGTTGATTTCAGTTCTTGTCCTTCAAAATAATTTTGACCTTTATAAAAATTTAATTACCTTCGGAAAGTTAAACTCTTTAATTAGTGAAAATATACAACTCCTAGAATTAAAAAAAATGTTTTTGGAAAAAGATATTTTTTTAAGAATACACGAGCTAGTTTTGCTAATGTATATATTTTTTTTAACAAAACATTTTTTTTTACTACAGTTACTATACATTTCATTATTTTAAACCCTTTCTTCAAAACCTAATCATATCAAGGTATTGAGAATTAAAGGTGACGCTTTCAATCCCTTATGTACGTATTAATTTTCTATGATTTTCCTGCTCATATGCAGAGGTAACCGATAATTCGTAATTCTCTATCTCTCTTTCTCGCTCTCTCATTCCATCTCTCTGTTTCTCTGTTTCTCTGTCTCTCTCACTCTTACTCACTTGAGGATGTGAGGTTGGAGATGCGCATACCCCTCCACAGGTCTCGTTTTGAATTATACAATAAATTTTAATTATTTTCAGCCTATGGGTAGATATTTTTCTAGAACCCTCCATTTGTCAGATAAAATCAAGGTCAGAACCACAATTGAGTGAAAAAGTTCCATTTTCATCGGTATAGTAGAGCATGAAGCGCAAATGATTGCATATATTTAGACGTATCATTAAATAGATAGATAAATAGATAATTATACGAATTGGATAAAATTAGATCCGCTGGGTTTAATAGTGTCTTTAGTTACGATTTTTCAAGAATTAGAGCTCTTTCTGGCATACACATACATAAAAAGAACAAATTAGACAAAAGCTACTATTAAAGGATTTTTAACATTTGAAAAAATAATCTTAAAAAATTTCGATAACCACAAAATTAATTCAATATTTATAAATAATTTTTTATTGCATTTCATGTATTGTTTAAATTAATATTTTCTTAATTATTGTATTAAACTAATTAGTTTTAATTGATTGATTGTACTAGAATATATAAATTTTAAACATTTTGAATACAATATAATTTTTTTGCCTTTAGTTCGCTATTTTTATTTTATTTTTATTATTTCATGTTGATATAATTTATTCTAGTTATAATCTGGTTTCTATAAATTGTAGCTAACAGTTTCACTCATGCATACATTTGAACATATGTTTATTAAAATAATAGTGGAAATTTCTGTACTGATTATTTTTTTGATTAGTTCAACAAATACAACAAATTTTAAAACTAAACATTATTCACTTGAATTTCCACTCACTGATACTGTCAAGTGTTAAAATACTCGGAATAAAATAAATTTTTTTTCTATACATGAATACAAATTACTTCATAAATGCATACTATTGTAATTAATTATTGGTGGGAATTTCGTAATTTTCTTTTATGTATGTCTTTATTATTGTATTTATTTAAGTTTTGTTATGTTTGTAGATGACCCAAATTTTTACAAATTGACGTTTATGCCTTTGTGCTGAAGTATTTGTATATATAATCTTTGCATAAGTTGAAGTTTCAATATTGATTTTTATAATATTTTCCACCACTTTGAACTTTCAGGCAGACGATAAATCTCTACTAGCACGATTCTACCATGCGGACCGTTCACTCACAGCTGTCGCCAGCGAATTGGACAGTTTCGATGGGCGCGCAGAGCCAGATCGTTGTTCACGTCTTGTCAGCCGGCTGCGACAGGGACAGGTAGTATTTCTGCGTCTACTTTACTTGTACTCATACAAGTAATTATTTTTGTTTTCTCTCTCTCTCTCACTCTCACTCGCTCGCTCGCAAAGGACAAAGTACTCTCCATTACTAATTTAATAATGGAAGAACTGCTTGGCGATGAGCGGCATCCGCGTGCGTTTCGTGCGAAATTTCCCGAAGAAGTGTTGCAGGAGAATCTGGCCGGTCAGTTGTGGTTCGGCGCCGAGTGCCTTGCTGCCGGCTCATCGATAATGCATCGCGAACAGGAGAGCAAAGAGATGCGTCCTTTGGCGCAGGCGGTCACAAAGAGTTTGGGTAATGTGCGCAGTCTGCTGCGTGATCAGTGCCTTCGGAATAATGTGCCGAATAGCCAAACACTACATCTGGATGTTAACGATTCCACCACAGAGCAATTGTATGAGAGTTTGAAAATATTCGATCGTTTATTTGCCGAATTTGAATTGAGTTATGTCAGCGCTATGGTGCAGGTGAAAACAAAGGAGGAATACGAGATGCAAGAAATGATTTGTGTGCTCTTCTCGGAGACATTGCAACGTGCGCTCAAGCTTGGTCTCATCGATCTGGACAAGGTGGATACATTCGATCCGGCTTTGATGTTCTCCATTCCACGTTTGGCAATTATAACTGGTTTGGTAGTTTTTCCAAAGGGCCCGCTCAATATGGATATGCCGGCCGATCAATTGTCGGAAATGTTTCGACCATTTCGCACAATACTCATTAAAATACGCGATCTACTGCGTACGCTGAGTAAAAGTGAACTGCAACAGCTGGAAAAGCTGTTGTGCACCAATGAGGACATTCAGCTAACTGTAAGTGCGATACATACAAATGTTTTTTGTGTATTTTATCTCCTATAATTCTTATTAATAATTAGTAATATTACTTTTTCCTCACCTTTTTCTTTAGCTGCCTGTCGGTACCAGCAGCATTGAAGCGCCAAGTGAGGATCAACGGAATAATAATAGCACAACTACCAGCACTACTATCACTCAAAATCCTGCCAGTACCCCTATCGAGGAGACGCTTGCGCATCCCCTGGAACAACGAAACAATAATAATTTAAGCGACACCTCACCTAATGCTACTACCTGGGAGACACAAGTTCCTACTCCTAACTCTAGCACAATGAGTTCAAAACATCCTCTGAAAACTGTTAAAACAGCAGGTGTTGGCGGTGGTGGTGGTGGTGGTGGTGCACGTGGCGTCGGCACACCGAACAACTGCAAGAAGTCTCATTGTGACTCCTGCAGCCGTCGCTCGATATCGTCAGCTTCTAGCGATAGTTCAGCGATTTCCACACCCGCCGTTTCGCCGACTCCTTCACATTCGATTGCATCGACAACGTCCGCTGTAATGAATAGTTCGACTACCTCACCAGCAGATTGGTCCGATGATGATGAAGACGAGATGAATGAGGATGATGATGATGAGCACGACGGAGAAGAGGAAGATGACGTTGATGTCGATGAAGAAGACGATGATATGCTCGTTTATGAAGGCGAAGATGACGAAACCGATGATGACGAAGTAGTGATCGGTGATTGTGAGAACGAAGACATGGTATCTGCCGACTGTGCTACCGGTTATCTCATTCCAAATACAAATTTCGGCAATCTTCTACAGCCACAAGAAGTTCCTTTGACAGGTAATTTCATTGCCAGTGAAGATGATGCTTCCAGCAATGCCAATGTGGAGTTGGAAGAAGATCAGCAACCCTACTCAGATGTTCCCACCACAAGTGCAGCTTTAAGAGACCTGCGTCTAAGCAGCCAAACTGAACAAATCTCCTTTGACAGTGACGATAAAGCGACAATAATTGCTGCAACAACAACAACAACAACAACCACAACACTCTCACCAAAGTCGTCATCTTCACAAGGTAGCAGTGATAATCTGACCAGTCCCAATGGAAGTGACAAAATGGCTGCATGCAGTTGTGAACCTGTAAGCTCGTCTTCATCATCGTCCATGCAAAGCAACAATAGTGCGTCGAGCGGGAAGCAGACAACACACCGCCACTGCAACAACCATCATCACCATCGTCATCATCATCATGACCACAGCAGCTGCACACTTGAGCAAACACACACCGTGCACAGCCACCAAAGTCCGCCAATTCGTCATTATCCTTATCATCACAACAACCATCATCACCACCACCATCATCACCATCACCATCGGCATAATCGCAGCCGCAATGAACAAACAACGAAGGCGAAAAGCAGCGCTGCGAAGGAAAGCGTTAGCAGTGATGCAAGCTCGGCGCAGCTTGTGCATCCAAGTGAAGTGAAAGAGGCCAAGAAGTCGGTCGCCAGTCAAAGTAACAACTCGAGCGCAGATAGCAGTAGCACATTTTCGTTGTCAGAGGTTGTTGCGCATCCGCTTCAACCGCCTAATGAAGTTAGTCAGGCAATAAAAGTGGCTACGCGCAAACGTTTCAAGTAAGTGCTGCTGGTTATTTTTAGAAAGTTTACCCCTTCAACATATAACATATCTGTATGATCTCTTTTCTCATAGAAGTATCGAAAATCTATTGCATCGCCTATTTGTATGCATAGCTGGCGTGGCTGATCAGCTGCAGACCAATTTTGCCGCCGATTTACGCCAAATATTGCGCAGCGTATTTCTTATGAATATGTCGCCGGCGCAGGAGGATTTGGATATACCCGAAAAACCAAAGGAATCGGAACTATTTGAATTCCGCGCGTCCGAACAAGATGTCATACAGGAGAATGCCGGCTCCAATCAGAGCATTTATTCAGCCGAAGAAGTCAATCCCGAGCTCGACAGTGTATTCCAGAATAGTGGCGGCAGCAGTTCCGGCAGTGGCAACAACAGCAGCAGCAGTGTCGGCGGTGGCAGCAACAGTAATAATCGGCATTCCCTCGGCGGCGCCATACAACGTGGCAATACCGTAGATGTGGCTGAGTCGAACGCTGTTCCGTCGAGTGCAACAGCCGGCCGCGTGCATGTTTGTCGTAGTCGCAGTTTAGGTGATCAGGATCACAGTGAAATTGGCGCAACGCCCGCCTCATCGACCGCCAGTACGACTGTGGGTGGTCAGTGCAGCCGCTTAAGCGCATATATTAGCGGTCAACGGCAGAGACGGAATCGCAACGACTCCGTGGACAGCGCATCGCCCATATCGTCGTCGTCTTCATCATCTGCCTCATCGGGAAATAACTCGCCAATTAGCCAGCGCACATCTGTATCGCACACCGCCAACAGTCACAACCACAATAACAATATTAACAACAACAACAACAACAACAACAATAATAATAATAATAATAATAATACATCAGTAACCAGAGCGTCACCACCATCCAGCGCCGTCATTCCGCCGAGCGCATACGCTGTGGCTGCCGCCGTCGCCTCTGTAGCCGCCTCCAACGGTATGCGCAACGCCAATGTGAATGTACGCCTTTCGCCGCCCGCCTGGGTGCCGGATGATAAGGCGCCACGCTGCATGGGCTGCCGCACACAGTTCACCGCATTCCGACGGCGTCATCACTGTCGCAACTGCGGCGGCGTATTCTGCGGTGTCTGCTCCAATGCAACGGCACCATTGCCCAAATATGGACTGACAAAGGCGGTGCGCGTATGTCGCGATTGCTATGTGAGTGAGATGCGCGCGAGTACTAGCGCGGCTGGCAGTAATGCCACACGCCCGCCGCCCATATCACCGCATACCAACGCGGCGTCGGCGGCGACAACTGCTGGCGGTTCGTAGAAGCATGAATTGCACGGCGTTGCAATGCTGGATTTGGGGGGCTAACAGTTATCACGGTATCCGTTAAAGAAATGGGTGAATGGCGCGCAATGCTGCTGCTAGCACTGCAGCATTTTATACTATATACGTATTTCCATTTGTTTGTTTTTAATTTACGTAAGAAATAGTTACACAATGCGAATGTGTAAAGTATGAATTTTATTGGTCCCTAAGTTGACAATTACAACTGTGTGTTTGTTGTAAGCCTGAAATGTTTTCTTTTGTTTTTTTTTATTACTTTTTTTTATTACTTTTTTTATTACTTTTTATTACTTCTTAATTTTCGTACTAATCAGATTTAAAAAAATTTTTTCAAATTTATATTGTTAGAATTTAGAGCATTATCACACGACATTTGCGCGAGGGAGTACGAACTATAGTGTTATTTGAAACGCTGCGTGGTGTTGAAACCAAGCTTAGTTTTTTCAAAACCTGTTGGCTAAATTTCTCTTTCTTTCTGTTCTCTTTTGCACTCTGCATTTATTTAGTAGTCTCTACTAAAAAAACTATGACAGCTGTCATTACGCAACATATTCTAGTTATACTTATGTAACTAGCATATTATAGATCTAAGCTTGTTGAAAACGAGCTAAAATTAAAAAAAACAAACATATCCACTATTCATAAAATGAAACGGACAAACTGAGAATATAATTTCTTAATCTCTTTCATTATTTTAGTCTGCTCAAATATTATCTTCTTTTCGTAGAATATTTGTAAATGATGTATTTATATAAAAAAGTAATATTTGCTACACAACAAATAATAACAAAAAATAATAACGATAAAAAATTACCACAAAAGATAAGGAAAAAATAAAAGTAAAAAAAGCATAAAAGTGAAAATATATAAAAAGATAAAATTTAATATAAACAAAATTAAATATGAAATCCAAAAATAAAAAATAATGTATATTTTTGATATTTAAAACTTTGTGATAAAAAATCTTGTATTGAAATATCAAAATCGTCTAAATTAATTTATTTATTAATAAATAAATAATATAAATAATATAATATAAAATAATATAATATAAAATAATATAATATAAAATAATATAAAAAATATAATATAAATAATAATAAATAATTCTAAAAAAAATTTTTAAAAATTGAATAAATGATTAAAGAAAATAAAACCAAATAATTTAAAAAACAAACCTAAAAGTAAATTATACATGTATACTTTTGATATCTGAAACTTTGTGATAAAAAATTCTTATGTTGAATTATCAAAATTAACTATTTAATTAATCGGCCAATAAAAAGCAGTTATTTTGAAAATTTATTTTAATTTCCGCCAAAAGCCAGTTTTCAACTAATTCATCACGCAAGCATAAAATGAAATTTTCAGCAACAACACTAAAGATCTTCAGTTGTAACTCATAAACTCCAACTCTCCTGTCGCAAACTGTTTTCACCAACAATTATATAATGCTTTTGATTTTCACAATTAAAATCATTTTGAACTGTACTTTAATAACGGTTCGTAGCATAGATGGAAAATCACCAACCACAGTATGTATGTATTTTTTATGTACAACTTAAAACTTGGTCTATTTTTGTATAACTTAGTAACTAAAAAATTAAAAAGAAATTTAACAATAAAATAATAATGAAAATGAACATAGACAACTGTTAGTTTTGTAGCAATAAGAGATTTTTGTATTGTATTTTTAGTGAATGAGAATATGAAAATAATTTTCTAAACAAAAAAAAAAAAAAAAAAACCAATAATAATAATAATAAAAATAATAGCAGCAAAACACGCCCGAAACCGTTTTGTATTGCTGAAATGTGTTTATTTTGAAATATGTGATGACGATAATGAGATAAAGTGTAGAACTAGCATTTAGTATATAGCGAAAATTCTAAAATAATTTGCAAATTGCGTTTTTGTGTGTTACAAGAAATTGTGGAAGGCGTAGTAAAGATAAAGAGAGAAAGAAAACATTTACACACAGATAGCCTGAGATTTATTGCATTGATTTTGTTATAACGGTAATTACAAATTTATTTCTACGACTCGCTGAAGTGTCTTAGTAATTGTATTTATACGAATTACTCCTGTTTTTGCTCTTACTTTTCTTCGGTTTCTTTTGTTTAGCTAATCATTACATACAATTACAATACGATTACTTCACTGTTGACTATTGAAATGTGTAATTAATAAGAAATTGTTTTGTTTGGAAAATATTTTCACAATTTCTATTACATTTGTTTATGTTTTTGTAAATGTATCAACTGAAGGTGAAATATATATTTTTTTAAAATAAATATGTGCGAAATTGCCGAAAATAGCTGCTACAAATAAATGTAAGGTTTATTATTATTATTATTATTCTATTGGACCTATGTATTTATATATAAATAAAAACTACAAAACAAAAATAATAACAAATTTAAGAAAAAAATCGATTTTGCTTAAAACTAATTTCTTCCTATGGGAATTCAATGATTTTGTGATCTATTTTCGGTTTACTTTTATTCACTTTATTTACAAATTTATTATTATTGATAAGAAGAAGACACATTTAAACTGGAAGCTGGCGAAAGCCAAAAAATTTGTTGGGAGGTAAATAAATAAATAAATAAATAAATAAATATGTAATATATACTTGCATTATACACACAACAATGTATGAGAAACGTGGTGTTTTATTTATGACTGAGAAAGAAATCAAGGTTAAAATTAAAGAAAGTAAGCGCAGAAAACCCTTCTTTAGAGAGGTCTGATGCTTTGTTGTTGTAGTAGGAGAAACTCCAAAATTTATACACCTTTCATCATCTATCACTGTCAACCTGAATACGGGAAAGTCTTACTTTACATATGAAATTCGCGAAACTGCAAGCTTGGCATTGTCTTATAACGATTTGTCTGCGGCTGATACTTCGTACGGCTGAGATCGATGCACAATGTAGGGTATTAGGTTCCTCCTGATGTACTTCATAGTGTCTATATAGGAGTACATTAACGGGATCACTCCGTCCCATTGGTTTAGGTGTTACTTGAAGGTCATACGGAGATGAAGTGATGGTGAGGGAGGTGGCTGGTTGTAAATGTTGATGAGCCTTTGATGATGCGGACAGAGTGTTTATTCATCGAGAAACACAAGTATAGCTAATCCATCTCCTTGTATTTGCTTTGAGACGAAGATGAAATGTCGCTGATTATAGAATAGTGGTTAGTCGCGCCTAAGCCTTAAACAGATCGAGTGCTGTCGGAACATTACAAAAGGTCGATTTTGATGGAGACCACCTCATGATGTAAGCAATTATGGTGTTCAGTACTGAGGTAGAGCGCTGTACAGCTTACGGAATCTATATTGATGTAAGGCAGGACGCAAGTGGTTTGTTAGCGATAGATGGATGGATCCGAGACCCGCAGGGTGTTAAAATGCCTGTATGTAGTTTTAAACGACTCTATAAGAATTGAATTATTGAATATCGAAAATTTTGCTACTTATTTTTTGGGTTAAACTGGGTTTAAGAAGTTATATTTAACTGCTACTTCAACTTCAGAATTTCTGAGAATGGTTTAATTCAAGGATCAATCCATTTATTTGTAGCTGAAACATTTATTTTCTATACTTTTCTTTCGATAAAAACAAACTTTGATAGAAATGTATCGAACTCTACTTAATTTATCATATTCTAAGAAATAGTTCAGTAGTTCCTATTACCCCTATTGACAATTTGTTTTCACTCAATCACTTTTGAACTTTGGCGAATAAATTTATCACACTGAAAAATTATATTTTTTAAAGACTATATTACGATTTTTAAGCCAATAAACTATCAAAAGAGGATCGAGTTTATAAAATTATTTTTTCTTAGTATATTCTGAGCACTGCGAAAATAATCGGCATAATTTAAAGTCCACATAATAGCAAAAAATACAAAATGCCTCCGAAAAAGGGCAAAGGTAAAGGCAAAAAGAAAAAGGAGGTCGTAGAGGAAATACCGGAGCCACAAATTCAGCTGTCTGAAATTTCCATTCGTGAGCGTGAATTGGATTTGCTGGAGGACTTGAATGATGACTTCTTCTCGACAGCCAATCAGGTAAATAGAAACATACATGTAGTCGAACCTAGGCACTAATATAAGCTGTTTTTGTGCTTTTGTGCGACCTTTATCCACTTGTTCAGACCATACAAAAGCTTATGGAAGCGAGTCATGTTTATGAAGCTTCGAAAATGAAAAAATATGTGGATATAATATTCAATTTACATCGACATTATGCCGAAGAGGTGAAAGAGACATCTGTTTTACGACCGCAAGTGATACGTGCAGAGAACAAATTGCGATTGGCTTTGGAGCTGACTGCCAATTCAGAAGAGGCAATGGAGCGATTAAGGGAGGCGCTAAGTAAGTCGGTTTGCTGAGAAGATATTTTAAGTTGCGTCTTAAAACAATATACTTCTTGACAACTGTAGGTAAGGCCTGGATGGAGAGCGATGCATCGTTATTGCGAGAGCAGGATACACAAGAGCGCTTGCAGGAAGTTATGATTAAATGTGAAGGATTGGAGAGTAAGGAAGTGAAGAAACAGGATGATACATCAGAGTGAGTTGGACGAAACATTGATGTGGCTTTGTTCTTAAGATAACTTTAAACCCACATATGATTTGGTAAATAATATCTCCACATATAACCACTCTCCTCAGATTTGGTCACTTAGCAAAGTATAAAAATATTATTTTACGTGAACGCGATCGTCTTAATGGTGAAGTGGTCGATCTGGAGAAGCGCTTACAATTCCAAAGGTACTACTCCGAATCACTCGAGTATATTAATAAGAACAACGAGGAAAGCTTGTCGAAATTGAATTCGCATATGCGTATGCTCGAAACGGAGAAGGGTAATTTCGAAGTGAAAATACGAAGTTTACAAAACAATTTGGATGATCAAAAGGAGATCAATTCGCGTATGGGCTTGAAGATGGAGGCCATAAACCGTGAGGTAAATACACTATCTTCATATATAAACGGTTTCAGCATTCTCAGTAATTTATAAATACTTTACCAACCAGTTAACCGAAACACAAAAGAAATTAGCAAAGAAAGCAGCGGATTATGATCAGCAGAGGCACGTATTGGAGAAATTGCGCAATGATAATGCGATCAATGTCAGACAGTTGTTGAAGAATGATGACGAAATCGCTGAATTACGCAAGGATCAACGCGATAACGAGGAAATTATACGAGCGTTGCGTTTGGAGGATAAAGTAAAAGCTAACACGATCGGCCAATTGACCAAGAAGTACAAGAAGACGCTTCAAGACCACAGTTCCATCTCATCAAAGCTGTATAAACTGAATCGGCTCAATCATACGCTGGGCGAGGATATCTCGCGGCTGAAGTGAGTGGAAGCTTTGAAGCGAATATCACATATTCTAACAAAGTTCTTATTTTTCTTTTGCTCAGAAACCAAATCAATGCACTGGAAAAGGATGTGCTCAATTCCACTTACAAGTTCGATGAGTTACGTCGTGTTAAGGAGAATTTGCAACACGAGCGTGAAGCTTTGCGTAGTGAGATCGTTAAATTGAACAACCAGATCGCCGATCTCAAACACACGATTATGATGCAGACTATCAATATTGATGGACTGCAACTCGATATAAATAAGTTGAATGTGAAACTCGATGAAGCGCGTATAAATGTATCGAAATCGGAGAAAGAGCGCGACGAAATGGCCCAAGAGGTAGAAACCTTGCACGAGCGCATCGAATATCAACAGGGTAAGCTTAGTGTTGTGGTTTAAAGATAAAGAAAATAAAGTTTCACCCTAGAGAAATGACAAAATATATCGATAAACAGAAATGACGATCGATAAAATTTTTTTTAAAATTCTGCCAGTAATGGGAAGACAGTAGAAGAGTATGACGAAGGTTGATGCCAAAAAAAAAATATTTTTGAATTCGACAAAAAGAAAAACGTATAAACACAACCCAAAATTACAGGAATAAGTTAAATAAATGGAAAACAATAATTAAAAATTTAAATAATATCAGCGATTCTAACCAATTCTCTAAGTATATTACTCACAAGAAATATTTTTCAATTTAGAACAAATACAGCTAAAATCTAATCAAGTTGCGGATCTAAGCGAAAAATTACAACATAAACATATCTCGTTGATCAACGTCAAGAAACAATTGGAAGTGGCGCACTCAGAGAAAATGGTTCTCAGGCGAAATTTGGAGACCTGTACGCAGGAACGTGATAACTTCCGTATACTACAAACGGTAAGTGAAGAGTTAAGAAATTTGTAGCCTCGTATCGAAAGTTATTTTGAGGCACTCAATCTACAGATATATTCGGTAACGGAGCCATGGTAAATTGCTTTCCTTTTCATAACTATCTTTCGATCCTCAAATTTTCGATACATATATATTAAATATGACTCGATAGTTATTTCGGTACATCCCCTCTTTAAGAACCTAGGAGACTTTTCTTTAGCAAAACTTCAACAGAAACTGAGAAACTAATTACCTTAAAATATTCCAGAAAACCAATCATCAAACTCAACAACTCACTTCAGAAATTATGTCGAATCAAAACAAGATCTCCAATCTCAATCTACAAATAGAGCGTTTAAACAACGATAAAAAAGAGCTGCAGAGTGAGTTGAAAAATAAAGAGAATCTCTTGGCGAGTATACGTCGAGATTTGCGTGAAATGAAAACGAAAAATGAGAACCTACACAAGACCATACACGAAGATGAGCTGAAGTTCATGAAAATGTCACAGGATCTCGATGAGACGCGCAAAGAGAAGAATCTGATTGGTCTGCAAATGGTGCGACGTAACGACGAGATTGTAGTGTTACGCGATAAGCTCAACAATACACAAACGGCGCTTGATCAAGGTCAGCTGACGCATATGTATTTCTGCTAAGCTTCTTAACCACACAATTTCCGCACAGGTCAGACGCAGTACAACCAACGCGTCGAAGATATACGCTTGTTGAAAATGGAAATAACTAATTTGCAAACGGAGCGTGATTGCTTGACGCGTGCTATAAAGAGTACGGCTGATATGCGTGAAGAGATCATAAGATTACAACGCTCTTTGAATCAAGAGCGCATTAAAGTACGCTCGCTCACGGAGGACGCGAAGACGCCCACTGGTGTGCATCGTTGGCGTATACTCAAAGGCGAAGATCCAAATCGTTTTCAGTTGTTGGAGAAAGTGCAGATGTTGCAAAGGTGAGCGAGGAAGAATGAGATAAAAAGACCTTCCTGGAGGGTAATTCAAATGTATGCTCCCTGTAACTGGGGTTAGGCTGCATAAAGAAATATTTCAGAATAAATTCGTTTTAAATTCGAATATTAATCCGAAAAAGCTCTCACTAAAAATGTAAATTTTCATACTCCAGACGGAATCTCAAACAAGAGATACAAAAAGAGAAGTTACAACAGAAGCTGGAAGAGTCTTATCGCGTCTGTGACACTCTAAAGCGAGTTGTGGAGAATCTTCCAACAACAGATGTTAAACAAAAGCTTGTTGTAACGCAGGTGAGCTTTTGTTGAACTTTTGTTCAAAAAGAAGGCACAAAATATCGGTATCAATCTTATTTTATTTATTCTTTATTCTTCTACTACCTAGCGCATAAATCGTTCGCAACTGAAAAAGTTGAAAGCGCTAAGCGCCGAGCTCTCGATCAATCAAATTGAGATGAAAGCACGCGAATGCGTCATTGACGAGTTCAAAGAGACTCTGAAGAAAACGAAGCAGCAACAAAACTGTGAAGAAGAAATCGTCACACAGCCCACAGAGTCCGCCATTTCGAGCGCCGTAGTGCCATATGTCTATTCAAGCCAGGAGAATTATATGGATGGTATATTTATTGAGAATAGTGACCGTAGTCAGGACATGCAAGAGCTCAAAACTGGCTTGACTATTTAAGAATAGATGCCGAGTCCATACTTTTTTATGATTTTAAGTAGAAATTTTAATTTTTCATGTGCTAGTTCACAGATAGAGATGACCACTGACTTGGTAGACGCTTTTGTAAAAGCAATATCTTAACGAAAACACATGCAAAATTTACAAAGGAATTGCTTTGATTTGATTGAAGAGTTCTTTCGAATTCGCATGTATAGCCGTTTTGCTACTGGGGCGTCGAAAATACTATATAACCCTACTATTTACGACTTCCAGTATCAGTACGTTTTATTTATGAGTTTCGAAAAGCTCTTTGTATCAGAATCAGTGCCAGTCTTGAAATATATATAGCTTATAAACGGCACCAAAGGTCTTGTTTTATGTATTGCTACATTGTTTGTGATGTCAGAATTAGTTGTCAACTGAATTCATTGAACCCAAAAGCTATGAGAATTCCAGAACAGTTTCAACTATTTCCTGGAAAGAAGAATTTCACATGAAAACGTCAACCGCTTTGGTTAGGACTTCTAGAATGCTATGGATGATGGAGACTCTTTTCTCTCAGTGGTTAAATGGACCTAACAGTTTAAGAGATACAACTCAAATAAGATCTCAAATATTAAAGTACTCAAAATATTTGGAAACGAGTTTTTTTTTAAATCAATCTTGGAATAAATAATTAGAAAGCCATTTTTCGTTAGTATTATATGAAACTTCGTTGCATAAATGATATAGACGACTTTTCAAGATATTTCGCCGAAATTTCCTCTCTCTTCCTGTATCGACCTTTTTTAGAAAAAATGTTTTGCTATTCGCTCGCCACAGATTAGAACTGTGACTCATGAAGTATTACATATACTCTAAATGTACTCGGTTTTTGTGGACTATGGCCATATATAAAGGAATGATTTCTAAAGGTTCGAACAAGGGCAATGCATTTTGGCAAAACTGCCCACTGGTATCCAATCCGAATTGTGACTTCTATGGCAAACTTAAAACAGTAAAGGCTTTCGCATATTATGTTCGTTATGAAATTAGAAATAAAAGAAACCTTAATATTTATTAAATTTGTTCCCAATAGTAAGAAATGAATCTATCAACTTTAAACCTTCCGCTCACACCCCACTGATCAGTTTAAAGCCTGCACCGAGAGTGCGTTGCATGGTTGGTGGCGCGGAAAAGCATTGTGCCTGCATTTGTACGAGAAGTTGATGTTCTTCCAGTAGCTTTTGTTTCTGCCTTCGTTCCTGATTAAGTTGTGATTTGGCATCAGTGAGACGTAGCTTGAACTCATCTAACTTTTGTGTATTATTTTTCTCATCTAGATCTTTCACATGCAACTCGGCCATGAGCGCCTTAAGTTTGCGTTCCTTGCTGGACAAAGTAGCCTGAATGTGTACGCGAAATCATAAATAAACTACAAAATAAGGGTCGCAAGGTTGATTTAAGTCTCACCTTCACATTGTTCAACTCAGCGCGTACTTTATGACTCGGCAATTTGAGCATGAACTCTTTCAAAGCCTCATATAGACGCTGTGATTCCTCGAGTGCCTGCTCTTGCTGTAGCGCAGATACATTTTGCTGTAAAATTTGCCTGAAATTTCATGAAAATTGATTACTGTCTAAGTTCTACGCTTTTCTCTGGACCATTTTTCATCCTTTGAAACTCCCTTACTTTCGTAACGTTTGTATTTTCAATATGAGATCCATTTTCTCGGGATCACGTCCTTTAAGACTGCGCCAACGATGTATATTCATCGGTGTCATCATCTCTTCCTGCATGGCGCGCGCCTTGATTCGTTCCTGATTGAGCAATCTGTGCATTTGTAGTAGCTCTTGTCGCAAGTCCGCCGAATTCTCGCGATCTTTACGCAAGACATTACGTTCGGTACGCAGATTCTTGATCTCCACACGCATTAGTCGCATATCCTCCTGACATTGCGCGTAATGCTTCTCCGACTGGTCGTATGCTATTTGAAGGGTATGAAGTTGATCCCTTAGCTGCACACTCTCTTCATTGCATTTTGTCAGTGTCGCAGAAACCGTGTTCTTCTCGTCCCTCAGGTGATCGAGTTCACGTTTGAGCTGTGATAACTTTTGGTTGTCTTCCTAAAATTATTAATGATTATGGATTTGTTCGAGCGAAGTTAAAACTCTGGGCATTACTAGTTAACTGACCTGTAGTGATTTCGAGCTCTTGTCGCATTCTTTCTTACGCTCCTGCAGTTCACAGCGTGTGTGTTGATGTCCAAGTTGTGCGTAACGTACCTCGGTCTTCAGCAACCGTCGCTCTTTCTCGAGTTTGTCGATTTGAAGCTGAAGTCGTCCGATATCACCGTCGCGCAGTGCGACTTTATTTTTGTAGTTCTCGATGCTTTCTTGAAGTTTGACGTTTTGTTTCTCTAGCTTGGCATGTTTATCGTCGGAGGCTTGTAGGTTTCGAACGAAACTAGTTTTTTCACTTAACAGCGCATCGTGCAGGTGTAGATTGCCAGCTTTCTGTTCGAGGTCACTTATAGTGCGTTTGAGCTCGATCTCATAATTTTCCTTTAGTTGTATTTCATCTAGTTTATGATTATAAGGGGAACATAAAATTGTTTAAGATATTCGAAGACAACGGAAACCAGACATGTTGGGAATAGATAACCTGGTCAGTTTACTCACTTTGCAGTACATCGATTTTATCCACTAAATATTGTATTTCATCCACTTTTTTCACTTGCTCTTTCTTCAATTTCGCACAGTCGTCTTGCAGTTTTTTCTGTCGTACTTCCATAGCAATTATGTTTTGTTTAAGTGATTTTATTTCATGTTGCGATTCCTGGAACCGCTCGTCCGTTTGTTCGACCGTCTGATGCTCCACAAGTAAGTCACTCTTTAGGCTGTCTCTTTCCTTGATGAGATGTTCATTGTTCTTCTCGAATTGTTGTAAAATGCGTCGCATTGATTCTAATTCCTTATCCTGTGTGTTCAGCTGATTTCTATAACGCGTTACAAGTAATAAAAACTGTTTAAACTTTCAAGGTTTCAATACTCTCTCAATTACTTTAAGCGCACATTCTCCTCCTCGGCCTTGAGGCGCGCATCATTCAGCGCAGTATATTTCCGTGTTGTATTCTCTTCAGTTTTGAGCAGTTTCGCGTTCTCGCGCTTCAGCTTGATCATTTCATCTTCACGCATCTGCAACGAAAACTCCGTTCTGATCTCTAAACTCTCATCGCACACATTTTACTACTCACCTTTAGCAGACTGATGCGTTGTGTTAGCGCTCGCTTGTTCTCATCGCGGTCCTGTATTGCATACTCGAGTTCGACTATGGTTTTCGCCAGTTTGTTGCTGATTGTGTTGTGTTGCGTCTGCAGATGCTCTAGATTCGTCTTCAGTGAGAGTATTTGTAGATTTTGTCGCACTTTCATTTTGGTTAACTGTTCATTGTGTACTTTAATTTGTAAGATTTTCTCTTTCGCTTTGGCCTCTTCACTGTGAGTTTGCGTGAGCTCCTTTTCTAGCGCGTCCAATCGTTTGCGATTATTGTAGGATTCGTTGGAAGTTTCCTGGAAATAGTTGAGATCGAAGAGGTTTTAAAAATCCTGGAGTTCTTTAAAGACTATACGCACATCAAGCAGTTTGACTAAGGCTTTATTCTTCTCCTCCAGAGTTTGTGTCATAGCTTCCACCTCGGCGGTATAGAGGCGCTGTATTTGCAGACGCTTATTGAGGTCACGGATTTCATTGTTAAGTTTTTCGCGTTCCTTCTGTTCATCGCGTTTACTGTTTGGAGAGTAAAAAGATAAATTACTAAAATAAAAATTCGTTATGTTTTTTATTATTCTTAATAAATGGAAGCCTCATCTGTTCTCAGACTTTATAGATCTCGTATTAAGAATATGTCGCCAGAAATCGCGAACTCTATCTATGGATAGATCGCAAATGACGTAGGGTAATGTTTTTGGTGTCTCCGAATAATCGAACTTGTTGGTAGCCAAGGCCGCTATAGCGGTTTTGTAAGTGCTCGGCTCAGAGACTAAGATACATTTAAACCACGTTTGGGCAATATTGACAACTTGAGGTATATTGACAACTTTGGTATTTTGAACCTATCTCTGAGTTTTTCGAATTGCTTGTGCTCAAGGCTTCCTAGTCATGTCCAATAGCTACTTCGAAATTAGTTGGAAAATGTTAAGAAAAACTCGTTAACATCTTGGTTGTTTGTTTAGTCAAATTGTTGACCAACTTTTCTCTGTTGTGAAGTTGTTCAGACTAATTTTTCGCTGAAGATGTTATTATAAAATTCTCTTTTCGGAAGAAAGCACAAATTTTGAATGATTAAATGGTTTATCTTTCATGAAACCTTTTATTCAATGTCACTACTTATTATCAAAGATCGGTGGGTTCGGAAGGTGCTCCGAAGGAAATGACCTTATACAAAATACTAAACATGAATACACATTCAGCATTTTACCCAACTTTGTTGGTTTTAAGGACCTTAAATTCGTTAATTCGATGTGAATCTGAGTTCCAACTTTCCCATTAGTTAGAAGACTGTATTTACAACGCTGTAGTGTTCTGTGCTAATCAACCTACTGCTGCATAGTTTCTTTTAAAAAAGGTTTAGTATGGAAAGGAAAGAGTTTTCCGTGCTTATCAATGCGTTTCTATAACAACTGCTTAACTCAATCTCACCTCTGTAGTCCAGAACGCTTATCGCTTAAATGCTCCACCATTTGCTCCAGCGATTCTACTTTTTCTCTCAACTTCAGCATTTCATCCTGGGTGATCTGTTCACGTGATTGCGCGGCGTCCTTTTGCATCCATGCGCTTTCTACGATAAATGTATATTGTATAGGATGGATTATAATGAAGAAGTATGGAAAAAAAAAACTTACCGATAACGGTTCGCAGCTCGGCCATTGTCGCCTGATCCATTCGACTTAATTTATTCATATGGTCCAGTTGATCTTTCAAACGTTTTATCTCATCGCAGAGCTCTTGACAACGCAATTGCTCCATATGCCAGTCAGACTTGTAACGATTGGAGCAAACTACCATACGCTGGACATTATCGGCATTATCGTGTGTGTCCTTCTGACGCAGCGCTTTAGCTATCTAGCGAAAATTATTAAAAAATTTATATACAAATTATGAATACACTTCTTATTCCATAAAATTAGTTTTACCTCTGGCACTTTGTCCATTAAATTTGCATAGAAATCGTCATCGAAATCTACCGGCACCAAGGGCTCGTCATCCGAACCGGAAGCTCTGGAACCTGCGCTCATTTCAAAGGATTTTCAAGAATTTTAATTTAACTTTTAGAATATGTTTAAGAATGTAGCTTGATTAGCAGTCTTCTTTTCCAGTAAAGCAGTCATGTATGAAATGTTTATTGACTAAATAGCGGTATTTTCGGCTGTTGCCAATGCCGGTATTATTGCTTGCTTGTTGCTCTTGGCCATGCTATGGCAACTTGTTATTCAGTTGTGACTTTTGTTGTTGTTGTTGTTGCCGCTGTGAATAGGAAAATAGTTTCAAGGAAGTGTTACACATTTCTTTATATTACTAGTTTACATAAAGCATTTTCTCACAGGCTTCACTCAAGCAAATACAACTCTATTCGTATATAAGAGGGTAGCTTGATATGTCACGATTTTTTATTGCATTTAAATGAAAAGTAAATGGTTGGTTTTTAAAGTTCCCCAAATATTATTTTGAGACAACTTTTCGACTTAAATCAAATATTTAATCACGGACTCACTTAATCAAATTTAGAAACAAAAAAAGAAACCCTTGCTTTTTGTTCTTACTGTTGCCTTGACAGCAGTGTTGAACCGTTGGCTTAGTACAATAATAGTTGCTAATTGTCGGTAATCTATAGAATAATCATTGTAATTAGCTGGTAATAAACGGTTTCAGCTTTCTTTGTTTCACCTACAGCAGAAGATTTCCCAGATTACGTGGTTTATATATCGCCAGTCACTTGTTTTCTACGAACTCTACGGTCTCTTTCGCCTAAACTTTTCTAATTTTGCCAGTAGGATCCCAAAGGAATACGGTAAACTATTCCTTATTTTTTCATTGGAGTTGGTGGTGTAGAATCTTCATGAAATCAGTAAATACTGCAGATTCTGATTTCGGTAATGATTTGCTTTTCACAAAATACTTGAAACATACAATAATACTTTTTTTTCAACAAAATTTTCGAGGTAATATCTTTTTACGGGTATCCCGCCGAGACTAAAATGTTATAGTTGCTCAAACTTCGGAAATGGGCAACCAAAAGCGACGCTGTTGCATTTGCATTCCTTATCTACTAGATTAAAAAATTCTCTATATATACTTATCGAACCACTCTCGTGCTTATATCTCTTTATATATCTAGTTCGATCGAGCTGCAACAAATTGCTACAACAACAAGTGGAAAGTCTTGCGCTTGTTTTGTGGTAAGATTTTCTTTATTTTCCATTTGTTGTTTCGCTATTTTGTTGGTGTTTTTACTTGACTCCCCACTATTTAGGCGCATGCCTGGTGAATTGTGTTCCTGTAATGCCAGCTATGAGATTATGTCGCTTAATAATGAATCGCTTGAGTGACTTGACTGGTTAAGTTTAATTCCAACAAACATAAGTGTATATAAATTTGCCATTTAAAAGCAATTGCTTGTCTACGCATACATATTTAAACTTACCCATACTCTCATGCTGATGAATTCACGTGGATATGCGGTGGAACTAAGCTCGTTTGCTACAACAAAAGCAAATGATAATAAATAATGTGTAGGTATGCATTTGTGTGAATGTGTGTTTATATGTCACATTATATCTTGCACCAATTAACTTATTGGCATACTCCACATAGTCGCAACTTTTGCCTTACCCACTCTAATACATATGCAAACATGCCGTTATAATAGGTAATTTTTTGTTTTTGTTTTTGTGCATTCAATTAGTTGTTTGTGTATTGTAAGGGGTATTCCTGCATGTGGAAAATGTGACTCCCACGAGCTCACTTCCGCCTCGGCTGCAACTGTGGCACGTAGTCTATTATGTAAGTGTCATGTTATTCAAGTATTTCTTTTGACATTCAATTCTTTCTCATCATTAATTTCTTGCCATAAAATGTCTTTCTGGTACTTTTTTATGAGGGTTTTCGGAAAATGGTTTATTATAGTACTACTTCCGCATACAAAAAAGGATATTATATATCTTTGGTATACGAAATGTAAGTGACGCTCAAGTGAATGAATGACGCTTAGAATGATACTGTGTAATGGAGGACCCCACAGGAGCATATTTTACGGTGTTCTCCTCCCGAATTATGGACTTTTGTGGACAGCTTTTTCATGTCAGAAAGCCTCTCGGTGGTTCGAGATTGTCATTTTGTGTTCATTTTAAACATTTCAAGCGATATTTGAGGATCCATGATCCTCCGCACTATAATGACTTTTTTTTAGGTGGCAACACTTCTCAATATATTAATGGATTAAAGCATAATATTTTCCAAAATATATTATTATATTTATATGAGGCTATATATTATGCTATATTATATGAAATTTGGTAACCGTGTTGAAAAAAAATGTCTCGTGTAAAGCATCCTCAACTTTCACTTGTTCGATACTGATACTGGAATATTATTATTTCTATAATTATTAATAAGCTGTGTTTTTTTTTGTAAATGGCAACCTTATTGTGAAGTTTTTTTTTTAATAAAATCTGATATTTTTAATATAAAATATTTTTTGAGTAAATTTTTTTTATTCATTTCAAAATTTCTCCAAAAAGTATTTTTGAAGTTCATTGATTATTCATTGAGTATTGTTAATTAGAAACTGGTAGTAAATTCTGTGTGTAAGAATCTTTGGTTCTATGTTAGTCGAATTTTTGGTTTATTTAGTGTTTGGGACAATTTTCGGTTAAATGTGGCAACCCTGTTTATAAATATTTCAAAACTTAATATTACTAATAATAACAATAATAACAATAATAATAAAATACGTTTATCTTTAAGATATGTATTATTCATTATGAAATTCATAAAATAAATTTTAATTTACAATTGTTGGTAACCCTGCTTATAAATATTCGTGTGTTTTAGTATTTGTTTTCAATTCTTTTGCTAAGTACATTTATACACGTAAATTATAAGCAGTGGGTAACGCCACTTAAAAATATTTTAGCAATAAAAAATTCCGAAGTTTTCGCAAGGAAAATTGTAAACAAAATTTGGAAAAAGCACATACATATTTATAATATATATACATACATTTTGATAAGGATTGTATGTTACATAATTTTTCCGTTGCAGGCAATATAGTTTTGATGCCGATGCCGATATTTTTTAAATTTACATTTCCGTGTAGCTGGCAACACCATTCACAATTTGTATACATATAAACTCTGTGCAAAGAAATCAAAATAAGTAAATTGAACTTAAAATAAGTTTGAAGCCACTTTTAAAATACAATTTTAATAATAAAAATAAGAGTACTACCTTATCACGACAAATCTACAAAAAGTAATTTAATTGATTAAAAATGAAGACAAATTTTATATATCCTAATAATTTTTTTAATCTAAAATAATTTTCTGATAATAAATGCAATAAATTAAAAAAAAGTGTAACATTATATTTTGTTCTGTCTTAAATACATATATGATAACATTTAATAACAAATCTGGCAGCACTTGTTTATACCATTTCTTGATGCTCTTTTTATTCATATCTCTTCAAAGCTTTACTCTTTTTATAGCAACTAGTTTATGAGCAACAAATCGCATAACGCGACTGTAACCACCTTCACTAAGCGGCGCGCCAACACGCGCACATAGCAAACTGAATAAACAACAACAAAGAGAAAAAGAAAAAAAAAATACGGCAAATTTTACTTCCTGCTCAATATGCCGGCATGGACGGGACTGTGTTTAGTAATGAAAACGTAGTTAATTTCCCACTCAATCAAAGCAGCAGAGCGCAGCCAACATAAGTATGGAGCAGGCGTTGACTTCGGCACCGACTGCGACGGCGACTGCGGCAGCTTTTGTGGCGTCGCGCTTTCGCTCTCACTTTTCAACGGTAGCCATGACATTGCTAGTTGTTGTTATAATACTCCATTAACATGTGGTAGTAGTCACTTACACGCACACACACACACACACATGCAATAGTCAAATGAGCAAATGTTTATACATTTTGTATATGCAAAGTTACGCAGGCACAGACATACGCATGCATGTTGGCGCGCGCCATGTTCGCGATTCGAAATATCTAACTAAATGTCACTTGAACGCCACAGCCAACGACAGACGACAGACGACAGACGGCAGACGACGGAGCGAGCAATGCCTTCGCGTTCAACTTTCTTCGATTCCATTTCTTTGCCATGTGAAAATATCGCACACACATGTGCTTCGGCATGTATGTATGTGTGTTTGTATGTTTGTGCATATTTATATTTAACCATAATTAAAATTTTTTTCTTCACATTCATTTTGGTTTGTTTCGTTTGGACGATAGGTCGGTTGGACGGAGGGTTTGCGGAGGGTGGCGGGGCTCTAAATTTACTGCCTGATTGGGTTTTTTATGTTCGTTACGGTTATTTAGCTGCATTTGTTCAATTTCTCGTGCACTTTTCACTTACACACACATACATATACATATGTACATATCTGCAGAGACACGTGTTTTTTAACTTCGCCTCAAATATGGGGGAACGGAGTGTAAGCGTATATATGTATGTACACAAACCTAGATACATAATTAAAACCTTACGTGTTACACTCCATTGACTCACATATAAATATACACACAGTTGCATATTGAACTAATTTTTACACAGGCTTATTGGGCTTAATTAAGGAAAACATTTAGAAGGTAATATTGCAAAAAGAGCATAGGTAGGCATAAAGAAAAGCGTTTCAAAGGTATGTGAGCTGTAACATTTATTGCTTGGAGACAGGCTCAGTCGCCTATAATTGTGTCTGATCGAAAATCCAATATACAATAATTTTTATACTCTCGCAACATGTCGCTACAGAGTATATTAGTTTTGTTCACCTAACAGTTGTTTGTAACACCCAGCACTAAACGAGTTAGATATAGACATATATCTATATAAATGATCAGGGTGAAAAGACGAGCTGAAATCCGAGAGACTGTCTGTCCGTCCGTCCGTCCGTCCGTCCGTGCAAGCGATAACTTGAGTAAAAATTAAGATATTTTGATGAAACTTGGTACACGTGTTCTCTGTCACCGGTTGGTGAACGGTAAGTTGACGGTTGACGGTTGGTATTGTAGATGGGCGTAATTGGACATCTGCCACGCCCAAATGCTATTAATCGACAACAGATAAAGTGCTATAACTAAGCAACAAATTAATTAATGCAAGCGTGTAATTTGGTTTAGAGAATTCTACTAGGACCTGGCATCTGTGGGAAAATTTTTGGCAAAAGTGGGCATGGCCCCGCCCCTAATATGTTTAATATATATATTTCGGAAACCGTTAAAGCTATATCAATCTAACTTGCTCCGAGTAAGCTTTTCTGGCATCTCCTTGCACACTGAGAAAATGAGTGAAATCGGATAATAACCACGCCCACCTCCCACACAAAGGTTATGTTGAAAACTACTAAAAGTGCGATAACTCGCTGAAGGAACACGTCAGAAACCTTAAATCTTACTGCAAATATGTTACAGAAGGGTTGCATAAGCATCCGAGTAAAGTTTTGGTGATGGGCGTGGTACCGCCCACTTTTAGGTGAAATCCCATATCGCAAGAAAGCCTTAACAGATTTAAGTAAAATTTGGTAAGTGAGATTATATTTGCATTCTTATGTCACATTGGGAAAATGGATGAAAGCGGATAGAAACCACGCCTACCTCTCACGTAAGACATTTTTATGTTTCTTCTGATACTTTCACTTTAAAGTAGATAAATCGAGCATCAATTAAGATATTGGAATAAAACTTTTCACGAATAGTACGTTTAAGGCATGCCATCTCATCCGTAAAAATAGGCGAAATCGGATTATAACTTTTCAAGCCACCAGATACCCAATATATGGACCTTAGGGCCTCTATCTAACTCTTTGCCGAAAATATCGGTAAATCCATGATAATAGTGTTGTACACTGGTATCCAAAAAGGAAATCGGGTAAATACTTCGCCTAGCCCCCATAGACCTACCACACGGATTTTCAACATCCTGGCACACTTTATACTTATATATATTTCCGTCAATACATAAGATATCTTAGCAAAATTAAGTGAACGTGTAATATTGGAAATACCATAGCTTACCGCCGAAAGTGTGTGAAATCGGTCTACGAATTATCCCAGCTCCCATATACTACATATAATGAATTTCACTGTCACTGTGTGAGTTACCTTCACAAAATTGCGCAAAAACAGTTTCCCTAATCTAATTAAATAATGAAAAGAGTTAATGTGATCAGCGCAGATCTTCCTCTATCCCAAAAATGCCCGATATAAGAATCCCCGACTTTCCATCTGACTTTAAACCGTTTATGTTGGTCAATATGTGTGAAATTTTAATAAAATTAAGTGGATATGTTTTCTTAAACACAATGTGATTTCGCGCTAAATAGGAAAGAAATCGGTCTAGATCATGGTTTAAGCCGTTTATTCCCAATATAATGATTTCCTTTTCTCTGGTTGACTTTTTCCTCTTGTATCTAATGTATTTATTAAACCACTTTGCTTGAGTTTATATCGCATATATCACTTTTGAGTTAATTTGGTAGATTTAAATTTAATCTTCTCTTCTCTCTGCTGACCATTAGTAGGTCTGAATATTATATTTCATATTTATAACTGTAAGTGGAATTTTCTGCCATATACACCACTCATTTTGGAAACAGTAGTATCGGTATCATTTTGTTGTTCTAGTTAGGATTTTATTGCTCAATTACCCACTTAGCCTTAGGTATTTTGCTACACTTAATCCTGATTCTCTTACGCGTTGAATACTGTAATATATAAATCTAAGTAATTTCTCTAGTCTCTAATTTCTTGTCTAATTTTTTTATTTGACTACAAGTAGCTCAAGCTTTCTTAATTAGCTTAATATAATGACAGCACGAAAAAAATTTCTCACAAAATTTCAAAACAATTAATAAATACAGTTAGTTGAAATATAAATAACTATTATAATAAAATTTCATCAGTGGCCGAAATTTTCATTTACGATGTGATACAAAAATATTTTTATAAAATAATTTTGGTTCAATTAGTTTTGAATTTTATCTCAGTAGACTTGCATCCGCTTTTACAAGCTTTTCTTCGCCTTTTTATTGTTAAAAATTTTTTTTAATTTTATTTATTTTGCTTTTTATATTTAAACATTTTTTATTTTGAAATTTTTTTGTACATTTTCTTTTATTTCATTTTAGCTGCTTTTTATTTTGAAGCATCGAGCGTAGTAATTTCTTGTGATGGTTAAATCGTTGATTAAGCATGACAAAGAAAGTAAAAGTCAGATAAATACAAAATGTATTTAAAAAGTTTGTATGTATTCGTCTTAGCGGTAATCTGTGATTTCATCGATTATGTAATACACACATATTTTTGGCACATTTCTTTCAGCAAATCGTAGCTGAAGTAGCCATAGGTAATAGCTACCAACTCAATTATGAGAATTTTAACCTTTCAAATAAATATAAATGAAAAAAGAACAAAAAATAGCAAAATTTAAAAAAATATAACAAAATAGAAAAATATAGAAAAATAAAAAAATAAAAAAAACAAAAATAAAATAACATGAAGCAAAGAGCAAGCTGTAAGCTTGAAAGAGTGTGTCCAATATCTAAAATAGAAGATTGTTTTGTTGCATTTGTTTGCATTTTCAATATTTTCTTTTTATTTGACCTCACATACATATTATATTTAAATTAAAAACACTTTTGTTTTTCATACGAATTTACAAAATTCTACTATCGCAACTTTCACTCCGAATTTTACTCATTGATAACGACAAGCAAATGCAAATAGTGAGTAAGCTATTAATTAAATGTTTAAGAAGTTAAACAGGTGTCGGCGTCGGCGTCCGCGTCGCTACCGTTTTCGTTTTCGTTCGGCATGCTGCATCCAAAAGTGGCAGAAATATTGAATTGGAAGCAACTGATTTTGGAGCGTTGAGCAAAGAGTGCAAAAGGAAAAGTAAAAAAAAGAAAGAAAGAAATTCGTTGGTGAATCACGTAATGGACAATGCTTTGGAAGTGAAGCCGTGAACACGCCCTTTGTTGTTGTATGCACAGGTGGGGGCAGGAATTCGACGGTGTGACGGCAGCATGCTGATACGCAAATGTATAAATGTAGAAAATTTACAGATTTCTTTTCGATATGTTTCTTGTAAATATGTGCATTTATTTGACTTTCGACGGCCGGTGGCTAATAATACATATTATGTAAACTCTATTATTATTCGATACAGTGAATCAAATCAATTTGTTTAGTTTGGTGGGGAGTGAAAAGTATTTCGCAGCGGTGTTTTCCTACATGCAATTAGTATGTGTGTGCGTGTTTGCTGTTTCAATGACAAGCAAGTTAATACCTATTAATTTTTGAATATTCATTCAGCTGTGTGGGAACTGGTTAGATGCTAGTTAGTCGAAGATCATAAGCGAATATTTGTGTGCGTGCATGTAGATATGTATGGATATAAAAAAATTTAATTAAGTGCATTGGAAATGAAACCAATTTCTTGCTTGAAAAATATTTGTCTTTTTTAAAAGGAATTTTTCTATAAATTCTTAAATTGTAAAAATAAAAATTTTCCACCACCAAACGGTTCTAAGAATATGCAGCCTATTGTCAGAGAGCACATGCATTGTTTGTTGATGCACTCAATTGGTATGAAACCAAGGAGATGATTATGGCTTGGTTGGTTAGCGATACTACCTCAGGTAGAGTGCCAGCAAATAATCGCTGAAAACCCTTTGGAAATTTCTATGGCTTCCTAAGAGAATTTTATACTATCTAGGAGATGTTTAAATATTATTTACCTTTTTTGTGAGAATGCAGAAAGCTGGTATAGTCCAGCTTGATTGTTTGTTCCAAAGACCAACGCTGATTAGCTCTTAAGAAGTATTGTTATATTCGCAGCCGTTAATATATATTTACTCTCCAAGATCACAGCAAGTACCTCGAAAATTTTGGACTACTGTCCAAACAAGTCACAAGTGTCTGAAAAAATTTAATAGCTCTGTAATAAGATATCTTTGGTCTACTTTTCTCATTGCTGGCGTCCATTTTTGAAGTGTGCTCAAACAACACTGAGCCAAGTAGATAAAAATTTGTCTGAAGTCTTATTTAGCGCAAAATCTTATCTTTCTAATGCCATATAGCGCAACCCGATCGCAATATTATACCACGCAAGATACACAGCATCTATTGGAAAAAAAATGATTTTATTTTTACTAGACCTAAAATATTGATTATTTGCAAATTAATGTTTATTTATTTTCAATATATAGTATGTAAGTAAGTATTAAAATATTACAGAAAATTTGGTGTGACAACCGAGTTTACAATAAAGTTATAACTTTTATTAAATATTATATTACATTACAGTAAAATTACTATTATTATAGTAAAATTAATATTTTCTTTAAAATATGTGCTACACAAATACGTCAAAAATTTAAATTCAGTCGATCTTTATTTTTTAACCTAAATTATAAATAAAATGAAGGATCAAAAAGAATTTACTAATATTTGTTTATTTGTTTCGAATAATTTGATTTGTTATTATAATGTAAATGAGTTTGTGAAACAAGTAAAAACTAATTAATTCAACTTAAAACGGATTATTTTTACATTTATTGTTGTAATAAATATAATGTGAATACATTGTTTACATTTTGTTTGTGGTTTTCATTTGTCACGACACCGGTTCGACATACTTCCTTGCGTGTAGTGAACCGCTTATCATCATAACAGAATATAATAAAGCTGCGTGAACTTCGGCCGCGCTTCTCAACCGATCTACTTTCGTCTATTGTGAATGAACAACTGAAGGATATATATGTGAGAAAGGTTTCAAGGTTGAAAAATCAGCTCTTCGGTAGGACAAACCCTCTTAAAAATTTAGTACTTGTTTTTCACTTTCACCAGGTTTCGAACCCACTATACAGCGATTGTTAGTCATGCACCCACCCACCTGCCGCTCACCGCCGCATGCTGTTAGAATTGCTTTTATTTGCTGCGGTTGCGAAAACTTGTTTATGGCATTTTATCGGCGTTTAGTGTGTTATTGCTTAATACAACGCGAGTTGATGTTGGTCAATGACGCTGACTGGAATTATTTTGCCACGCCAGTTTTTGCAATTCTCTGTACAATAAAGTACTCGTTAGCCTCTTCAAACGCTTAACTAAGCTTGTGCTAATGTAATTTTCCATAATAAACAAATAACGCCGAGATTAAGAAAATTCCACATGGCTTGCTGGTGGCTTATTGGCGTTGCAATGAACTCTGTCATGACTCGCCTTGGTGACTTTTTGCGCTCGCTGAAGTTTGCACGGTAGCATGGGTTATATATTATATAACTATTGCTATTCTTCTTGCGGCGTCATGCAAACATTATCTGGTAATTATATTTTGCTGTGGAGTTTTGAATTTCTCAGCAGGTTCGTGTCTTAAGTCTTTTGTTATTATTTTCGAGTTTTGTTTGCTGTTTTTATTCTAGTAATCGGTCAGGAAATAACTAAACGTGTGATGTTGCAAGAGATGTAAGTGTCTTAGACTTACACTAGCGTATTTTTGAAAATTCCAGATTTTGAAGAACACGAAAGTATTTATTTGAGAAAAGTCATTGTAGTTTCATGGGGAGTAGATTTGGAGAGTGTAGTAAAAGAATAAGTATAAGCATAAATGTTAGTGGGAGAGGCAGTGGTGGTAGCAGGAGAAGTGTGTAGTAAAAGAAGAGCTTCAGTTGTGGGTAGAAGTAGAATGCAGGTTTAAATAGCTTAAAAATAATAGATGGAAATAAAAGTAGTGCTAGAGGAGTAGGAGAGGGTAGAAAAGGAAAGGAAAGAAAAGGAAAATGTTTAAAAACAGAAACAGAATTAGAAACAGCAGTCAGAGAAGAAGAAGAAGAGAAGAAGAAGAATAAATTGTAGTCTTGATTTTCATGTATGGTAATGAGCTAGGAGCTAGTTCGAGCCAACAGTATGTTGTACTAATTATTGCCTTCAATATCACTCAAAAATTACTGACATGTTAGCATAACGGCTAGTAGATGCATTTTCACACAAAGCTGCATTCCTTAAATCCTACAAACGTCTGTTTTATTCGAGTTGATGTTATCCTCTAAAAGTAATGATATTAATACTTATATTAGATTTTAATGAGTAACGGCACTTGGTAAGGTTTTCCGTATTTAAGTATCCAATTAACTTAGCAAGTGGCATGCTCTATCATGTTGATACTCTTTAAACTTCCAATCTAGAAGAATATCTTCACTTCTAGAAGAAGAAAGATGAAAAGTGTGAGTCCCAAAGTTTTTTCTGTTTAATGCTTTCTACTTCTTAATGCTCTGTTCAGGCTAAGGATCAATCTTTCCGTCGATTTCTTGATAAGATTGGATTCGCTTGGCACTTTAAAGGAGTAAACTATTCGTGGTTGATGACGAAGCAATAACTTTTCCAAAGGTTAGTTCTTATTGAAGAACATGCATAAATGTTCATGCATGAACTTTCATAAAACAGTAAACAGGCTTTAATAATTTGAAAATTCGCCAGAAAGAAGCTCAGCTTTTGTGTTTCGTAAGCGTGGAAAAATATGGTAAGCAAGCAAAATGAAATATACTGAAGATTAAGTAGTCAAAAATATCTCTAAAGGGTATAAGATGCAGAGAGAGGGGGAGAGAGTGTGTACATATGTAGTCTGTAGTAAAAAAAGCTGTATAGTAAATGTGCAGAAAGCTTTAAGAGGGAGAAAAATATGTTGATAATTTCAGATCGATGAAAAACTATGAAAATTATTGATATATACGGTTCATAGAATGGGAGCTAATGTAAATATCAGAAAATTTTTGGAGTTCCTTTGAATATGGCCATGCTCACGAATGCAAAAATCCTAGTCTGTTGATGCTGCCTCAACGCCTTCACAACTAAAAATGTTATTATTATAAAAGTAGAATTAATTTGCCAATTTTGACTCTCCACACTCTCAACCACAATTATGCTGTATTTTTCTATAAATTTTATAATAGATCTAAAACTCTGTTTCTTCTAAAGAAAATTTCTTCAATTAAAGTGAATTTCAACGCAAATCCATAAATTTTTTTTAGATTGAGCTACATCGAAGTCTATTTTTGCTCCTTTTGTGGGTGTACTAGTACTTTTTTTATTCATCAATCATGTGCTATTGCACACTGTTCATGCACACTTCCTGATTATTTTTTTGGCGTTTATGTTTTCAATCAAGCTCCGCCGCCGCGTCGTTCCTGTTTTCAGCTTTATTACTTTTTTCCACTTTTTTTTTGGCGTTACATTCCCGCTCTCTCAATTTTGAACATGCCACCTGCTGTTTTCCAGCGCTCAGGCTGTGATCAGTCATTGAGAGAGACGCTTGAGCAAGACTTGAGCGCCGGCGGTGATTTTCTGCATCACTTCCGCTTTGCGTCGAAGCCTCCGCACAGACGCACAACAAGCTAGGCTTACATCAATACAGTTGCTTGCCAAAGTTTGCGCTTACGAATACTCAGCAGCTTGTTTATCAGCTGCGCCGAAATCGACTCGTCTGCCAGCCCTCAGCTAGCAAGCTTGCTATTTTCATTAATTATCACTCTTCATTCGCTACAAAAATGCTCTCTGTTTACTTCTCTATTCGTTATGCTGGCGAATTTCGCCTTGTCATTGGTTTTCGAGTATTTTTGAATTTCAGGTGGTTAATGGCGCTCGCTCTGCTGTGTGTGGATTTCTGTGCTGATTATCTTTACAGCAAGTAGAAGTATGCGCGGCGCTTTGCTTTCGCTTTCAATTTGCTTATGCGTGTGTGTTGGTGAGTGCACTGCGCTACGCTGCACGAACTGCCAATAAGCGCTACGGCTAATTGTCGGCTGGTGGTGAGTCTTGTGCTGAACGCAGTGGCGGCTAATAGTTGCTGCTAGGTGCTAGAGTGCTTCAGCTGTGCCGTTGGCGAAGTCTTTACAGCGCGTCTTGTCTTCAAATCACTAAACAAAGCATTTGAAATCGTTTTTCTGCGCTTAAATAACGGAGTTGAAAATTCGCAAAGTTTCTTCCTTTCGTTTACATACGTACGTACAGCTGATCAGCGTGCGCGAATTTTGGCAAGTGGCTAAATAACGGTAAAATGAAATAACTTGTAAAATCAACGAGAATTTTGCTAATTGGTGAAGTTTGTGCTTGAATATTATAAAATTTGCTGTGAAATAAGAAATTAATTCAAAAGTAAGGGCGCTGAGTGTCCAGTGAATGAGTTGGAATGTTGAGTACGAACTACTGCAATAATTACAATTTTTAAATTGAAAAATTAACTGTGCATCGTACATGCATACGTACGTCTGCATCAGTAAATAAAATTCGTGAATTTACAACGGTTCTACAAACAATTTTGAAATATTGAAAAGCTGGAATTTTCAAGAGATTCCAAAAATCAAGCGTTTATTAACCAAAAACGTTCATTAGCATTGCAACATAGATTTTGATTAATAATTGAGCAATTGTGCAATTAATTAAGCACAGTAATTGATCACTTTGAAGCTTAATTGTGAAATTTCAACCTATTTTTCGCGGCAAAAGGAATCTTAAAGAGAAGTGAGTTGGTCAATTGAACATGGAAAAAGTTAAAAGAACATGGAAAAGTTAAAATGAACTAATTAATATAAAAGAATTTAATTAAAAAGCTGCAACTCAACAGTTTTCCAGCACGATTTAAGTGATTAATCTCTTTCTATACAAATTCTACATGTTAGGTGGATGATTCATGAATCCAATTAAAATTTAACTCTAGAAGTTAATTTAGGATGTGTTATTAACGACCTTAGAGATCGTATATAAGTCCACACTTAGTCAAGCGTCGAGTAATTATCTGCTTTGTTGTAAAGTGGAGACTGAGAACAGTGAGCACGTTGCACTATCTCATATTATATACGAAGGATGAGAGTTTTTGACTACGATTAGGTATTGCTTACGGTTTCAACGTTAGTTGAACCTATTTAAAATTCAAAATTATATAAGTGTTTTATTTCAAAAAAATTGTACATTCAAAATGTTCCCAAATGTAACTATGGGCAACCCATTATGTAATGGCTTCTAAATCTGCTTGATAAATTGTTAAGGATCTCATCCAACATCTACCAAGACATATTCATCGGATTAAAAAGTCTCTTAGTCTCTTAATTTCAGAGTTTAGAGCGCTTTGTTCTCTAAATTTTGATTATTTAGCAGGTAGGTAGGGTTTCCGGTTTACGGAATGAAATATACGTTTACTTAGTGCCACAAACTCGAGTTCAGTGTTTTGAGTTTAAGAAACTCCTACTTTAGTTTAACATCAATTTATGCATAGAATTAATAAATGTTTGCATATATCAACAAAAATATGGTTAATTTTTTTGGGAAGAAAATAGAGTTCAATGCGAGTTAATGGCAAATATTTCTTGTGATAAACTCCATTTTTGTGAGTAGCGTTTTGACAGAAAAATAGCCAATCAACTCGAGATTATTGATTGAGTTACGAAAATTCGTGTCGAGATCTGTTAATTTCGGTTATGGATTAACGATTTCAGGTTCAATGAGTACCCGGATCTTCACTCGACTTTTATCAGTAAACTCATGTTTAGGCTAACGTCTTTAGATTTTAGACCGATTTCATTAAATTTGTCTTTAATTTTTGCTATACAATCACATGTTGAACTTAACTCCATTTCTTATCACTTTCTTACACAACCACTTGCCCATTAAATTGACAGCATGAGTAAGCAAATATTCCATTTTAATAAAAGTTATAAAATGTGGCAGTAACTCACTGCCACTTATTTCACGGCGCCGCGGTTCGTGTGCTCGGGCACTTTGTCGGATTATGCATTAATTGTGCATTATGTGAAAGAGCGGTAAAAGCGATCAAAACAACAACAAAAGCAAATGGCAAAAAAGAAACAAAAAAGAAAAGAAAAATGAAACTTAAAAAATAAACAGAGTTTATGAAATGCTGAAAATTACCAACAAAGTGCATTTAAAAATGAAAAAAGCAGAAAAGTAGTGAAATTTAAAAAGAAGAACAACAAAAAGTACAATTAAAAAGTTGAAAGAAATACATTTTTACATTTTGCCGCTTGTTTTTGCACTGCGTGTTCGGTTATTACTTAACGGTTTTCTTTACCTCGCAAATGTGCGTCACATGGCAATTGTTAAATAATTTTTCCACTTTTTTTTTACCATTTTTGTGCCATCATTAAGGTGGCAAGCGCTTTGAGTCTCACATATACATGCAAGCAACTGTGCATACCTCGTAAAAGTGAAGCTAGTCAAACGAACAACTTTTAGTTTATAGAAAAAAATCGTCAAGCAACTACATAAAATAGCGCTTAATGAAGCAACTAAAACAACAATAACCACCATCAAACCGGTGCTACAACTATAGTGAATTGTCCGACATTCTTGCAAGAATCTGCACCAAAATCCAGTGTAACTCTGTGTACGCGTGTGCGTGTGTGCGTGTGTGTTCAGTTTATTTTGTGCTTATTTGAACGTAAAAGGAAATCGCCGCTGTAATGGCTCCCAAGAAAGAAGCAACCTTGAATCTGCAGCAACAACAACAGCAACAAGTTTTAGATATCGAACGTATAAAGCGACATTTCAGCTGGTCCGATCCAAATGCAATGTAAGTCAAATAGCATTCGTTTGCGCTTATTCACATACCTTTAAGTACATATATACAAAAGTAGATAAATAATGTAAACGATATACAGAAATCCAAGCGTTGACAACAGTAAATAACTTAGGCGTTTAATGAGCAATCTTGATAGAGAAATGTGATCTATCTGATATACACAGATGTATGTGTGTTTGTGTGCTTGTGTGTATATGAAGCGCGTTAGTGAGTGTGTGTGCGTATAATTAAAAGTGATCTCAAATTATTAAAGTGCGTTTTTATAATCCTTCGCTTATATATGATACCCAGCAGAGAAAATAAAGTGTTCGAAAGTGGTTCGCTATCCAGTGAGTTTGGAACCATAACTAGTTTGAGTCTATATATATTGGATTTGTTTAGATATAGCGGTATTGTTGTATTGTAAATTGTGTTTCTAAGGAACTTTGCTAGTTCAGTTATATCTTTATAATTTAACACTCACAATTAGGACGTATTTGGACTAGTTACGTAGTAGTAATTTCGAGGTATTGATCATATGAAAAAACTATTCTTGTTAGACCTTTTGATATTGGTCTCTGAGATCTAAGTGCTTTTGTGCAGAAGCAGCAAATTGATTTTGATAAAATCGTATGCAATAATTTCTTGATAAGAATTGTCAAAAATTGCTTGTAATTTTTAGTTATTTCAACTTAATGAACTTTTTCTTAACACACATACTAGTTGCCAAATAATTTTCCCGATATTTTCTAGTGAGAAATGTCCTTAATTCAAAACTTTCTAGAAGGAAAACTCAAAAAAATATTCGAGGAATATATGAAGCTTTTCTTTTGATAGATCAAGGATATGAGGCACTTAAGTTAGACATGTGTAATGTATGGATTGTACTATTGTACTATATATATATATATTTATACTGCTGTTACCGAAATAACTTCTTGTTCCTGAATTTTATGGATAAATTAAATATAAAATAATTTAACATTTAAAATTTAAGTTACAAATTGGTGTAAATTACAAAACAAAAATTTTTGGTTAAAGTCTCTGAACTTACTGTAGTCTCGGACTACAAAAAGCTGTGAAGAGGTTTAACTAGAGCAAAATTAGTATTTCAAAAGCCATAGAACTTCTAAAGTCTCCCAAAGTATTTCCTCGAAATTCGACTACAAGTTGTCGGATAATAGTTTAGATTTCTATTTAGACTACATGACCTTAGTTGGGGCTTAAACCAAACTGTAATTGTGTTAAAATAGATTAGAAGGATGGACTATGCATATATAATACTTGTAAACACGACTTGAATTTTAATAGTGTTTTAGCTAGATTTGATTAAATTGTATTCTAAGTCCAGCTTAATTTCACAGAATGACAGATTACAGATTTGTAAATTTTGGAATACTTTTAAAATGGGTATAGACCAGATTTATGCTGAAACAATACTAAATTCAAATCATGCCTAAAGTAAATGTTAACTGAAACCAGACTTGAACTTGAGTCATTTTTAAGCTGGACTTAGCTTACACATTTATATTAAGAGAGTTTAGATTAGATTTGGAAACGTTTCTGAATGTTATAGTTTCAGTAAAACTGATATTTTATTGAGAGTAGATTTGGATTAGAGTAATTCTTAATTAATGCTTAGCACAACCTGAACTTAGAAAAGTCTTAAAGTAGTAGTTATATTTAAACTGCAATTGGACTGAAAAACATAACGGAATAAAAGTAAAAATATGTTAAAAACTGGACTTTGATAAGCTATTACAAATTTAGACTAGGTTTAGAAAATTGAACTTTGAACTAGAAATTTGAAATAGACTAAGGTTATAAAAATTATAATTTATGTCTAGAAGAAAATTGTATATTGAGGACACATTTAAACGTAAATTAATTTTTAACTTTAATAGATTTATTAAAGCTCTTAAAAACTGGATAAAGCAGAACCTAACCTCAATTAGGTCTTAAACCAATTCTTATTTGGCCACTTATGTATAATTATTTACTATCTAAAAGTACTAATTAATGATTACAAGCACATTTTCACAAAAAACATAACAATACATACAAAAAGTAAAAAAAAAATAAGAATTCTAACATCCAATTTGACTAAAATTGAACGGCAATGATTTAGATAGATATGCGAAAGCAATTAATAACACAAAGAGGACATTATTAAGCGCTAATTAAAATTCAGTATGTAAAATATTTGTGTCAATGTAATACAACAAATATAATTCCATTTGCATAACTCGATTAGCACCTATTTTACTAAAGCCATCATGACTTATTAGAGACTTATTAGAGTATTGGGTAAATAACTTCGACTGCAATGTGATCTCATAGTTGATGATGACAGCGCACCAATTATTATGTAATTCTACCACTTTTCATTCTAAATTGTGCATATCTAATTATTTTAAATAAGACAGACGTATTTCCTTAATTTTGTTTGGAGATGAGCGCTAAAGGCGGCACTTTGGTTTGAATTCTGGCAATTGGAAGAAAACGAAAAATATAAAGACGTCAATGTCTAGTTGAGGCCACGAATCATACATATGAATGGCTCACTTATATAACCAATAACCGGTTTAGCCTCAATCAGCACATTGTTCTTTGCTGGTGTTTACTTTAAAAATCAAATTTCGATATGAAATTTAATATTAAGGAGGTTCTTATTTTAAGATTATAATAATTATGGAGTTTTCACAAAAACGTTGTGAAGATATTGGGTGAATTTTTAACAACCTGCTGCGATATAAAACTTGACATTCTTCTTCTTTTTCACTTTTTTCTCTCTGCCAAATTGGGTCTCACAGAAATGAATATTTTAATTACCTTTAATTAACCTTTAAGCAATGAGCTTTTATAGCTGTTTTGACCCGGGATCTCAATCGGTTTATGAGTTACAGAACTAAATGTAGTTCCTGACGAACTCAAATGATAATTTTCGAACAAGTCATGTTAAAAAATGGAACAGTAATAAGGACCTGCTACCTAATAAAAAAATTTAAACTAAAAGTATGGAAAATGTGTCAAATTAAAATTGCACTTATTTTATATATATAACAAAATAAAAAATATATAATAATAAATATTTTTTCACATATTTTTTAACGCCAGATTTGCCACCATTAGGTATTTAAGAAAACTTTCAAGAAAGTACCTGGAAAATCTTTCCTTTAAACTTTGGAATTTTTGAATATGGTTTTACATTATCAAACTGATCACAATTTTATATATAACATAATGATAATTATGTAATATAATAGTGTTATAACACTTACCAATTTTTTTGTGGAAAATAATGAGGTCAAGTGTTCTTGGAAGATTGAGATGTTTTCATAAAGATCTGTATAAAAAAGAGATTTCTCAGTTTTACCAAATTGAAGGTTTGTAGCTTATTTTGAACTCTTAACCTTTGTTTAACCGAAATCAGCAACTGGCAGAGTGCGCTCTGGTGTAAAATTTGAAATCATTCCACATTTCAATAATTTTCTCAGCTAAGTTAGACTCAATTCTATTAAGAAGAAGAGCATAGTGCTTTACATAATTATAAAAAAATTTAAAAGTCTGATATTTCATCTTTTTTTTAAGTAGACTTTACTTATTGTGTGAAAGAAAATTCTTTAGAAATTCACGCATGCTGAGATTAATAATCTTTTCCGTAGTCTGAGGCACAAGATTCTAGTGGAAAATGCATATTAGTTTAGAATAGTAAAATAAGTCACCATTTAAAAGACAATATCTCTGCCAAGTTGTTTCCACTTGAGTATTATAGAGAGAAATCGATTTAAAATAATTTAAAGAGTGTCTGAATGTTTTCAAATTTAAAAAGAGAGTATTCCAAAGCTACGATTTTGTCGCCTCAATTATTTTGATATAACTGTTTATATATCGGAAAATATATCAAAAATTTCACCAAATTTTTTGAGGAGGAATTTTTTACATGAGGTCACTATTTCGAAGAGATGTAATAAAAAATGTTGTGTCTATGAACAAAAGTCGAAAAAAGTAAAAAAAAAAATTTTTTCTAAAAAAATTAAAAAAAATTTCTTCAAAAAATTTTTTAATCACCAGAAGAAGTTACCCCCTAATATGCACGTGAATCTATTATTTCTAAGTTCTCTAATTGTAGAATACACACATTCATTAACAGAACTAAAACAAAAAGTTTATTGATATACTTCAAGGTGAAAATATTTAAATGTGTTAAACAGAAGACATATTTGATTTGGAGTGCTGGAAAAAGTTGTAGAAATCCGTGTGTAAATAAATTGCGAAAATTTCAGAAATTAGCACATGTGTGCGCTTTCGAAATAGCCGAACAGAATTACGCAGGCGCAAAGTGTTAAAAATATTGCAAAAGTGCGAAAATGAAAACCAACTAAACAGTTTCAATGGAATTATGGCAATCGTGCAAATATCACCTACTTGCCACTGGCTATCGTACTTGTTTACACATATTAGTGCATATAAGCAAGTAAATATGTAACTAATTGCATATTAAGTAGTTTCATGAAATTACCAAATTTGTTTATCAGAGTATAAGTGTGTGTGTGTGTGTTTGTGTGCATGTAAACAAATAAGGTTGTTTTTAAGCCGTCAACGAGTTGCCAACGAAATCGGACGCGTGCTGTGAAATTTATTTTCGACGATTTTTACCATTCTGCTTTGGTAGGCGCCGGCGATTATGCGAATATTGATGAGTAAATATGCGAATCTAAAAGTGGATATTAATGCTTTGGCTTCTATATGCTTGTGAAGTCGTATAGGTGTGCTGCAAATGAATGGCATAACTTCTTCTTTTTCTTCTTTTGAGTGTTATGACCGTAGACGGCATTGAGTTAGAAGCATGAGGCTGTAGGCAAACTAAAAGTGAAAATAATATTTAGTTAAGACTAAAAAAAAAAAAAATCATTCAACTGTACACGTATTCTTCCATAATTATTAGACATATATTCGTTTTCAAGCTCATTCGAAAGCTCCCAAAAATTTTTAATAACCGCCCAGTACTCAAAGAGTTAGAAGCATGAAGCTGTAGGCAAACGAAAAAAGAAATATGTAAAGAAACACAAAAAAAAATAAACTTATAAGCATTTCCATAATTACTAGTTTTATACTTTTCGATATTTTTAGTCGAGAGCGCCCAAAAGCTCTTAATAAAAGCCTTCATAATGAATAAAATAAAATGTTTTAAACAATTTTTTTCCGTGTTTCCCAATGCCGCTTTTGGTCTAACGGCCATAAAAGTGCAAAATCATTTCATTCAACAACTTCCGCATCAGAAAAATTATGAGCACCAAAAGTACTAATCAATAGCGGCATCAAAAATTTGTTTATAAATCGCTTTGTTTATGAAGCTCCAACACACACACACACACACACACACATGCTCGTTTAATTGTTTACAAAGCGATTGCTAGATATTAAATAAACAAATAACAATAAGTCGTGCTGCTTCTTTTGTTGTAAGAACAAGCGCGCGGGTAGCTGCCTGCACGCTCGCAGTGAATCAGCAATCAGAATGAGCCAATTCGCATGTCCCAACCGCATTGTACCTCAATATGAGGCGATCTTGTCACTTCACAGGAGAGAATGCCAAATGCAGTTGATGCTTGAAATTGATATTCTGTGACAATGCTGGCTCGGCGATAAAACTGTTTGTGTTTCATTCTTTATGGCTATTGGCAGTTGTGGCATGCAAATCACATACTTAGAAAAAGTGGGAAATAATTCACATCAAAATTAAAGTAATGCCATCATTTGTGTATAAATTTAAACCCATTTATTAAATATTATTACTGCAAAGGGTGGCTCAAATACTCGTTTGTGCAATTAATTGGTATTTTGTTTGTCTAAAAAATCCAATATTGGCACCATATTTTATAACAATTTTCATGAAGCTCACGTTTCCAATTTTGCATATAATCTGCGAATATTTTTTTAAGAAATAAAAATTGTAAATGCTGCTGCTAATAAAATGAGGCCAATAAAGTAAAATTTTAACTTATTAAATATCACTAAATCAAGCTTCAATGTGAATACACTTCTTTAGGTATTTAAATTTAGAATGTAATTTTTATTTAATTCTAAAACGTAGTCTTTAAATGAAAAAAAAGAATGATTAATTTGTATGCAGTATTCCTTTCTGCAATTTTCTAAGAGGAAATAAGTGCTAATGAAGTGATTTGTTTTTTCATAATACTTTTCATAATATTGGAATGCTGTGCAAATTCCTGTTTTTGGACTAGCCTTTAGCCACTTTTGTCTATGCATAGATTATAAGTTGCTAAAGGACTATTAAATATGTAATATATTTTCCATAAGCAAAGTAAGGAGAAAGAAAAAGTTAAGAAAGAGAAACGATGCAAATAAAGTAGAGAAAAGTGGAGGTAAGCGAAAAGATTTAAAATGGAAATTGGAAAAAATTATTTGCCTACAGAGAGCAGAGTACATTTTTCTATGTAATTTAAGGGTTCATGTAAGTTCAGCTTTTATTTATAAACTGCTTTCAGATTCTGAACATTTTTACAATAACCAAACTCACAGTAATAGGCCAAAGCTTGAATTAAGAGTTGATATCAGTTGAGACTAGTTTTTCTTAATTAAATCCTCTTGACTGATATTATTTCTAGAGATATCACTGGACATATAGCCTCATAATCAAATAAATTTAAGTCAAATAACATTTCGAATAGCTTTTAAGCAAAATTTTTGTCCGGAACCCCTTTAGAAACTTTCCGTAGTAACAACATAATACAAATATTCAATTAAATTCACCGCCTATAGCAGTGTTCTCCCTTACGAATATAGACAAAATCTTAAAACTAAAGAAATCAAAAGATATGAACTGTCTGCGCCATCATTAGAGATAAAATATTATTGTACACTATCAAAAGCTTACTTAGTTCTTATTATTTGACTAGCATTACAAATTTTCTTTTAATAATGGGAACTGAAATGAAAAGGGAGTTTAATAAGGCTAAAAACCACAAATGGCCCCCTTTAATAATGCCAACACATCACCAGGCTTATTGTGCTCTTGTTGCAACTATATTTTAACCAAGTCAGCTCAGTCACATAATAAAGCTATTAATAATAAATAATTAATAAAGCTCTTCCTACTAATTAAAATATTATTTACTTATAAAAAAATTGCTTTAAAATTTAACATGATAAATTTACTTACTAATGTAATGAATAAGTTTAATATTATGCATTTAAAAATCAGAAATTACTAATTCATCCACCATTCAAACACGTTTCCGTTGAATTACCTCAGCGAGTTCGTTGCTTAAGTCTTTTGTTACCATCACCTCAAATCATATTATCGCTGCTCTTCAGTTTTCTCTTTATTACCACCACTTAAAATAACTAAGAATAATAATAAAAAATTTTTTTTTTATCATATGGCACACCCTATGGCCGATCGAAAAGCTCGCACTTAAAGCTTTTGTTGCTACAAGGTTTATGCCATCTGATGGCATTTTAACTTGTTGTGAGGCAAAGCTAATCGATATACAAATTGCTAGATTGTGGTGCGTGACTTGGATGAGAATTTGTGCGGAAACATGTAGAGCGATCTTGTTAATGCAACAATATACTTTTGCATTTTATTATTGTTGTCGTTATTTATGATGTGCACTGAATGCTTTTGGTTTAACAAATTGTACTGATGTAGGAAATCTGTGAATTTGTGAATTGGAATCTGTGAAAGGAAATGGAAAAATTTGAAGTGTTTTTATTTTTTTTTAGTAATTTTGGTGTTTCTACAATAGATCATTTTAGAAAATTTGTTGTATGGGGATTTTAAATTATTTTGATTGATTAATTTTTTTGTTACCACATCTTTTTAAGGAAATTCATTTAGGTATAAGAAATCACTTTGAAATTTGTATATTCATTAACACGGATTATATACAACTTTTTTCTCAATTTTAAATTAAAATCTCAGCATTTTTCCATATATTTGTTTTTATAATTCTTTTTTTTTACTGCAAATGGGAATATTTTTAATTAAAACAATACATATGTTTGAGTATTTTAATGTTAGTTATATCGTATATTTGACATTATTAACATTTCTTCCATTTTAGAAAAAATTTTTTATGTGCTTTCTTAATTGCCTCGGAAATAAGAAACACATTTTTCAAGAAACTGAAATGCTGTCTGGGGAATATCTTCTCAAATGGGCCACGTCTTTGGCTGGAAGACCTTTCGCTTTTAATTCACTTTATTTTAAAATGATCTATACTTTTTTTCATACTATTGGTGTGCGACTTTGCTAAAATTTGCAGCAAGTCGCCTAATTGTAGGCAATGGTTGGTTGATATTATTTGATTGCAGTTATCTTCTGAAAACATGACGTTGCCGACATTTAGGGGCGTATAAAATATTACACAAATATTGAATCAAATCATTTCATAAAAAGTATTTGTTTAAATGTATTTTTGTATATTATTCCGCAATACAAAGTAAATACCTTTCATTTATGTTAGGGAAATTTTTTTTATTTTTGGTATATAACATACAACAATAAATGTGTATTCGAGGCATTTTGCTGACAACGTTATATAGGCGCAAGTTCAATACGAGTACATAATAATATAAAATACACGCAGCAAATGCTTGTTGATTTGAAATCTAGAACCAGTTCCACAACTTACTCTAATTCCATTTCGTTTCTAAGTTATTCTACTGTAATGCGCTGTAATCACTACCCATTACTTTCCACTTGCATGTACTACAACAATCGCGAATGTCAAGCTTAAATGTAATTATCGCAATTAAGTCGTTGGTCAGTAGAAAAAACTACTTGTAACTGCAAATTGAGAATTGTAACTTGCATTGATCTTCAATGAAATAATTTATGAAATTATTGATAAGTAAGTGCACATGTGATTTGTGTGTCACCCTACATACATCCATATTGAAATAAATGTGTACATATGTAAATGGAGCTATGAATTGTCTGATATTTTTATTGATTACTTAGTTAATTGCAATGACATTGATATATTCATGAAATTAGTGGAGAAAATTTGCAATATGTTGTGGACACATCTACACATATATGAATGTGTGTGTGTACGTAAGTGATAACTTGGACCAAAATTGCGGCAACTGAGCAGACTTATTCCTCGTCAGTAGATAAAACGTAGTAAAAAGTGAGCTAAGTTAATTAGCGTTACAAATACAAAGAGCACAGCTTGGGCAGGCACTTAGAGTACGAAAATACAACAAAGAGATTTTTTCTCATTTTTCGTCATAATTGCATTTAATTAAAATATCATTTTGGTTAATGTTTCCAATAGATGTGTGTATGTGTGTGCATGTCCGACTGAACTTTTCGCTTAGCGCGACATTTTCTTGCATTGGCAAGACCTTGACACATTAAATGGTACATGCAGCAGATGAGCACTTACATGTACATACACACATTCGTTAGTACTTATGCGTACTTATGCATGCGCAATTACCTCTATTCAGCTGTGAATATTCAACATCTCGACAGTTATATTTCGCTATCTGTATGTGTATGTGTCATATAGAGGGCAAAAGTACGGTTAACTTACTGCAAAACGCGCTGAGCTCAGCTGCACTGATATGGACAAGGTTTTGTTGTAAACTCTATTGACCATATGAGATTTGGGGACTTTGAAAAAGTTTTAGCTAAATTTATTAAGAATTTAAAATTTATTAAGAAGATTTTAGTGGCAGTAAAACTAATAAATTAAAATACATTTAAAATTACTGAATTGAAATAAATATTTAAAATATAAGTAAATTACGGGAATTATAGAAATCAATAAAAAGGCATCAACATGCATGAAGTCATTCTAAACAGAAATTTCAGCAATTTTAGGTATCACCAAATGACAACCTTAAACAATTTGTGTGTGATATACTATATTAATAACTTAAATTTAGCTCAAAACACATGTATTTTAGAAAAAAATTATGAGTATACTAGTAAAATAAAATGAGTATGTCAATAAAATAAAATCAATTTACTCTTTAAATAAAATTAGTATATTCGTAAAATAATCAATAAAAAGTACTCACTTATTAAATAAAATGGTAATACTCATAAAATGATATGAGTATATTCATAAAATAAGTCCGCTCGTAAAACAATATATGTATACTCGTTAGTAAAAATTAAAATGAGTACAACAATTACATTCGTATAATAAAATGAGTATACTCGTATAATGAAATGAGTACCCTCGTATACTACAATGAGCATACTCGCATAATAAAATGTTTATACTTATATAATAAAATGAGTATATAAAACGAGTATACTTGTATAATGCAATGAATGTGCTCTAAGAATTACCAATTAAAATACCAGCATTAAATTAATTGTGATTGCAAAGCATTTCTGAATTCTTCATCACAAAATTTTGCTTGCTTTGAGTCGAAAAAAATTTAAATTAAAAAAAACTCATTGATTGTTCCGTTGCTAAGAAAATAAATTCTTTTACTTCTGTAAATCTGTGATTTATTCCATACAAAGTTATTTACAAAAAAATTTAAAAGAATTCCAAAGCATGTACACACATAATTGATATTTCGACAGTAGAATAAAAAGTACACAACAACAAAATATAAGCCTTGTTTGAAATTTATGAAGTATTTGGTTATTAAACATTTCCGCAATAAAAAAGAAAAACCATGCGAAAATTCAAGAAAAACTTTAATACAAAATTTAAGGCAAGATATCATGCCATTGAGTAAGGAAAAATGTGAGGCAAATAAAGAAAACATTTTATTTCTGTTGTAAGTGAATGTATTGTAAATGGAAAAACAAATGATTAAATACAAAATGCCTTAAACGCATTTGCATGCATCAAATTGCTACATGTAAACATCAATATTGTTATTATCATTATTATTGCGAGTACGCCTGCTGTTGTTGCTGTTGTTGCTGTTGTTGATGCTATTGTTGTGATTGTTGACGTTGCTGGCGGCACATTTGTCGAAATGACTTGTAAAATTTTGTGCTTTTGTTAAGACGTGTACGAGTTCAAAGCTATTGAGTGCGCTTACAAAGGTTGATTTGAGCTCCCCATGTGTGCTTGAGTATATATATATATATATACATATATAAAATGTGTACATACAAATATCGTGCTATTACAGTGTTGACAATATTGTGCAATAAATTAAATTATTAATTTTGAATGCATGTACTTTTTAAAACGTCGGTGGTTTTTTTTAATTTTCAATTAGTCCACCAAATCCATTTACTTCCCACATTTGCTCTTCAACTCAACAGCACTTTGTACACTTTACACAATAGACCCGCATCATCGCATATTTTCATTAATATTACTTTTCGTCATCACTGGAATTGCTATTTTTATGCCATTTTCACATTATAAAACTTCTTAATGCTCACATTTGGCTGAGCCATGCATTAGCCCTTCTATGACTTACGTCATATAAGCATCTGACTTTTGCACTTGTCGTCGTTGCAAGCGGAGAAAATTTGCTAAAATCACCTAAGCTTAATTACAAGCGGAAGATATATATATATATGTGTGTGTGTAAGTGCGTGTGCATGTATGTTGGTGTGTGTGACCAAACAATTTCAATTGTCTGACAATGAATTTCAGTTAAGTATGCCGCTAAAACGTCTAAAAGGTCAACTAATGGCCGTTCAAACTACAGAATTACACGTAAACACACAACTCACACACGCATGCACACATGCCTATATGCCTACAGGCATGTACATTAGTATTGTAAGCAAATTAGAAATTAGCAACAACAGCAAAAAAGTAAAAATTATTAAAAAGCTTAAACGAAAAGGAAGCGCAGAGAATAAAGCTGTTAACAAAGTCAAAGTATATATATATTTGTATGTATGTATGTAATTAGCTGCTAAAATGAACTTAGAAAAATTATAAATGCTTTTCGCTTTGAAACACATCAATACAAACAAAGAAATCCGAAAGTTTTAAACTATTTTCCAACACTCCAGAAACATCAAACATATTCCACATAACCTCTAAAACCAAAAATGCATTAAACATACTCTACATAACACCAAAACAAACGTAATCTCAAATTTGAAGTGAAATTCTGACTTCATGGTTAAAAGCCATTTCTAATTTTCTGCTCGATTTCCGTACTTTGCGCCTGGTTCCGACTAATTGCCAACTGATTGCCTAGCTGAGCGCCACATTTCGCTGTTCTGCTGCAACAATTTAATTTTTACGAATATTAAAGCGTGCCTAGTGCTGGCTTGTGATGCGATTAAGATGCTCTACACCCTGCTGTTGAGGTGAGCACCTTATAATTTGTTTTCCACATTGTTGTTTACGTCTGTCATAAGCTTTCTTCGCTTAATGTGGGAGCTAGATTAAGGCTTCATGTATCCATGTGTATGTGTATGTAAGTGTGTCTTAAAGTAACGTTCTTTGAAATAACAATAATATAAACAATAAGCCGGTAGTAGCGGGGCTATTTTGGAATATAAATCGTTTTCGGTGTTTTATTTTGATTAAAATACAACCCTGAGTCTACCTGTCTACCTCCCGATACCTGTTTATCTACCGAACGAAAGAGACGAATTTTGTCGGAAAATCGTTTTAATCATAATTTTCAAATAAGTATTCCAATTCTTAGATACTGAAAATCAGTTTAGGAACATAAGGTATAAATATGTATGTATATTTTCCAGGGATACAATTGATATAACTTCTTTGAAATGCTATTTTGCTATTTTATTCTGATTTATATTTTTGAAATTTGAAATTGAAAAAAGTAAAGCCTTAGAAACCCTTGAGAAATAGTACAAAGAATTAGTTTCTAGTATGAAACCGTTCTATTCCGGAAAGAAACCATGAAGCGCCTTCGAATTTAGTTCGGAGAACATAACTGATATTAACGGAAAGATCGAGCCTCTTGAAATGATTTCGGAAACATACACACACATATACTGAATCCATATTTAATATTTAAATGCAGTCTCAAAATGCTTCAGCGAAGGTGCCAGTTGAGTTTGAAAGCAGCAATTACTTTGAGGGAATCCTGGAAATATCATTCAAACAAGACGCTTTAAATTATCTATTTATACAACTTCAATTGTAAAAGGCACTGATTTTGAAGACATAATAACATTGGTTGATTTTATTTCTTGAATGAGGGATTTTCAAGCACTTGTTTCAACCATCGGCTCAATTTTCCTGCTGGAGAACGACAGGGTGAGTAAAAAAGAGGTTAAGTGATAAGCAAGACACACAATTTTCTTTTTTCATTCTTCCTTCAATTTAAAAACTTTAAGAATTAAATTAATTTGGCATTAAGTTGCATTTAAATTGAAAATAGACGGTACATTTATTTCATATTGTTTTTTTTGTTTTTTTTTTTTTGTTTGAAATCATCACTGAAATGGAAGTTAATGTCACCATAACCATGCCATAACCTGAAAATTAGACGCTCTGCTATGCGATGTAATTGTATATTATATATGAACATTAATGAGGTTGCATGTATGTAAATAAAAGTAAAAGTTGTACTGAAACTATGTTCTGCAGTCGGTTTAAACTAAAGATATTGAACAAACTTGTTCTTCTTCTCCTCAAGGTGTGTGCTTTTTGTTTTAAATTTTAAAACACTCGTACAAGCTATAATTGAAGTAATTAAGCAAAATACCTGAAAATCAGGCAATTTCAATATTGATTTAGAATTACTGTAAGAAAAATCTGTAAATGCTTGTGTATAGACTTTATTTGGTTACGATTTTAATTTGGTTAGGATGCCACACAAGCATTTCATTTGAGGGAAAGAGACTATGATATAATTCTTTTCGCAAAAATTGCGCGACGAATAAAATACCGGTGCATTTATCATACCTGACAACAGTCTTTTCTTCAAGGGTATTAATTATAAAGGTATGTCGTTGTTCAAACAACAGTTGCTATGATTATCTAACAAAGCAAAAGTTGATGTCAGCCGATATATAACTGTGGTCTCGATAACGAAATGTTTGCGAATTGTTTTAGTCACACACAGAAGTGTGGCAACCCTTTACTTCATTATTCCCTAATTATTGTAATGATTACCATATCTATAAATAAAATAGGACAGAGTATTTTTTCATTTAGTAAAGGAAAATTAATTAATCAAAGCAAAGTTAGATTTCAACTAAATTTAAACTAATTTTCTTACAAAAATTGTAAAATGTATGTATATACATATATACATATGCCTATTTACTAAATTATTCAAAAATACATGAACATTAAACTCCCATTTCCTCTAAACCAATACTTTCAGTAGTTACTTTAGTAGACCAATAAACTACTTTACATTGATTGAGTTATATAATATTACTCACACACATATACCGGAGCATGCAGTTCGATATCTTATAATAAAGTAAACAACTTGAAAATCTTTAAACTTTGATAAAGCATAAGAGAGAAAAATATCTCCATATACTATATATTTTCAATAAAATGCAATTATTTTGTCAGCACTCGACTTGCATACATATTCAGCTGTTAGTAAGTTTTAGTGGTGTTGCCAATCGCGAGCACATTTCATGCTCCAGTTATGCCAATAAATTTCGCATTTCGTACATTTTCAACGCATGAGAAATGAGAATTCGCTTTTTTGTGCAATCGTTTCAAGCTCTCAAATACATTTAATGGCAAAGCGCAATGAATTTTATGTATTTTTGTAATGGTAGTATGCTTGAAGTAACCATTTATTCGCTGAACATTAGGGCTGTTCACAATTTCTAATTTGAATTTTTAAATTTGTGTTTTTTTATACTACTATACTACTATTATACTAACTAGTTTTTTATAGTGGAGTATAGTTTTATTGCATAGAGTTTATAGTCACTTCTTTCTAACTTTTTCACAAAGAGCTAATGATGCGTGCTGTAACATAGGCTCGCTATTCAGTTTTGTAACAATATGACCTGAACATAATTTGCATGTCGTACATAAATTCGGCATTAATCCTTTCTGTATGCAATGGAATCGCTTTAGGAGAGCAAAATAAATTTCCGTTTGTTTCTATGTAAGTCTTGCTGCGGTTGAACATAATAGTCAAATACATGTTCTTAGTCTGACAGATGACAATTAGGTTTGACAGCCCCCTTTTGAAAGAGTCCCCTTTATAAATCAAGTTTTGTCTACATGTTTTGATAATAACTTATACTTCACTCGTAGAATTTCTGAATATGAAATAAATTATAAAATCAGCACATTCTATTTAATACCTTCAGTATTTGCAATCTATGCTTAACCAACGATTTCGCTTTAATATGGGGAACTTTTTGCTTCTTTCTTATTTCAGTGTCATAACATCCATATTGCGAAGGGAAGATCTCTCCAATATTCCCAGTACCTTCTGATCATCCTAAGCTGAAATTTATATAAAAAAGACCTTAAGGAAGCTCTAAATCTCTTCGAATATTAAAATAAATATTCTTTTTATGTAACTCAGAATCAATTATGCGAAATTGTAAGGACATCCCTAATGTGAGATTTTCTATGCTTTTATATACGTGTGTCGTGGAATGTTTATTACTTTGAATATGCAAATGTATAAGCTGCATTTTTCGCATTTAATTATATAAGCCCATAATGAAATCGATTTTCAGATTCGTTCTGCTTCGCTGTCATTAACACTTCGGAAGTGCAGCCAATTTTAATAGATCTGAGTATATATTATATTTCAAGTGTATATAAATAAATTTCCGTATCTATACTTCCATTTGCGCTTTGTATTTTTAAACACGTACCTAACCTGTAATAAAGATAATGCGTTAACCAATTAAAAGCTTGAGCATCTTGTTAAAGCGTACACTATATGGCATTAAAGTACTTTATTACAAAACTACATCTTAGAAAAACTAATACGAAGGCCTCTACGCTGCCGGTCGGATGATTTGTTGTTATTTTCAGTGGTAGGAAAAAAAAAATGAAAAACGGTATATATTATCATGCCAATGAAGACAGTAATTACTTCAGTTCTGATATTAAACTCTCATTAAATTTATTACTTACTTCACCATGATCGAAAACCAAAAAAAAAAAGAAAAGTTTTCTAAAAAGTCGAATATGTTTGAAAAATACTCATGTATCCAGTATACACCGATCGACATATATAATACAACAATCACTCTAGCCCACCTTATATAAGCTAAAATATATATATATATATACATATATATTGTATAGTTTCCAATAACTGCCAGGTGTTATTCTCACCGAAAGACTCACTGCCATCATGAAATTAAACTCAAAACTGGTATTTCTTTTGGTAATTTGTAAATAAAATAAACAAAATGTTGTGCAAAAGGAACCGAAATTCCAATATAGACACATACGGACATGTGAGCAAATAAACCCATATAAACTCACTTGGGTGTGTGTGTGTGTGTGTGTTTGTAATGAATATTTTGTATTGAAGACTTGCATAATACTTGGCGAATAAAATCGGCAATCGTTGATGGTGCAAAAACAAACAGGCAGCAATGCGACTAAAGTTGTAGTTGAAGTGGAAGCTAAAGCTGAATCTGCAGAAATGGTGAAATGAAACACAAAACCAGCATTGGAAATGTTACAGGAGTTAAAGCTAACAATTTCTGGGAAAAATATTTGATTGAGCCGTAAATAATTTTGAATATGAAGTCAAATATTTTAGAAAAGTATTTAGAAGTAAGGAGCAATGAAATCTTAATGGATGATATATAGGAATTTAACTCAATTAAAAAATATTTTTTATTAATTTTAAAATTTGCCATACGATTTTATTTTTGATATCTCCCCAGAAACCACATAATTTTTTTGAAATGTGTCCAAATGAGTCAGTTTTTATTAAAACCCGCTGTATAGCTGGTGTGTTTTGTTGCAAAAATCAAAAAAGTAATTATAATAATTAAATAAAATATTATACATATATATTTTGTAAAATAAAATTAGAACTTAATTAAAATAGTGTACATATAAAAATACGATTAAACTGGGTGAATATAGTTAAGCATAAAAAGCTTTTTAATAAAACAAACGAAATAAATATGTTGAAAATTTTAAATAGATTAAAAATTGGAATAATATTTAGTTAAAAGACATAGAAATATTAAAAATTAAAATTTTTATTTCCTGATATTCAACTTATTTTAAATAAAAATGTAGGACATTAATAAAAAGTGAAAAATTAGATTTTTTGACAAAATTAACAATTAATTTGGTAATAGAGTCTACTGACTAGAATAAGTATATAAAAATTGCATTTTTTTGTTTTTGAAAATATTTTTTTTTTAATTTTTGAGACATAAGATATGAATTGTTATATGCTAATTATATATATATTTTTTGGTTTTATATGTTAAACATTTTTTAACTAAAAAATAGTTTTTAAATATTTTAATAAATATAATTAAAAAACAAGTTTTCGTTTCTATTTTTATTAGATTTTGATTTATAATGTAATAAATTAAATGTTATATGCTAATAATTTTTGTTTTTGATCTCATTTGTTAAGCAATATATTTTCTTTATTTTAGAAATATCATATGTTTACATATATTATATATTAGATATTAAAAATAATTCAGAGTAAAATCAGAATAAAATCAGAATAAAATCAGTAGAGAGAAAGTGCTGTTGCTTTTGTAAAAATTTCCTTAAGAAATGTATAATTAATATGTAAAATATATACGCATTAACTTTTTTAATTTTTGAGATTTTATACCTTAATGTATTAATAATAAATGCTGCGTAGAAATCATAAGAAACTGTGATAACTGTTTTTATATTTCTAAACAAAATTTTCTTTTTCTTATATTAAATAATTAAGAAACTTCTTTATACCTTTTAAATTTTAAAAGTTGAATAGAAAAGACTATAGACTTCTCCATTAAAAAAAATATTTTTATATTTACTGTATTGCTTGTGGCAATATATTTTTCTTAAGCAAATAAAGCTCTTCAAGACTATTTTTTAACGCTTTTCAGTAAAAAAATAAAATAAAATTAATAAATACAATAATAAAAAAATAAAAATTGTAATAAAACCTTTAAATACTATATTCAATTTGGAAAATAGTGCATAAAAGGGCTTTGCTATAATAGTCAGTTGTAACACGCAAATAAATTCAAGTTCAGTTTTGCAACAGCAAAAAACTCAAAAAGTCATCTGAGTGCAGCAATACTCGCATAAAAGCAGCTAGCCAGTGCGCAGCTGCAGTGGAGCAACCTTATTTCGGTCGCGCATGCATGAAATACAGCTTCCGTGTTGTACTTTTTGTTGTAGACGCTGCTCAACTACCTCACTTATTTTTGGCTGTTTCGCTTCAATTTTGATATCACACTGCCACCACACATACACATACACATGCACATACAAACACAACAAATTTTGCTGCGCTGTTGTTTTGTTGTCGACCTTGTTCCAGTTATCACATCGAAAATCATCAAAATCTCAATAGTTAATGCTAAGCAAAGGCGGCCAAAAAGTAGAGGAAGAGGAAAAGGCAAAGAGCAGCAGCAGCAGCAGCAGCAGCAGCGGCAGCGGCAGCGGAACAGGGTGAGAAGCGGCTAAAAAAGCATGGCAAGCTTTTGCATGCTTGTATGTTTGTATGTGTGTGACAATGCCAAAATAAACGGAAAGTGAATGAAAGATGTTGCAAAGAAGCTGCTGAGTTGGTTGGAAAACAAGTTGTGTGGCGTTGGCGTTGTTATTGTGGTGCATTTTTTGTTGTTTTTGCATGGGAATGCAAGTGACCACCACAAGATTGCTATGGCTGTGCCAAAAGTGCCAAAGTATGATCAATGAAATCAACACTGATGATGCGCATAAACAGGGCAACAACAAAATTACAACAACAACAACAAATTTATTAGACAACAGCGAGCTGAGTGCTATTAACTACCAAAGTGTAGAAGTGAACACAAACTGCAAGCGAGTTTATTAGGTGAACATATCAAAGTAGAAATAAAATTCAACCAAAAAAGTGATGTAAATGCTTGTGCTAAGCCATAAGCGGTGCTAGTTAGTGTTGCATATCGCCACTAAACACAGCTTAGCCCAGCAGCCCATCAAATAAGCCATCGACTCAAAACATTAAAATTGAGTGCATTAATTGAGTGAAATTGCTCAGAAGCCCACAAAATCACTCACACAAAGCCGCTTGCAGCCATACACCTCTGGCTGTCTATGCCTATGTCTGTCTATATATATATGTGAAGTATATATATGGGTGTGTGTGTGGTGCTCCTTTAATCCGTTGTGCGCGTGCAATTGCTTTGGTTTTTGGTTGACCAATTTTTGTTTAGTTTGCAATGTGATTGCTTGTGTGGTTTTGTTTACTCAACTGCCATTAAAATCCACTTTTTATTACTTTTCTATTCACTTCACATGGCAAAACATCGCTTTGCAGTAAGTAATCAGTTACTTGGCTTAAGTCAAAATCTATTTAAAAGGCCATTGTAGCAAGCCAGTCAACAAGTGCAGTTATTGGCTTATGCTTGTATGTGTGTGTGTGTTGATATTTTAGCGGGTGAAGGCGACAAATGTCTCGCATGTTATTCGGTGACTAAGAAGATTTTGAAAATCGCAGTTTTTTATTTAAATTTTATTTATAAGGTCGCTGGAGATTGGTTTGCTGTTAAACTAGCATCCATTTTTCATATTTTGCTTTTAATAAAACTTATTAAAAACTTATTTTATTTGTGAGCGAAAGTTAAAAATTTTTGTTTTACGAGAATTGAAAATAGAAAAATTTTGAATTTCGAAATGATTTATTTTCTTTAAAGAATATTTTTTTTCAAAGAATTTTTTTCTAATAAAAAAATTACGAAAGTACGACTTCCATGTTCATGTGGCGCAGGTTGAGTAAAAAGTGCAATTAGTGTTATATATTTCGTCCCTCCATAACTTAAGTGCTCCCTATGACTATGATGTGTATAGGTGTGTATGTGGACCATAGTCATTATGCACAGGTTTTTGAACATTATAAATAACGTCTACAAATCCACATATCATAATATGCAATTGTGGTATGGATGTTGAAGCTATTCAAAAAATAGAGAGACCTGGAACTGACACATTTGAACGACCTCTGAATGGTGTATAGATTTTAATGAGATTTTCAGGCTTTTCTGACAGTTGGTAACACGCATCGAACCAAGGTCCTTAACTAAGGTGTCATCTATATTCCAAATTTTTCTAGCTTCCAAAGGCAATTCGTTTTGGTATTTATAATCCATTCGAAAGCCCTATATGAGCACCCAATATTAATAAGCATCAGATATTAATAAAATGGGATGGCTCGAACAGCCGAACCGTTCGAAATATACCTTTGACGTGCGATATAATATATCACAGATTATAATAAAAAATCGAGCGTTATAAGAAATTAGTGGAAATCATTTTTCATTCTTGAAATTCTGGCAATAAATGGAAATATCTTTTAAATAGGAAATATATATATTGAGACTGATGTTAAGAGAATTTATTATTATTAAAAAAAAAGTTCAATAGGGCACTACTTTTGCACTATGAAATTATATATATTTGCTATAAGATGGAAATTTTTCAGACTTTTGTTTTCCAAACAGCGGGAAGAAATTAGAAAATCTTAATATTCTATTTAAAATTTGTTTTTTAAACATGATGATATGATTTAATTTTATCAAACCTTTTTGAAATAAAATAAACTACAAAAAGATTATTTTATATTTTCTATGATTATGTAACACTACCAAAATTAGTTATATGTATTTAAAAGATTTGTAAATGATACCATCAGGCTTACATCAGGATAAACGGTAAATTTCGAAGTGACAAACTAATAGAGCAACAAAACTGGTAACAAAACCACAAAATCCGCAAAAAAAGTTTTCAACCTGAATGACTAAGCAAATCGCGCTACTCAAATAAGCCGCAATACAACAAAAGCAAAAACATTTGCTTCTTTACAATTCTTGTTGTTGAAATCACGCTATATACTTATGTATATATGTAGTATATGCACGTATGTATGTATGTTTGATTTATGAAAATGTATGAAGTATGTATGGATGTGTGTATGTAGTTTGGTCGTTGCATGTTGCATGCTGAACTGACGCTCGTAAACGCTCGTAAAATACCAAAGAAACGAGAAGTCTATGAAAAATTACTCATACGCCTGCTCGTACCGTACAACAATGTATACTTCGCTTACATATATGCATATGTGTGTATGCATTTGGGCATTTTGGCGATTACCAAATTCGAGCTTTTTGTAAATATCAGCTATATTTACATAGATATTTGCTTGTATCTAGGCTTGTTTGTGGGCATGCAACAGCCAACCAGTTTCGTATGCACATTTGCGGCGGTCTACTTTGCACTAAAATTACTACAACAACAATAAATACAACAATGAAACTTACAAAGATACGTAAATTCATATGCATATTATTGTTAAGTTTTGAAAGTAAAAGCAAAGTTTGAAATTTCAAATAATTTATATTGTATATATGTGAGTATGTGTGTGTGTGTGTGTGTGTGTGTGCGGTCTTGCTAATTTGCTTCAATTCAATCGATAAAAAATTTGATTACAAAATTGTGTTAGTGTGTATATTAAAAAATCTATTGTGAATAAATTAATTTACAATAAAATACACATAAAATGTATTTTTCACTGAAGGCAACTGGAGTTATATACATATATATTTATATCTGTAGTAGCAAATTACATTTTGATTACAATTCTAATTGCTTTTTATAACAGACTAACAATAATGCATTTGTTTTTCGATGACAGCATTAAATTTGTTGGAAAAAAACGTCCTTTACATATATATGTACACAATAAAATATTTCGTAAGAAATATGCAAACCAAAAAACAAATTGCAAATTCATTCATTTCCTACTTAGCCTCATGACTCAGTTCCTTAGTAATAATGAGTATTTTCCGTTTGCTTATAATTTAATAATTTTGATATTATTTTAAGCAGCAATCATAAACACGCACACATTTTTCTTTCGGCTAATCGCTTACCAATCCCTTCGCCTATCTCACCTTCGCCAATTTATCAATAATATGAAAAAGAGTGAATTTGCTGGACAAAAAAATAAAAAATAAAAAATAAGTAAATAAATATGGAGAAAATCGCACATCTCCGTGTAAATATTGTTGCTTTTTGTTGTTGTATTTTTGCAATTAATTAGCACTTTGTCACTCACGTTCGCGTCGAGTGCTCAAGGCATGGATTTGTGTCAAGTTCATTTCTTGTTTACTATATTTTTATATAGTTTTTTGTCGCCATAAATATTTGTTGTTGTATTAGAAATTGAAGAATACATTACTGTCTGCAGAAACATTATTTCAAATATTTTTGTAATATTCAAAGAAATTGTGTTAAAACTATTTAAGTTTCACAAAACATTGTAGAGGGTATTTTTTATTCTGCGCGGAGTGGGAGAGAAGGGAATTGAAGTTCTCTCATCACGAACCAAATCGATTCTTTGTAGGTATGAGAGCACCAAGTTCTAATATAGGACACAGAAGTGTGAACAAATACATAAGACGGATATTGGGGTATTACAGAGAAAAATATCTGTCAAAAATATATTTGTATATTGTATTTGTATTTGTATTGACAGGTGTAGACTCTTTAGCTCTGAAAGAGATCAATGTGGCAATAACTAATAGTAGAGGAAGAGAGATATTTTACTCTATGTATAAGAAAGAGAGATGTCTGTTTAAGTTGACAAACACAAGGTTCACTTGCCTTCACTTGGTGGGTATAACGAACCAAGGAAACTATAAGCCGACAACAGAATACTCGGTTAAACTCGCTCAGGTTGTTATAGAGACAAAACAAGGCTTTTTCAAGTAAGCTATATAGCAAATAATAGTGCTGGCTTTGTGCTTAAATACTTTAGAACTCATTAGGATTTTTGTTTTATGATATTTTAAATTTTATATATTAATTGCGATACATGGAATATGTTTCATTCATTCTCTCATAACATTTACTTATTTAACACCCCTATTATGCATGGCGACTAGCGTCAGTATAGTAGCCCCTAGGCAACCAAGGTTCAAAACTTACATTATGCATGGTAAATAGCTACTGATCATAGGCAACCGAGTAGCCAATCGTAATTTTTTTCTATTATGTTTTACTATGATAATTGTTATAGTTTATATCAATGGAAAATTCCGACAAACAGCACACTTTCACTCACAGTATTTTGCGGATTTTGGAGTATGAATACGCTCAGTACCTTTAAAAATATATACAATCTAGTTTTTATTTATTTAGGTACGTTTTCAATTAAATAATTTACCAAAATTTATCTCCAAAAAATTGATGTTCCTTAAATATTTTTTTGAAAATTGATTTTCCAAATGAAAATATTCTTTAAGCGTTTACAATGTATTATTATAAATAACAAAGATTTAAAATTGTAATAATTGTATTTACACGTTGCATTTTTAAACGTTTTCTAAATTCTAGATTGTTTGAGCAATTAAAAAATAATTGCGTACAAATAGCCTTGCAGAAGAATTCCAAAATCATTTTTAAAGTATTAAATTTTTTAACAACTTAATAGCTTTTGATGAGTTTTACGAGTGTGTTGGCCACCAGTTCCTGTTTTCAAATATATTGCGCAATAGCATCCCGTTGCTGTGGCGATATGTGCTTCGGATCCTACAGAGCGATAAGATTTTAAGATGCTCAAGTAAACTTAAAGATTATATGCATAATAAATACTGACATGTGTCATGCCAAATCCAATTCATCTAGCACGTTTGCGACATTATGTTCTGTATTTGTTACAAGTAATCACAATAATTATTTCATTAGTGTTGCCAGGTTGTTGACTACTCAATGTCATTGAACAGAAATGCGTATTTTGACATTAAAAAGACCTTGAAAACGATATTTTTGAATTGTTAGGAACAAATTTATAAAGGGCAATATTTTAGAGAATCAACAGTATGTGTGAATGCTGGACATATTCCTCCGTAATTACTAATATCATAATACATACATTGCTGTCGATTCATCTGCTGTATTGTTAGCGTTAAAAGGGTATAGATTGATGTAAACACACTTAATATATTTCAAGAAAGAAGACCAGACACATCGGCATATAAAGCATGTCTTTGCGGCCAAGGTTAAATGTACAAAAGTCATAACAAATATATGTAAAGTGGGAAAATATGTGTAAGAAATAAACATATGTAAATATGTATGTATATATAATTGCGCATTAGGGATGTTCTAAATCTTCATGATAATTATACAATGCGCCTTTTTGTTGAAAAGTCGTTGAAGACTATTAATTTACTTGGAAATATTTCCAATTGAAGGCAAATAAATCATTTAAATTACATTTAAGTTCTTGTTTCTGGTATATAATATGCAATATTTTTTTATTTAACCTTACCCATCTGTTGCATTTAACACTGCTAAAGTAATAATGAACATAAATAAATAGTAACAGTTTTTAAAATTTCTTCCAGCATAAATTTTACAATGAAATTGGCACATAATTGACAAAATTAACTTTAAAAGCTGTGTTTTTTTAAGTTAAAATCTTTAACAATGGTAGAACGCTTAACACAGCTCCACCTAGCGTCAGTTTGAGGTATAAATAAAAACTTACAGATTGAAGTTGAAATTTTTCACTTAACTTTGTTTTCTTTACATAAGTATAAACTTCTGGCACTTTATAACTATGCCTAAATAAAATTTTTAAGTTGAAAACAAAATCCACACAAAAAAATTGCATCCCTAATGGCAATATACGCAAAGGGCTAACTTGTAAATGGTCAAAGCAAGCAAGCGAACAGCAGCAATTGAAAATAAAAGCTGAAGTTAATTGATGTCTGTTACACTGCTATGCAGGAGGCGCGAATAATGAAGTGTTTAGTGTGTATATATGTACACGTATATGTGTTTATATATGCAAATGTGTTGGTGTAAAATTTGAAGCGAATGAAGCGGTGAATGAATTGAAGCGAAAATGCAAGTCATAGTTATGATATTAATCAATTAAAATGCGTCGTATCACAAAATTTTTGTCAACTTTTTTTTTATAACGAAGTGAAGATAGTTCAGTAAATAGTAATGGTTTTGAATGAAGTTGAAAGGAGACTTCAAAAGCAGCTATATAACTATGACGAAGGAATATTCACCAGATGGGGCAGTTTAGCGTTGGAATCACAATGTTCCAGTGTACTTCTACTTTCACCTGCTACCTTTATTAAAGTTGTTAATTCTAGATTCCCAATTCACGCAACAAGCCATTTGAGTAACTCCAAATGAATTATTTAAGACCTTTTCGTCTTATGTTAAACTTTTTTTTTAGGGATCAACATTGAAAATTTGAAAATAAGTGGCTTTCTCTTGCTCTCAATTTATGTCTCGGAAGAAAATTCAACACACTCAAATTCTTACTTGGTAATATTGATTGCATTTGGCTCTCAAGTGTTGAATATTGCACCAAAGAGCATTACTATTTAGCTTTAGTACTTTTTTCACCTCCTGGTTTTGTCTTTCAGTGTCTTCTTTTCCATTAAGAATTTTACTTTAGTAAAGATCATATATTTGAAAAAGTTGTGTAAGAGTTTCTCTCTTGAATTCTTTCTTGAATTCTTCAGACAAATGAATCAAATAAATTATAACATTACGATAAAAAAAAGTAATGAAAAGTATCTGTTTGTTTTGCTTAAGGTGTTATTACTTTTATTGGATGTCGAAAAATCACTTGACTTCAAAATATTTATCCGGGAAAACAAAGGAAAGATTAAAATTTGTTTAGGGGACCATATTATCTTTATTATTAAACATAAATGAAAACATTTGGAGATTTAAAACAGTGCAGCGGAAGTGTGGTTGGTTGGTTGTAGAGCTTCGTGGTCGTTAAGATTCTAATCCAATTTTGGCTATGGAGCAAAATCAAAGTCATTGTTTCAATTTTACATATAGAACGTTCGAGAAAGATTTATGCTCTTCTTTCTATCACTTTTTGAACTTTTTGTACATTTAAAGAAAATCTTGCGTTTTTTGACTAAAAATGTTTATATCAAATTTGTATATCCAATATAAAAAATCCCGAAGACTTTCTGCAAATTTGACTTTAAAGTCAATTAATGAAGAATTTGAAGAAATTTGAAGCTAGTTAAAGAAGATTTGGAAACATAAATTTTCGAGTCGTGTTCAAAAAAAGTGTAGTTTGAATGCGCATGGCTGCGATGGGATTCAAATAAAAGTCCTTGAAAAACATTTCCATCTTATAAGTAATATAGCATCTTCTATTCTATACCCTTAGGAAATAGACGCTTTTAAGCGAAAAATATCATTATTTGGAAATTGAAGAGTGGTGTCAAGTTGGAGGAGTAAAGTTGAGAAAATTTTACAATTCGAAAAATTTACACGTATCCATCAGAGCATTGGATAGAGTAATTTTTTTTGTTTGTGTTTAGGAAATTGATTCGAATATTGGTTGAATGTCAATACTGGGGTACGGAGAGTGAAGTTCTACCTTTTAGCATTCGCTCTTCTCTGCTCTCTTACTTTTTTTTGGAGTGTGTTCCAGACTCAACTTCATCATAGTCGCGTGTGTTAGAATAAAAAATATTGAATCAACTATTAACAATAACTTTAGTCACCTTTTTATTTAGAAAAGCCAATCGTTGTTACATTAATACGGGTGACAAGCAGCAACCGAAATTGGTGATGCAATGACCTTCAAAGGCCTAGTAAAATGATCCAATTAGCTTACATATATGGTTGAGTCACAATATGTTTGTCTACAGGCATATAAGTATGCACCTGCACTGCATTGCCATGCCCATGTACTCGGCACACACACACACATGCATAGCAGTCGACATCGATTGCATAAAGTCCCCTTGAATAGTTTCGATGTCAATATGCCCATCATTGGCGATGCAAAGAAGACACATTGACAAGAAGGAAAACCAAAAAAAAAACAAAAAAAAACAAAAAAAAAAAAACAATTACAAATTATTAACAAGAGGCAGCAAATCAAAGTGACTGCCAAAGGGTTCCACTCTGCACCCCTGCGCGCTATTCCCCCCCCACACATACACATACACACACACATACATACACACATATGAAGTGGCTTAAGTGTGAATCGTTCATAGGCGCACAGGTGTCACTCTCTTCTTTCTATCACTTGTACTTCGTTTTCGCCGTCTTCGCCGTCTTCGTCTGTTACGTCTCTTACAGCCTTCGTGCAAGCGCTAAATGGCTATAATAACAACAACATGCAAGCAGTCCAATTCAATTTGCGCCTCATTAATTTATTGTTTATTGTATTCATTGTTGTTGGTTTGTTGCAATACACATTATTTGTTGTATTGTTGAATGGTTTGCAAATGAAATCGAAAATAACAATAACAACAACGACGCCATCGAACGCTGGTTGGCAATAGGGCACGCTATTTTGCGTAAGCGTGACATTGAAACCTGAATTGAATTCGGCAGCGGCGCTTGCACCGAACCAAAGCAAATCGAAGCGAATCGAGTTGTGTTAGAAGCCGATGTCTGCTCATCATCAAATTGGTGGCTTTGGTTTTGGTTTTTTTTTGTTTTGTTTTTGGTATGCGACTCAACTTACCGTTGAATGTATGTATGTGTGTGTGTGTGTGTGTGTTTGGGTGTAGTTGGGCATTGGCCTAGTCATTATAGAATCAGCTATACATACAAGCATACATATTTCCATATACAACAACAACACACACACACACACACACATAGATGTATAGCTACACCAGTGGGTGGTTAGCTGACCGCTTGTTTTTGTTGTCTGCCTTCTTCTTTCGGCTTATAAGCTTCGCTCAGTTATTGGCCATTGAACGCTGTTTTGACTTCTATGCAGAGAAACAACAACAACAAACAACAAACAATAGACAATAAACATATACAAAATAAGCACTTGTTTTCATATGAAATTTGAAATAAATGTTGTTGTTGTTGTTTACAATAGTTTACAATCTTTTTTTTGTTTTTCTTTTTGGTTAGTCGGCCCAATGTGTTGTAATAGCTTATGGCCAAAAATGGCAAATAGCCCAGTTGCCAAGGCGCTTTAGCTTCCATTGTTAAATTCTTGTTGTTGCTATTGCTTTTATTTTGCTATTTCGCTCTCATTTACAAGCCATTGTAATTGTGCTAGATAGAAATAAATGCTCGCATTAAATTAATTTCATAAATTTCCACAAATACACACAGGCAAGCGGGCAATGCTAGGAACATAAGCACTTGCTTGAAGGTAAATGGCGTATGAAATTAAATAAAATAAGTTGTTTTAAAGTGAAGTACGCGCACACGCACACACATGCATGTTTGTATTTATGTACATATAACGGCAACTTTTAAATGCCTGTAAGCACTAGCGCAAAAGCCTTCTTACAATTAAATTTTATAAATTTAACATGCATTGTTATTGTTGCTGCTGTTTAACGAACACGATTTTGGCAATGTCTGAAGGTTTCTTCAACATAGAAATGTACTTAACACTGGGTGGTCTAACCACCGCTGCAGTAATTGGCAGAAAGATGCGAATTCTTTCAGCTTTTTTCGAGTCCACTCGATTAGTACTATAAAAATATAATAACACAAATTTTACCTTCAATGATGGGTATTCTTAAAGTCTTCATTGAATTATATTCACTTTGATAATAATATTTTTATTTGAATTTTTTGATTACATAAGCTTCGAGTGCTTGAGAGCGCAATGCTTTGAAACACATTGGATCATTCCAGCTTTAGCTTCTGTTTGTTTTTTTTTTTGTATTTCTGGCCTTACAATGGGAAAATGAAGTGTGGAGTTTTGAAATTGTTTTATTTTTAGAGATATACTCCACGGTGATCAAAACAATTTTGAGAAGCATTTTGTCCAATTTAACAGGGGTAACTCCGAAACATGCTTTTTAAACGTGTCAATTGTTTCTTCTATCGTCTGAAATCGTGAAACACGCAAATCGTTCTTGATATGAAGGGTTAAAAAGAGGGCATGCTATAGATTGCTGCATAAATCTGATTTTTTCATTGGTGCAAAATTATATTGCCGTTGTCGTTGTCTGAGCATGGTTTAAGAGATGGTAAGAGAAAAAGGTGTTTCACTTTTTCGAGGATTAAATTTTTTACCTTCCTGTGTGTTGCAAAACAATAAAATCCTATTTTTTTCTATCTAATGTGGACGATGTGTGAAAAGCCGAATAATACCGTGTTAGGAGGTTAGGCCAGTCTAGAGCCATAAAAAATGTTTAACTTTGATAGTTTATACTGTGCGTAACGAAAAAGGAATCTAGTTGGCTCTCTCTAATAATAGCTCTATAATAGCTAATTGTTTGATATAGAAAACACAGGCTTGTATAAAATTTTTCAAAATTATGAGATCTTTCCACCAACCAGGAAAAGCTTCTTATAATGATGATGGGCAAAATAGTCGTGAATAGTCTAACTAGTTCCCACCATTGCTTTCAAACCTTCTTTGTCCAACAATTTCTATTACTTTAATAGAAGTAATAGGCTCTAGTAAGTAGGCTCTGCCCACTGGAAAATAGAAAAATTGCGCTCTCGTCAACTAAAGAGGCAATTTTGTACACAACACTCCACAAAGTTGCTGTTATACTTCTACATATTATACTGTTATGCTAGGCTAACCGGTTAGCTCAATGCCTTACTCTGAAGCAATCGAAAATTACATTGCACACTTCGTAATTGTCGTGCAAATAACATTGCAAATTTTCCAATATTGCTTTAAAAAAATTAAATAAATATTTAATATGCGGTATATTTATAAAAAAATTTTGAATTCATAAAAATATATATACAGAATCTATAAAGTAAACTGGACTTTAGATTAGTTTCCAGTAATTGCTTGTATAATTGATATTATATCCGGCTTTGTATTGATATTTACTATATATATAAATGTGTGTGTAGGTTTCTAATTTATAGTTTTCCAAACAAGTTTTAACCCAACTCTCTTTATATATATATATATATATATATATGGACTGCATATATATTATGTATCTACATAAAAGATGAATTCATTGAATCTTAAACGCTTCCTATTGCAATCAAATACTATAATAATCACTATTAATATAAATACATATGACACATTAACTACATATATATTTACTAACGTATTTATACACATTTTTTTTAAATTTTTTTATAAATAATTTTTTAAGAATAGTACTTATATACGAAAATCCGCCAATAATCTAATACAAATTAACAAAACTTTAATTACAACTTCATTATATTAAGATTTTCATCAATCTCGCTTCAGCCGAAGCAAACTTTGACTTTGGCTCCACCAGTGCATAATATTTTACTGCGCATGCGTGTACGTATATTTCATGAGCAATTGCTCTTTACATTCAATCACACTCGCATTAAAATGTGACCTACAAACGCTGCCAAAGCGCGCTTAAGCCGGCTACAAAGCCTCGAAAACAATAATAATTCATACTTGGCTTGCAAAACACCCGTAATATATCCATCTATATGTATATATATATGTATGGATATAACTCGCTTTACCGCTAATGCGTTGAGTCGGCGACTCAAGTGATGCATGGCTAAAGATGCTTTGGAAAATCGACCGGAAAAACTTTTGCAACTTTGTCGTAAATATGTCGGCCCTTAGCTGCGTCTATTTGGTGTATTTCCTTTCGGTCTTGCACAGCGCGAATTTTTCGAAATCATACATGGTGTGTGTAACAACACATGTATGTAGTGAAATATGCAGTACGATGACACAGCAAAAATTTGCTGGGTGAGAATGTACATATATGTCTCACTATGTGTGTCTCTGATTGGATGCTTGTGTGTGTGTGTGTGTGTGTGTGTGTGTGTGCATGAAGAGGCTTAGCAGCCGCCGCAGACAGTAGACTGTCGACTCAAATCAGCAGAAAACATAAATTAATGAACAACAACCACAGCAACAATAATGACAGAAACAAAAACGACAACAACAATAGCAACATTGCATGAACAACAATTGCAATTGCTATTGCTATTGTGCTGTGTGGTCTTTCTTTTTGCGTTTTTTCGCAAAGTTTTCGGTTTTCAACAGTTTTTTCTTTGTTTTGAGTGGTCATAAACCAATTTGAATTGTAAAGTAAGGAGCAATGAATGCAGCCGTAATAAAAGTGAAAAAAAAAATGTTTCAATTGTTGTTGTAATTGTATGTATAAACTTAAGAATGTTAAGCACAAGAAGTGAGGAGCGTTAAATATACCACATCGGTTCAAAACAAACAGCAAAGTTGGAATATTCGCTTACAATTCAATTCGAAGATTAGAAACATTTAAAGATACCTGCTGATATATATAAATATATATACATTTTAATATTTTAATCTAAAATGTATTTTATTATTTGCGACATGGCTTGTTCCATTTACGGTTTGGCCGCTTGACTTGACCCTTAGTTGGATAGCTTTCAGCGCAGGTGCCAACTAAATCTCCAAAGGGACTATAAGGCACACTAATTAAGTTATTTCTAATCTTCACAAAATATGTACACATTAATTATTTCGTACATGAAGCCTTTTGCGGTCTAGTGTTTAAGCATTCATGCTATTTAATCATAGTCTAACCATTTATATTACAAGCAAAAATTATAAGGTACAGATCTCTTTACAAACATTTTCTGAAACTAATTTCGAGAAATATGGCACATCAAAGAGTATTATTCAGAAATCTCCCAAACACTTAGTATATGAGAACCATTCTCAAAAACTTCATTTAGTGTCCTCAACCGATTAACACATCGAAAGCCTAAATGTAGGTGCAATCGTTTCAATGCTAAATTATGATATATTGAATTTTATATCCTCAAAGAGTGGGGAATACCTATAATATGGAATTTGCGAAGTGAAATAAATTGAAGAGATTAATATATATAATTTACCATTAATTAAATAAAAAATATCGGCATTTATATATAAAATTTAATAACAGTACAGCACCATCTACTTCGAATTAAAGCGAATTGTAGTTTCGAGATAAAACGTACAAAGATCAAAAATTAAACGTTGAGTTATTTTAACTCAAAAACTAAAAAATGTTGAGTGGCAGCACACAAACAAATGGCTTCATTGTAACATTACACTGGCCATCACTGTAAAAGTATACATATATTATATATACGCAACTACATAAAGATGTGCAGTAAAAGCAGCTATGTTGCCACTTCAAGGTTAACCACAGGTATTGTCTGCGTTTCTTCGGTCAGCTTATAAACTTTCCGTCTGCATTATAATTATTATGGAACTCATATACGCAGCTGAGACAGAGTTTTATTGTAATCAGTGCTGATGCAGCTAACTAGGCATAGTCAGTGGGTTTTTTGTTGACGCTAAAATCATAAAGTATATATATTTGTACATGTTCAATACATATATAGTATACAGATAGTACATATATAATATACTCGTAGTATATTTTAAATACATTTCGTTGCTAATTGCAGCCTTTGTTTACATTCTCCGAATTTTTGTGTGAAATAAACCAAAAATAGGCTGTAAATTAAAGCGCTTTGCAGAAATACATGTTTGTTATGTAAACAGCGCAGCGTGCATCAGCATATTTTTACAACTTATAACGTCCGTCGAAATTCGTGCAAAACCCCAACTTGAAAATATTTCGGGTGACTCAATCAATTAATGATAAAATTTTTTTGTTTGCAAAAGATAGACATGAAATACTAAAGCGTGAGTAAACAGAAAAGTCTTGAAAGCTTTAAATGTTACTTTCAGCCCATGAAAGCTTTATTTTAATTTCAAATGCAGATTTTGATTATGTTGGAAGATAGTTTTATTGAGATTAATTAAACGAAAATTTTCTTCTGAATAGTAACAATTATTATTATTGTACATAATAATGCTATTGTTTTGAAGTTCTCTTTTTCTTCAACATTCCCTAGAGTTAAATAAACTGCAAATTTAATTAATAAATAATCCAAGTTCCATGTTTTATCAAATAAAATTTATTAAATAAATCAGAGCAATTAGAATTTTTAAAAGTTTTTCCAAACAGTAGGTAAACTTCAAAGGGTAGAGTTGATTCAATATCCGCAACAAAAAATGTACCATGGTGAGAGTTCTTAATTATCACATTTAATATAAATATGTGCCATAAAATATGTGATTACGTGTGACAAAAATCAGCTGACACCTGGTCGTCAAAGCGCAGGTGAAAATAGAGATGATGAAGCACTTACCTATGCTCGCATACTTGGCCTTTCGTCAGCTTAAGTATATATAAACTATATATACATATAACTGCATGTACTTGAACTGCTTAATTGTAGTTACATTAAAGAAATAGTGAACTTTTTATTACGCGAAGCCGAAATAGGCTGGTAAAGCCCATGGCTATATATGAATAGTAACATATGAGAATGGTGCTGAAGTGCATTAGCTATATTTAATAGTGATAATATTCTGCTGAAGCAAACAAAATAAGATAATTATGAAATATTTAATATCTTAAGTGACCAAAGGTCAGAGTGCTATAAAACTAAGAGAACTACAGACTTCAATTTATTATACCAAAAAGTTCTATAGAGTAATTAAAAAGAAGTAAGGCAGCGCGAAATTCAGACACTGATACTAACGCAATTTTTGAGAACTGAAAGCTTGTGAAAGATTTTGAGGTGTCTGTCAAAGCTTACAGCATTAGCTAAATCGTACAGAAATAACTAGAAGAACGGAAATCATTAAATTAGGTATGATATGTGGTGGCTAGGAGAAATCCGAATCGATTGTCACCATTTTTAGCACCTGCACACATTATTATCAGGAAAGATGCCCACTGAATATCATGAAAATATCTGAAAGATTGACTGATTTATTCGGTAAAATGTCAGCCACATGCACTGACATCCTCATGTCCGGTATCTGGAGGCTTGAAAAATTATGAACCGATTTCGAGACGTGCCACACCTACTACTACTACACTATTTGTACCAAGTTGTGTTTCGATAACTTCATTGCTACTCAGGGTATCTGTTTTAAAGTAAGTGGAACACAAATTTCCGTGCTATATAGTCCGATTGTTGACATAGATATAGAATTAATCTTAGAGGGTGAAACCCGCCCACTTTTCAACAATGTAATTTCATATTAATAATAATATACATAATATAAATGCTTTACAATTTATTAATCATTATTGCCTGCATTTCAATGCATCTATTAAAGCTTTCAACTCGTTAAAACAACCAACATATGCATTATTTCATAATTCAACTAAAGAGTGATTACACTTTTTAATGCTTTGTAATGAAAAGTTATTCACAAAGTGCTTTTAACAACGGGACAAAGTGCGATTGCTTACGTCGCTAGCTATTGTTAGTTCTTTGAGTAGATAATTTGTGTTAATTCTACAGACATTTTATGCAACAAAATTACTTTTTAATTTACACGTGTGTTTATCAGTGAGTGTAAATGAGTTTGTAGGGCTGAGTTCACCTAATTGCATTGAACGTTTGATCCCATCGCCAATCGATAATATTCCAATAGAAATGCTAATTAACAATATGATTGGTTGATTAAAAGTAAGTTGCATAGTAGGTTGTGAAAATTTTAAATTACTAACAGTACACGTACTTACAAGGCGGTATAGTGTGCAAATGCAAATGCAAATGCAAATGGTTTCAAAAGTTTCGAAGTTTTAGTATTACACAGTATAGATTTATCTATTTCAATATGGTCACAAAGTGCACTAGGTGGATTTCAAATACTAACTACAATATGCAAAGACTTTTTGTAACTTAAAAGCACTCAGTTTGAATATAATACGCATTTATATTATTTTTACAGAGGAACAAAGTGTACGTTATTGATTCGACACATTGAGTATATTTTCAAATACAGCTCCAAATTCCCACCAATCGGTGTACATACATTCCGAAGTATTTTATAAGTACACATAACGTAAAAAGATATTCTTTTAAAATACTCGTTAGAAATTTAATTATAAATACTCTTAAATAATCTGCAGGCATTTATTATTACTAAATATCTCATCTATTGGCTATATTCAGAGTTTCATTATATTTGCTTACATGTGTCTTTTGAATTTAAAGAGCCTTTTCACCGGTTTTTTGTGGATCAGCTGACAGCGCCAACTGTGGTAATTTAACTTTTTTCTACGCGCCCATATTTATCACACTCTTGAAGGGACAAACCGAAATCTCAAAGCATCTATTTATACACAACAAAACCGTATATATTTTACAGCGGTAAGGATCATGTCGAAAAGTTAACTAAGCTATTCTGTACTCTGGCGAAATCGATACATTTTTAACATTAACAATATTTTCTGAAGCATCAACGATGAGAGTTTTTCACTTACCAGACATATACATGCAACTGTTTTAAATGTATTAAAAGTGTTAAAAGAACAATGTTGGACCTTATATATCATTTGTGACGCTTTTTTGGCGTTTCATCCGACTCTAGCACCATCTAGCGGCATGCTCATTTTTCTATTTTCCTTATTTTCCTTATTTTTAAGCGTGCTCTTGAGAATGTGGATATTGGTTACAGCCAATGTTAACCATAAATACTTATATTCATAAAGATTATAGATTATTATTATACCAACAACTGTCCTCTAAGTTTTTAAAATTGCTTATAATGAACAGACAAACAAATAGAAAATATTTTTTTATATAATATATAAGAGACAAACAACTAAGTACTAAGCATTACGTATGAAAGCACTTAGTAGGGATTTCAATTACTCAGTGTTCGTTATAAAAAAGATTTACGTAGGGATTTACATTATTTAATAAATAATTGCAGGAAATGCAATTAATTTTCATAAATATTAGCTTTTTCAGCTTGTTTAAGTAAACATACGAATATGCTAGAACATATAGAAATAAAATAAGTACAATACTTCAGCATTGAGATAATTTATTTACACAAGTGTGTACTCGGTATTTCTAATCAATAATGCTAATATGTTGAATTCACCCTCTAATTGCCATTGAGCCGACATGATTTCAGCGATATTTGATCACTAGTTTGGTTTATGTTAATATAAGTATAACAAGGAACTCATGCATAAATTAAATAGGTGAAATTTTTTAGTTAATTTCCAAAATATTAACCCACCACAGCTTGAATTGTAATTGAGGCATAAGTTAAAGTTATTGATAAGTTGAATCCAAGTGAAAGCGTGCTCGCTTTTCCTGAGCTTTCTTCATTTAACTGCTCACGACAGCGGCAGGATTTTTCAGAGAGCAGCTTTCTTGCTGACAATAACCCTCGCTATACTATGATAACTGACGGCAATATTAAATAGTTGCAAGAATGCAATATAAAGCTTTGGATGTACTTTACCGCGCTTAAAAGCTTACGAAGCAAAAACTCGTACAAAAATTTTAATAATTGGTGGATCAAATATTGTTTCATACAGAAAAAGACACGAAAGTACCCTTATTTTATACAAACAACTAAAATTTTTTTAAACTTTTTTTTCCTTTTTCAAAGTTCAGCGCGCCGCTTATGCGTAGAAAATTTTATAACACACATGAAATTGTGAGGTTATATTCAACTCTCAATTAACTGTACGAATTATAGTTATAAGTTGTTAGTACTTGACCTCTCAGTAATTATTATTAAATCTCGGTTAAATTTGGTTTCGGTTAAAACGAGAGAAAGGCTTCAAGGAAAATTGGGCTTTGTGAAAATATAATTTATAGTATTATCAATATAAATATGTGAAATTGTTGGCGCTATTGGAAAATATTGTAATATTTAGTGACTTACATAATCTAAGTAATTCAATTTAAAACTTAATTTAACTTTATGTTGCCCTCTCTAACATTTACAAGCGACAAATATCTGCTATCATCTAGATCTAGATAAGTTTCCAGCAACTTGTTGCATTAAAATGTAAAACTATTGCTTCAATTATAATTAAATAGCAGCAATTTGCCGCCGTACAACACTGTATTTCGTGCAATTAAGAATACCGAATGCACTAGCACATACGCATAACTATAAACAAGTATAAGCACTGATGTTTATAGGTGCACTCACCATTAAAGTGGAGATAATTCATATTTCGTTGCGTGCATTTTTATTGATTTCGAACTTTGCACCAGGTCACTAATACGCCTAGGGGTTCCGCTTAATGCCACACACACGAACACATATACATGTATATATTAGTGTATGCATGTATGTATGTATGTATATATGCGATAATAAGTATCACTTTTCATCAAGCGCAAATTTGCATATTTAACAGGTGAACTGAAAACTCACCACAGCTAAGAGGCAGAGCGAGGGAGCGAGCGAGTGAGTGAGTGAGTGAGTGAGTGCGCTCGAAGTGAGGCACTCATTAAATTTTTGTGATGAGTACAAAAGCTACTCACTATATATCTAAGTGGTATCCAAGTCTATTGATTGCGCCAATGAGTTTGTTGCCTTGCCGATGACTTCGCCGTACAAATCGCAAAGTTCAATTCGTTGCAGAAAGCGCTCAACTATTTGAGAAGTGTTTGTACTCAAGCGCTAAAGTTAGAGTGAGGCGCTCAAAAATTTGTTTATGGTAACAAAGTACACAAAGCGTGATTTTGCACTACCAAGATATACATACGTATTTTTTTTTGCGGTTATGAATTTGTGCTTGCATATTTTTTTAAAGCAAGCAATTGAGTATAATAGATAATGCTTGCACAATCCAGAAATATTTAATTAATAAATTTTAATGCTGATCAGCGCGTTTGACCGGCGCTTGGTGCAAAGTCTCTGCAGTCGAGCATATGTTACAACAACTAAAGCGCACACTGAGTCGTATTGTTGGTCGTCGCCGCTGGTTGAGTTAAAGATGAGCGCGCGCTTTGAGTGCTATATGCTTTGAGTTAAAGTCACTGTGTTAAGTGGGCTCAAAGTATGTCGCGTGTTGTTGGCAACTGTTGAGCTTATGGAAATTAGCTGGCTGTCCTTTCAGTACGATTTGGACGGTTAAGCGTAACGCAAGTGCAGCTGTGATAACGCTATTGACGTCGGAATTGTGAGGAATTGGTGTTTTTGAGTTGCGAATTCGAGTGCGTTTGCAAAAATTTAGTTTTTGAATACATAACTTATCTATGTAAATTTGCATAAAAAATACAAGTGAAAATTTTTTGGTAAAAATAAAATGAGATTTGTTGAAGAAAACTTTGAAGCTTGTTAAATTAATGAAAAAATACAATTATGAAAATGAATGAAAAAATATATTAATGGTACAACTTTATATAAATAAAAATATTTGTTTGCTCCCATTTGCTAAAATAATATATTTTCAAGTTAAACAAATATTAAAAATATTTTTTGAAACTTTTTTGTAATTTATTTCTTGAGGAAAAAGCTCTGGTGAACAACAAAAACTATAAAATCATAGCCATTTTTTTTTTAAATTTTTTTCCATCTTCCCGAACAACAAAAAATAGTGAAATGTGTGCTCGCAAACAAGTTTGCCAAATTCTATTATTTTTTTTCAACATTTTTTTATTTTTATTTGAAAAATTTACCTTAATTTAAATCAAAAAAAATACCAAAAGTAAATAAAAAAAAAATTTTAATCACAAAAGCGTCGCGTGCCAAGCAAGAAAAGAGAAGAGAAGAGAAGTTTGTGTCCGCAATCTTCTGTTTTTGTGAATTCTGCGACTTCTTATTGTTTCATTACGTAGCAATAAATATTCGCAGAACACTGTGCAACACAACATATAAGCTGAGTAAAACTAAGAAATAAATTAAATTTATTTTTTGGAATTTCGATAACTTTTCGTTTAGCTGCTCGTGCAAACAAATAAAAACAATAAAAAAAAACGCCTTGGCAACAAAGCGGCTTTTGAACGAAACAGCAGCACCAGCAAAAGTGGCAGCAGCAGCGGGGTACAGCAGCTGAACACATAAAACTAGCTACAACAACAAGAATAATCACTGAAGCAAAATCAAAGCTAAAAGTAAGTGCTAATTAATGAAATTGATTCATGAGATTGGCGACCAAATGTCTTCGTGTTGGAAAAAAAACGAAGATTTTGCCGTAAACCAAAAGAGAAAAGAATGTTGTTCTCAAAATAGAAAGAAATGGCAGTAATACCAATTAAGTGCTACAGCAAAAGGGGATTTTTCCAAAAGCGAATTTGGCGACAAATGTAAACAATAATTTTCCACATTGGCGCTGAGGTAGAATCTAATCTTTTAGAAGCACGCAATGACTTGGCAAAAGATTTTTTTTTTTTATTACTTTTAGATCAATTTCGTAATTATTGTATTATTTCGTTTGTAGTAGCATTCTTGTTTTTTCCTTCATGACTAGCGAAATTTCGTGCTGCAGATAAAAATTCAAAAAAATAAAATAAATCTTTAATAATAAGGAAGTACTTTTTAAGTTTTTTTTTTTTTTTAAATAAACGTGTTTATAGTTTTTATGTGTAAGGATGAGTAATCATAATGTAGATTGTTTAGACAATTCCCTTAGATCAGCAGTCTTATTCTCTGGCAGCAATAAATTTTTGGAATGACATTTAGTATTTTTACAGAAAAAATTTGAAAATTTGAAAATTTAAATTTGCTATAATTTTTTTTTTTATTCTTTTAAAGTTTGCTTCATTATTTATTATAAATTAAAATTTTGTTAAACAATATTTTTTTTTAAAGTAATATGTATACTTTGTTTTAATTTTGTGCTTGCTTAGAATATATTTGTATCAGTTAGTAGTTACCGAAATTATTTTCTTTATTTTTTCATGATTAAAATTTCTATTTTTACTTATTTTTTCTTTGCTTTCTTATAACTGATTTAGATAACAGAACTAAGCATTACAATTAGTTCAAATTTCGATTGAAAGCGCTAATGAAGATATTTCACCAGTATGCAATTCAAATTTAATTTGAAATAAATTTTTCAAAAAATTTTTTTTTGGAATTAGTAACGTAAAAAGTTTCTAAAAAATAATTTCTCAGTTCTTTTCACTGCAATGAAGCGACTTCTTTTCATACCCCATATGAAAGAGGCAGTTTTCGAAAGTTTGACATTTTTTGTTAGATATTATTTAGTTTTCCTTTTTTGTTCAATTTTAACTGCTTAGACTATAGTTTGACAATTTCCCGTAAATTGTAATTATGAAGAATTCCAAAAAAAAAACTCATAAAACTTATTGCATATTTTTTATTTATATATTTTTTTTATTGTATTGTTATATTTGTTCGCTAAAGGCCAGATTTGTAATCAGAACTTATTTATATCGCAGTCACTGTGGATTAACATTAGATTAAATCACAAAAATGGCGCTCGACATTTTCATAGTAAATATGAAATATTAATACGAAAGTCAGAATTGCTTTTGATGAAGGCTTGGAATGGGTTGTATAAGCATTTGATTTTCACTGCTTTTTTTGTGTTTTTGAGAAACTATATTTTCAATAAGTTCTGTTGCCTTTTTTATTTCAAATATACTTTCCATTTTCTTCATGTCAATAAACGTTTTTTTATGCTTATATCCATTTTGAGGGGTTGAGGTTCAAATACATATTTGAAAAAATTACAACTTTACAGTTTTTTCGTATCCGGGTTTCAAATCCACATGTTTCTAGTGATGCGCTCCATCCTACTGATATCGTTTCAGCGCTTTCGACCTTATTGGAGACGATTAGGTTAAACTTACAAATTTTTAGTTGTAAAGTGGTTTCAGTATAATTCTCTTTGAAATATTATGGATCAAGATATGCCTATATCCGTTATTCATGCGCTACCAGAATTTGGTTAAAGTGTTTCTTCGGTAGTAAGTTAGTTTCGATAGTGTTTTGCGGGGCCGAAATATTCCTTGCTGGTCCACTTTTAAACTATAATCCGAACTAAAATGTTTTATAGCTTTTTACTAGAACTTTAGCGTCTCTCATAGTTTGTTCTTATGATTAAAAAGCTAAGTGCTGAATTCAAAATTGGAGTATTCTTCTGAATGGCATTAAAAGAAATTGACAGAATTGACTCCATTCTGTGTTAATATCTAGCTTTATTGAGGAACTGTGCACATTCTCACCCACCGAAGCCTCCTTTTTACTCAATATACATTAATAACGCAGTAAAAATTCTTAAAATGTTTCAGCATGTATTTATGGCAATGCATTACTGTGATAAGCATTACTCACCGTCTGCTGAGCTTTGCAATTATTTTCTAAACAACAAAAGTATTGGATGTAATTTTTATACGAATCGTTGAGTGCACTTCACTTTTGCTTTTAGTTTCCTTTCATTTCATCCACCTTATTCGTAGGCAATATCCTGTTTGCGAAATTAACATAACAAAAGCGATTGAATAGCTCGATGCGCGCCATCGATAAACGCTTAAAAATATATAATTATATTTCTATGTATGCATATATACATATATAAAAGCATATACATATATATTATAGTACATATATGTATGTATGTAGTGGGGCGTACGCATAAAGAATAATAGCGTTGACAAACGATAATGGCTGCTCTGCGCTTGTCAGCATATAAATGAACTCATTTCCAATGTTTGACTATACAACAACAACAACAACAACAACAACAACACATGCCATACCCTATGTAATAGATACGAACATTAGTGATTGCAGATAGCGAAAAATGAAGTAAGTATATATGAAATTTATAGAAGTATATATATATATATATATAGTGGGCACATGTATACATATAACAGCATTTATACACATATGATATGTCTGTATGTATGCTCAAAATGTGTACAAGTGAAGATGCACTCTCTTGTTCGGCATATTTCTGAGCACGCAAAGCCCAACATTTGTTATATGTTGTATATTTTTAAAATGCCACCGTGCTGGTGTGTCTAAACAATGCACACACATACACACGCACTCATTGTAGTTAAATGCTAAATTTTTTCTTGAAGTAATTTTCCTATGTACTCGCTGAATATCCATGCATCTAACGGTAGGTCAGTCGCTTGGCTTGTAAGTCAGGCGACATTTGCACTTTGCACACAGCGCATTCGCCACAAATTATCACTTACAATTCTATTAAATTGATTGCTTTGCAGTTGAATGAGCAGCGAGCTGACGATTTTCAACGACTGTCATTTGCGCTGCGGTATACCTTTGGGTTGCATTCGTGTGTTAGTGTGTATACACATACATATATTTGTAATTAATAATTTTTACTTTGTTGTTGTTGTTGTTGTTACTCATTCTTGTCAATTCATTTGCGTCAATTATTTAAAAGTATTATTTATTAAAAAAAAAGAAAATGTTGTAAAAAGAATTCCAATTTGCATTGGTATTTGACCTTAAAGGCAAACATACATATATATACAAAAACAAAAACGCAATAATATGTATATGCCACATCTTAATAACTCTCCATTAGCCACTGACAATCATAAATTTGCATTGAGCGAAAACTTGTTGAAAACTTTTATGCAGTTGGACGGCTACTAGTTAATTGTCGGTTAACTAATTTATGTTTAAGCGCAATGGGAGCTGTAACTATTAAATTAAATTGCAGTTACTGTGCAATGTTAGCATCATAAACAATTAAAAATCCGTTAAACTTTGAGAAACAGTTTGTGCGCCTTCAGTGTCTTGCCGCGATATTTAGAGCGCTCCCATTTATGCAGTCGAAAAATTACAAAAAGTTATTAATTTATGCGCATTTTAAGCAATTGTGAAATAATTAGTTATAATCGCTAGTAACAAATATAAGAGAGAATTAGCGAAATCTAGCGAAATTAGTAAGAATTGCGGGAAATGTGATCTTATTTAAGACAAACTTAAAATAATGTGTGTTTACTAAAGAATTACTTTTATTACAAAATTTTAGTACTAAATTTTAATATACAATAGACTACTACTTTTTGGTACAGTACTTTAGGAAGTGGTAACACAAAGTATTTTGTAAAATATCTTTATATTTATGTACTAATATTTTAGTACTAAATTTAGAAAGCATTTACTGCCATGTATTCGCAAATACTTCTCAGAATGGCATGTTCAGAAACGAAACTCTTCACAAGAAGATTATTAGTTATTATGCATTAGCCAGCATTTCAGCAGACGAAATTAAAAATATTATAATGAAAACTGTTAGCATGAATTTAAACATTTTTTTTTGCGAAAAAATACAAACCGAAATAGTACAAAATAATGCAAGTAAGAATTTGTACTAAATTCAAACACGAAATATGAACTCTGCATCGAAAAAGTAAACATTTTTTGAATTCAAATTACTTTCAATAACTTTAAGCAACTCATCAATAACACATTAGTATTAAACTTTATTATAGGTACGGATTTTTACGTACGGAATTAAAAGATGAAACATCTTAAACTGTTGTAGAACAATTTTGCTTTTTTTTTGTAAAATATCGCATGGTTTGGTACGAATTTCAAAAGCAATATTTTAGTACAAAATGTTAGTTCATGAATTTTAAATTGTAACACCGCGCTACTAAATTTTTAATTCTTTACTTTAGTGATAAAATAGTAGCGCATAACCCTTAATTATTAAAATAAATGATATAAAATTTAGTACTGAGTTAATGTACTAATTAAACAACTTGTACTAATTCCGAAAACGAAATATGAACACAGGAGTTCAATAAAATAAAAATTTTTAGAGTTAAATTATGTTAATCAAAATATTTTAAATAAGTTTTAGTTCTTTAATCAACTGCGCTAACACAATTTTAGTACTAATCAATATTAATTTAATGTACAAAATTTGGAAAATAAATTATTCTTAAAGTTTAAGTAGATATTAAAGGTACAGCAGTTTAGTACTTCAATATACTAAATTAATGTACTAAAATACTTAATATCTGGTTGACGCATGGTACAAAAAAGGAGTATGAGAATACGTTAAAGCAAAAAAAAAATGCTTTAATTCGTATTAAAATTTTTCAAAAAATATTTGCTAGTAGCTTTCACTCTTCAAAAGTATACAAATTGTCGTTAGGCAATTTCTTCTATAATTTATTATTAATTTGTAGTAATTTCATCAAACATTTAATGCCGATAATGCATTGCGTAGATAAAACTCTTATCAGCCTCCATGTGAGCAACACGCCACTGCGACAGCATGTGCAACAGTGCGTATACGTGATTTTACCTCGTTGCTATCATAGTAGTTAGACCTTTAAATATTTGCGTAGAATGTAACGTTTGTTTACATTCTGTATGCCCTTCATACTTGTGTTTCGCGGCTCAATGAAAATTCCAGCATTTGAAGTGTGTGGCTCCAAGCTATTGTACATGGGCATGGAGCATAAGTGAATTCGTGCGCATTTTAGCAAAGTTTAAGTGTACTTTGCAAAAAAAATAGAAAAAAAATGAATATTTGACAAGCACAAAAATAGAAAGCAAAAAGCATTTATAAATTCAATTAGCAAATATTACGCGCTGTTTTTAGACATCGATTTTCTCTTGTTTCCGAACAAATTGCGCCCGCCCCTAAGGCATGTACGCATATGCGGACACTTAAATACTTACAACAAAATGCCGCTTCAAGTGTTTACGCCGATTTTCGATTTATTTAGTGACATCAGCAGTAATTAGAAGTTGTGCGCTTGCGTTTAGACGGCGGGATACTGGTGCTATTAGCGAGTTATTAGCAAGTAATGTGTGTAATTATATGCATTAGTGCATATTTAGAAAATATTAAAACATGTTAATTATGTGACAGCAAAAAGTTCGTAACTGTAACGGTGACTAGTGAATACTTTAATATTCCATTAATTTTTTACGTGATTTTTCCTAAATAAAAGTAAAATGCGCAAATAAAATTTCTCGTTGACGATATTTTTAATTTCATCAACTTGTTTGAAATTCTGGTTATTGTCTCCAATATTTCAATAGTTCATTTATTTTATCAATTTGTTGCATTACAAAAAACCACAACGTGGCAACCCTTTTTGAAAATAATATAAACTTTACACAGTCCTCAACCTCTTTAGTCTTAAAACCAAAGTGTAATAATTAATATATTTCACCACTTTTATTGAATTCTAATTACTAAATAGCTGGCAACAATACTCAAAAATAATTTTTAACCGCAAACTTTTTAAACTTTCTGAACATCTTTAGCTTCAAACCCTTATTGTAATAATTACCTCATTTAATTTTTAGTTTAACAATCCCATAGTAATTAAATTTTAATTAGGTGGCAACCTTAACCAAAATTTTTATTTTACGTCAAGCTTTCCTAAACCGCATCAGCTTGTTGCATATATTGTAGTGTTTCTTCATTATACCAAAGATTTTTTAGTTACAATTTTAAAACATCTGGCAACCTTCCAAATTTTCATTTAAACTATTTGAAACCATAAGGAAAAAATACAAACCCACCGAAATCTAACAAAAATATTGTAAGCTAAACAATTTTGCTTCACTTCAACCCACCTATACGCTCAACGGCAACTCTTCGCGGCGCATTTCATCAGTAGTTTAAGCTGAGAAAAAAAAAATCGTATATGCTAACGAACATCAAGTATTAACTTACTAAACGCGTTAAAATTTAAGTTTTAGTTTATTTATAGTACAAAACCGGTTGGACGAGCGTTTGCCTGCCTTGTAAACGGACAGCTAGATAGCCACATGTGAATCACACACGAGTATACACACACGAACGCACCTACTTACTCCAAGATTACGGCTTTTATTTAATATTTTAGAAGCAAGCTTGTACGTTTTATATGAACACAAGGCATTTATGTGTGTGCGAAATAAATTTTGGGCTGGCAAACGTGCTTTTGGCACCGCGACCCACACACGTGGCGACCTCTTTGACTTAACTACCCATTAATTAACCTTTTGTAATGCACTGGTTTTTGCTTCTTGTGACCAATATTTGAGCAGTATATGCAGAAATTGTGAAGAAAGATACCTTGCAGGAATTATATGTGTGACTTTATTAATTGACTGTAAGATTTTTTAGGTTAGGTTATGTTGACTAAAGTAAGAAGTGGCATAAATAAATGTTGTGTTACTCAAACAAAAGAAAACAATCTTTTCATATGAAAAATATTCACCTGATAGCAGTTTCTTCTTTTAAATATATTATTATTATGAGGCTGGAGGCAGTTGTGGAAATGTTAACCACTATGCTCAAGGGGAAGTATAACCTCAAAACTGTTTACAAATGTGTTTTGCAATCTTCAGATATCTGGTCTGAGAAGGGAACTTCTCGAGATTTCTTACGGTATGAATACCTTTATGATTGTTACGCAATTATTTACTTATCTCCTTCACAAGTGTTCTCGGTAAATAACTTATACTCACATATAATGTCGCCGCTGACGCATAGAATGAAGCAACGATTACTAAACACGTGTATATACCACACGTTTGCTACGTTTTTTACAACGATACTCCATCTTCGAGTGCGTGTGGTCATCACTGATGAGTAAATAATTTTTGGAAGGAACTAAGTTGATTTTGCTTTATAAAAACCTATAACCGCTTAGTAGCGCTTGATCTATTCTGCTTTTAACACATTCGTCGGCATATAATATACCTGACTAGGGTCGAGTTTGAACTTTTTTGAAGTTATATATCGTCCTCTAAAACTTTCGAACCTCACCCCAAATCTAAAACCACTATTGTTGGTCTCCTTAAATGCGATACTTGCTTTCCCTTATTTCGAAAATTGCTTCACCAAATTTACAAAGCCTTAATACTGTTAGTAGAAGCCTTCAAACTGGCATATGAGAAGTTTGCTCATATATATATGTCATATCATAACTAAATCTTGACAACTTAATATTTTTTTAAATTATATGTTGAAGCTTTTTCAAAAGGTTGTATACCTTGAAGTATCAATCATATAGGATTTTCTTTAGAAATACATCAAGCGAAAGATCACAAGTTACACAGCTGGAAAAGAATCGCATTGTATAAAGAAATCGACTAAGTAGCAATTAAAAAATAGGCAAAAATCTAACTAGATGCGTACGCAGTATATTTAGTGGCTAGAGAATGATCAAAACTAATATTCCAAGAAAATTAATTAATGCTCAAGTTTGCAGCGGCGGATTAGTTGAATTAATGACTTGTGACTGTCTCTTCGAAGACAAATCATTACACATTATTACGGTTATGGATGTAGCCACACTTGTAAGTATGTTTAATTGTGTGTACTTTAATGACTTATGCCAGTTTGCAATGTGTTTAATAGATACATATGTACTTGTATGTATAAACAGAGTGGACCCAAAATATTTTTGCCCTATGAAACAATGACGAAAAACTACACAGAATTAATTGCATATTGCTTATTGATTATTGAAGTGCACAAGCAATGACTACGGTTTTAAAAATTTCATACGCCACATTTAAGTGGTGGCTATTTCGGCTGAAGCGCCACATTTCAATCTCAATTTGACAAGTGTTTCATGGATGGATTTTGTATATTCTCGTGAATATCTTGCTTTAACTCCTCAAGAGTCTCAAGTTTGTCAATGAAAGCTTTATTTGTGAGATGTTTTCAAAAAAGAAATTTTATTGGGTAACTAAAATCTCAACATTTGATTATCATTGTATTGCTTAAAAGTGGCGCAAACTGCTTCGTATGAGTCGCTTCTGGTGTGAATGTTGCCCAAATTGCTGAATTCACGTTCGTTGGCGAAAATCACTGGCTTTCTGCAGCAGAAAACGTTTTGGGGCTGGTTTTTCTTATACTTCTGCTTATGTATTGAAATTTTTTGTTTACCCTGTATTGATATATGTAAAGTATATGTATAAAATCAATGTTTTTTTTGCATAAGCAGTAGCACAAGTTCATAAAAAGAAGTATTTGAATTGAATTGATTTCATCGATTGAACACAGTTTTCTAATTAAATGCTAATTTTCATAATTGAAAAATATGTATAGTTGAATATGAAGTATTATTTTAAGCTATGTAATTTGTAATAAATGGCGCATGTTCTAGTTTATGTTTTTATTAATAAAGAATTCAGTTCTACTCAATTCACAAGAGAATCCACATCCTTAGCCAATTATAAATATTTCAGATAGTAAATATTCAATAGTGAGTAAGTAGCTGTGAACTAACAGCTGACTTTGTATCGAGAAATGGCACAACTAAAATTGACTTACAATAATATAAGTTTCCGCTTCACACATTTCTGCGTATATATATACATATATACATAAGTATATAACACACTCATGTATGTGTGTATGCCTTTATAGGTATATATATATTGATTTTCCGCCATAATATTTTGTGTCATATTAGATTTCAGTTGCTAACGTACACATACATACATACGCAAACTAGTATATGTGTTTGTTGTAACAGCGGCAATTGTTTGCGGTTTGAGTTGCCACATCATTATCACACCGCATAACTACTGCCTTACTTTGTCTTAATTACACATGTACCGGCGATTACTGGCTTGCATTCTTGCCCTTTCGTAAGAGCGAATTATTTATTGCCTAGAGATTATTAATCGGCATGTAATTTGCATACAAAATCATGAAGTAATCAAATAATGTGGGCTTTCAATTACGACTTTATTGAGTTTATCATGAACATGTCACTTCACAGGCGCTAAAGTGACACGCTGTGCTGCGGTCGAGCTGAGGTGATTGATGCAGTGGTGGGTGGTCGAACTAAATCATTTATTTTTAACCGCATTGCTGTATGCATTGCTGCTGACAGTTTAGTCGAGCTGCTAAAAATAAATTACAAAAAAAAAAAAAGAAAACGAACGAACAAAACCATACCGCAAGCACTGCTCTCAGCTTGTTGTGGGCGTATATTGCTCGGTTATGAATGAAAGTAATAAGATGATATACATAGATGCGGAAATATAAGTTGAAATAATATTTGCTGCAAATTTCTAATTAATTTTGTTTATCAATTATGAGTTCGATCCCAGTTACCGACCAACATCAAAAAAGTTTGTTTGTAAACCATTCAGAATGCACTATCAAAGCTCCGTTTATGATTTTGCAATGAAAAAGCTTAGAATAAAATCTTCAGAAATATTGTAATAACGCAATGTCAAAACTTAAATTAATAAATCCCTGTATTTAGTTTCCTAGAGTAATGTAGATGTAGTCCTCCGGAAAGTTTTACAAAAAAGATACATCTTAACAAGTTGGTGTATATCGAGCTCTTCTTCAAGTAGAAAAATAAATATTATAATCTCAAAAAAAAGCAAGAATAATTATTAGAATAAATAATCTAACACTGGTTTATTATTTTTTTGAATTTGTTTATTTTTTTTAAGTTGTTTGTAAATTAAAAAAAAAGTAATTTTTACTCACTTTTCACATTTTCTTTTGATTTTTTATGATTTGTTTTTAGTATGTTGTCTGACCGAATACGCGTTTAGGTAATAGTTCTATGACAGTTATCTTAACACTCGTTATTTCCACAGAGGTCGCTGTAGTCTTTACACTTCTAATAACAGTAAATATTATACGATTTATTTCAAAACCTAAATATTCTTTAATTAATTTCTTAATAATAATTAATGAAGTTTGCGCAAAAAATGCTTTCAGGCATTTTTTTCAAAGACATATGGTCCTTAGGAGTTTGCTTCATAAAGGTAACCCTGACAAGATTTTATGTTTTCCGATTTCCTTGATAAATATGTATGTAATATGAGTGCTGTAATAAATATGAATTATATATAATACAAAATGTTTAGCCAGACTCTCCTTACAAAAAGTTTCCTTATAATAGGATACAAAAGTTGCAGCCTGGAGGAAGTTCGGCCTAAACTATTTCGAGTTGCCTCTACGATTAAGTCACTTATAAACTTTGTTAGAATTTCACTATTGGTAACGTTGCAAGGCATTGGGCATTATAAAGAAATATATAGTTTTGAATATAGCATATTATTTGTACCTGCAGATATCAGTTTTGAAACAAAAGCTTTGATTTTTGAGGTTACGTTTTATCGAAGAATACTTTTTCCAAGTTTAATACATAATACAATTATTGTTTGCTAGCTCTATTAGCTGAATTATACATATGTATTTCAGACGACCTGTATTTGATTTATTTTTGAATCAAGTCTCCACAGAAATAGCGCTCAAAATGAAAATGTAGCGCACGAAACACCACAGCAAATCAAAGGAAAACAACATATGTTGTAATAACAGTAAAAACATGGGCGTCTGCAAATGCACATAGCAACAAAAATGAAAACAAAATTACTGCAGCTAAATATTGAAGGCAAAAATCGCATGAAAATGCAAAAACAAAGCAGCGATAAACCAACAAAAGCGACAAACCAATGGAAAACTTGAAAAATAAATAAATAAAATAAAATCAAGCAAAAGCAAACACGCACACACTTTATATAGGGTTAGTGGACAGTAATTATTTATTTAGAAAGAGCAACTAAATATTAACGGTACATATTCGCAAAGAGTGGCGAGTGACGAGTGGCGAGAAGCAATAGAAAAGAAGACGATATAAAGACGGAATATAGATACGATAACGAATATTGCAAGAATTTGCAATAAACACAAGAGAATCACAAGAAAATTGCCAACTTACCAAATTAGTCACAGTGGTGAGAAATGAAAAAGCAGCAACACAAAAAAATTGTTGGACATGCAGCAACTGGAAAACACAGAGAATGAGCAGAAAAGCTAACTAAGCAAACATGCAACAGCTGGCTGATTTCGATTGTTATTGTTTTTGGTGGCCAACACAATTGGTTGGTGGCTGATTGGTGGTTAGGTGAGTGGCCGCTTGGCTGAGTAGCTGAGTGGCCCACAAAACCGGCCGGTACGTTCACGAAATTATGTCATCGCGCATCGACAGCGAAAATCAAGTAAATAAAATGTGAAAATGAGCACAAAAAGAAAAAGTAATACAATAAAAAAAAAAAAAAAAGAAGCAACAACAAAATCAAATGAAGAAATGAAGAAATGCGGCAGCTGAGAGCAGAAACCAGCGTATCCACCGCAAATATTACTGCAAAATGCAGAGAGCTATTGGTGTTGCAAGTCGATAAGTTGCTTTTGCCAACACGCACACAGCCGCACAACGGTGGTTTTACGTTCCGCACACCGCACACCGCACACTCTCTGGCTTGTTTGGGCGCTTACAGGCAGCGAAGACGTAATCAGCGGAAAAACCTGGTTGCAAGCTCGACTGGGTTGCCCACCAATCGCGGTGTGTGCATGTGGTGAATGTGTTGTGTGCGCGCGCTAATGTTGCATGCAAAACCGCCTCACCTCGCCTCGCCTCGCCCCGCATTGCAATTCGCACATTTAGCCAATTGTCACAGTTTCGCACTGCACAATGCAATGATTACCGCAGCGTCAGCGATGACGCAGGCGCCGATAGCGAAAGTGAACAGACACAAACCTTGTTTATACTCGTATGTATGTTGTGTATGTTTGTTTGTATGTGGAAATAGAAGTGGCGGCAAAGTAATGCTGTCAAAGGCAATTAAGCGCTTTGTTGCTGAGAGAAGTGCTAATTCAATTTTTTCCTTATATATTCTTATATACACAAGCGTATATGTATAGCATAGAGTAGTATATGGCAAATATATTCTACTTCTCAATTACGAATTTGGCTTGCTAACTATACATATGTATATGTTGGTTTATTTGTATGTTCCTGCATTTGTCACACACTGGACGAGGGGCGCACGCGTCGCGCTTTTGCGGCTTCAGCGCTGCGGCAGGCGCGCTCGTGACGTTCTTCCCTCCACAATTGTGCACACATACTCACACTCTTCTAAGCTTAGTATGTAGTGATGCCGCTGGCTGACACTTAATTCCGCCAATGGCTGCTGTACTTGCTTTGCCATTATTTCGCAGCTTTGAAATTACGCATGCAGCGCACGCCGCCGCTTTGTTGAATTTAAATCGCCTGGATGACGCGTCAAAATCGCCAGCGCTTTGTTCTCTTTGTGTGAAGAGCGTTCTTCAGGTTTTACGTTGGATTTTTTGGTAATTCAGCTTTGCTGAAATTAGCGGCAAACATATTTTTTAGCTATTTTTAGTTAATTTCTTACAATAACTGAGTCACATATGCGCTTATTACAGCTGAAGTTGACGATTATTAGCTTCTATGTATATTGATATCATATTATTAGCAGAAAAAGTCAGATTTTCATAACAATATTTAATTTACAGCAAGTGGTGCTACCTTTTATATTCATTTAAATGCAAAAAACTGTATTCTTTTTGTTATTAAAAGGCCAAGTAGTATCTGAAAATATTTTGAAAATTTTTAAGTTTAACGTAGCAGCTCGCTATTCATCCATAATTAAGCACCGATCTCTTGTCCAAAATTTTTCACAAACAACAGCTTGTGGAATCCTAAAAAGGATGTGTTTATTTTAGCTCTATTCTACACACTTTCCAAATGTATCCGTATGTTATATAATATATCGATATATATATTTACTCGTCCGTTGAAGAGTTAAAATATCAGCTCGATATCTAAGTGAGCTATGATTGTCAGTACTTGGTGAATTAAAATAACTTAATTTCATAAAATATTTCCTTTATTTCAACTAAACATATAATATACGATGGGGTTAGTGATATTGTGTGGCAACAGTGCGGCAAAAAATCTGTTCTCGCGAAGTATTTTTGTTTAATTTTTCAAAGCTCCAAAGTCCCTCAGTTTTTGAAAGGTGAATTTTCAAATCAAAGTGGTGCTTTTAAAAAAGTTGCAAATATTTTATACAATTTCCAAATTCTTTTGGATTTACTTTTTAATAAAATATTTGCTTTTGGAAATATTTAAAGTAAATTTCTCACAAATTTAAGGAGCAATGTCCGAAACGTAGCTTTTACATGAAAATATATACTCATGTATATTGTTTTTTTTTAATGCCTTTCCACACATTGAAGTATTTTTTCTTAACTTTGCTGACAAATTAAAATCAATATTATATTAAGAAAGTAATGACTATAATTCTGTAAAATACATGTGTATGAAACCTAATTTAGATGGATATAAATATAAATGCTTTGCACACATTACATCGCATCTCATGAACTTTTGGTGTTTGAATCAGTATGTAAAAGAATTGCCTTTTCTTGAGTTTCTTTTTGACTTAAAACCATAATGACCTCTGATGAATTCCCGACTAAATGCTTTTTTTGCTCAAAAATCTTCATTACTTCGCCTAACAGTAAAGTGATTGTGTATAATGTTAGTTGAAAGAGCGAAAGTTCGAAAAAAAATTCGCAAATTGTGACCAATTTTGATATATATATGATGTATGACATTAATGCTGAGAGCCGCTTCAAATCATACTCATTTGTAATAATTAGAAATAACCTCACCTTTGTACACAGAACACATCGTTAAAGTTTTGAACCATTTTGATAAAATATGTTGAAAGTACTTCAACAGATTTGGTTCCCTTTAATGAGCTAACTAGACTCTTACTACTTTTTTTTAAATTTATTTTCTCTGTATTTAAATATCATGAAATCTCATCATGAAATATCATCAAATCTCTGACAAAAATAACTTCACAAAATGAGCACAAAAGCTCAACTCATCTTCTCAAACCCTTATCATGCCCAAGTACGCACGACTTCCCCATACGATATAGAACGTATAACATTTGAAACTCAATATTGTGAATCATAATGCCAAAATATATTACTATATTTAATTAACCAATTAATTGCCAATTAACGCTTAAATATTTCATCCATATTATCGGATGTTAATATTTTCAAAACAACTGTCACCAATCGCGTGAGTCAACCCATATGGGTTGTAGAATTTAGAAAATATCCAAAATGTGGAGCCACAAAAACTCCCACAACACTTTTTAATAATCAGGTATTACTAAGTAGTAATTATTTAGTAGTAGGCACTTTGTAGTAATATAGCTATAAATCTTTGCTGGAAAATAGCTGTCGATGCAGATAATTCCCGGAAGATAATGATATTGAGCACAAATGTGAACTTAATGGGTTGCCACATATTTTATTTTATTACTCATATATTAAGTGTCACATTGATTTTTATGATATTTATTTTAAAATACTTTTAAATACATTTAACAAGAAAAGTGATGACTAATGGTACTAAAATCTAATTCACAATAAGCTGACGCAGTGGTAAGCAGATAAAGGCGAAAAAAGTGACGCCTGATATTTTGACACTTATGTGAGTGATTATTAATATTAGAGGTAGAAAAAAAAAATAAAAATATTTGTTCCATGTATATATTTAAAATCAGATATTACTAAAGCCAAATAAGTGAAATAAAATGCCACTAAATCTTTTTTTTGTCTGAAACACACTTTTTTAATGAAATTTTGCATACAATTTTTTACCGCATTAAATATACATTATAAATATGTTGGTATACATCACTAGCGCTAGAGCTACAAAAGATGCAAGTAACCACTTAAAGCTTCAAGCAAAAGCTCGGTAGCTACACTCGGCCTATAACAAAAATAATGCCAGCCGACAGCATAATAAAAGTCATGGAAACGCTGATGAAGAAATGAAAGAGAGAATTACTCAATACTCCAAAAATATTTGCATGCTAAAATATACATATACGCCAATGTAGAGACAACAAAAGCAAAAACTTGTCAAGTCAATTGTTTAATATGAGTTTAAATGACAAAAATGGCCAAAGCTTACACCCAGCACTAAATTTTAGACTTCTACCAAGAGATGGGCGTATAAAATTTAAAAGGATTCTTTGAAAACTAAAGACTAAAGGCACAAACTTGCCCCTTATAAAAGACCACAAGTAGTAAACTAAAGACTTAAGACACAAACCTGACCTGTGCCAGCAACAGCGTGCTAAACCTTAATAATTTGGTTTAGTTGCCAGTTTACTTAGCTCCTTTTATTAGCGAGCTAAGCTAGTCTCTTGAGTTGTTGCTGAGTGCGCTTTTTGAGCAAATTTTATTATTATGTTTTTTTTCGAGTATTATTCGCCTGGTTTACGCGCATGTGCTCTCGTTCGCCATCGGCGCTTTGTTGCTGTTTTTGTACTCGCGCGCCTGTCACCGCCAGCTGGGCTAGCGCTTCTCAAGGCTGACCACTTGATAAGTGGCTCTAAATGCACTGCCCGTCGGCTAGTTTATAGCATACACACATACACACACACACACACACACACACACACGCACACATAACTACACTTGGTTACATATTAAGCAAGTTTCTGCTGTCTGCTGCCTTAAATTGCACACACCATCTTCACTTACTTTACATATATGCACTTAGGTATATAGTTTTCAGTCTTTCAATTTTGCTTCCTTCGAATTTTCGCGTTTCAGCGCGCCGTGTTCGAAATATTCCTCTTTGTGTTGTTTATTGTTGTAGTGGTGTGTGTATTTTGGTGTAAAATTTCATCATTGACCACAGATATGGCTTTAATGGCTATTTTTCTTTCGTGTAACTCATTTTCACAATCTGACGGTATTTCCCAGCCACCATTTTGGTAATGCTTAACGGTTATGCGAAAGATTTGTATTGTGGTTTTATTCGCATGGTCACCGTACGCGGTTAATTGGTGTATTACGAGTTGAAACAGAACATTGAATATGTTTCACTATAAATTCGAAATGTATTATGTAATATTTGCATATAAGTATGTATTTTAATTCGATTATTGTGTAAGTATGTGCTACAATCATTGGTCTTTTATGCGCCAAATAAAATTTTATTGAAATTTTTTCTTTTTATTTAATCTTCGATTTGAATGTTGTCAATTTTAGTTGGAATGTACTCAAGTCAACGCTTCCTCTGATCCTCAACGCGCTCCTGATAAACACTTTGATGTTTTGTTTTGAGTTTTTCAGCGTGAAAGATTTCATTTTTTCAATACCAAAAAATCATGGCCCATTCTAGAGTTCAGTTTTGGAAGCAGTGAAATGAAAAGGGAGGCCGATGAAGTCCGCAGTTGTAATGATTTTGATAAGTATTTATGTTATTCGATTATATGAGCTTTCAATGTGGTAAGGCATCAAAAGCTACAGACTGAGGTTCCGTTTTCTTTGTATCGCATTATCAAATTCGCAGTGTTTTAGAGCACTTAAACCGATTTTTTTTATCAAATTAGTTGGAAATCACTTTGTTTACTTTTTCAGTAGAAGCATATTACTCTGAACTAGAAATATTTCTAAGCCATTTTGAACCCTAAGAGCTTAAAACTAAAAGAAACGAATATAAAAATGAAATTTTGTCCAAAAGGTGTAATTGTTTTGACAAATGCATAAGTTGCCATTTGCCATATGTTGGAAAAATACTAGTTTTAAAAAGATTTTCAATTTATTTTCAAAATTTAATTTAGCTTATATTAGAGTGTTGATATCATTGTACATATTTATTTGTAAATTATAAAAGCGTTAAACCCTTGGGAAACCAAATGTATGCAATATAGGAACAAAAATTAAGCTGTCGCCTAATGGTATGCTATGAAAAATTTATATTGTGAAGATAAGGAGTTTGACAAGGAATACGTATCCCTAAAATTAGTTTTGTCTAATATAATAATAAATGTCAACAAATAATATATTTGTATTTACTTTTAACAAACTAGTGTTTTGCTTCTTCTTTAAAATAAGTTTGACAAAATTTTTCAATTCCAACGTATTAAATTGATTTTTATCTTTATTCTTTAGCTAACTTGAATGGATATTATATATTTTCGGGCGTTTAAATTAAATTATATTCAAATACATAACATTATTTTTTGAACTTTTGTGTTTAATTAAATATGCAAAATAATATACTTTTAATTTTTTTACTAAAAGTATAAAAATAATTATTTTTTCAATTCTTATTTATTTTTCAATTATTTATTAACCAAATTAATGACAATTTGAAAATGTTTCCTTATTGATTTTATTTTTGCATAAGTTTCATACTATTGCAACTAATTAACTGCGAGTTTGAAGAAATGTTAAGCAATCAGCAATGTTTTCGGAGAAAAAACATCTATCTTCATCTTTCAACTCTCCGATGACATTTTTATTTTATTATTTTGTGTCATATTTAATTAGTGTATTATTTCACTACTCATTTATATAAATTTTAAATACACAAACAGAAACACAAAAACAGCCAAGAAGTCAGCAGGTTGTATAAAATGAAGAAAACAATAAATTTCTATTTCCATAACAATGGGGGTACTACTCGCTTTAATGCCGCTTAGCAACTGACCACTAACGCAGTTAGGTAATCCTTTTATTGCTCCTTGTATGTTTTTATATCAACTAAATTTTTTTACTTATATTTTTTTCTATCCACAAAAAGCCATTTATAATGTTAAAAGTAAAGAATATTGCATTGAAAGTTCAAAGAACGCCTTTTTAACTGCAATTTGTAAACAAATTCCCCTTGCAAAAGGTGTCGAAAAACACTACTCACTGGTTTGGCAAAGCAACTGCACACATACACACACACACCCACACACACACACACACATGTTTGACTAGAGAAGCGAGTCGCTGCGCGCGACTTTAATGAATCAGCAGTGATTAAGCAGAAAACACTTCTCAAAAGGCAAATAATGATGAACAATAACAAAGATTAATCGCAAGCTTAATTTTTATGCAAGCCACATTATATACGAATTGCGTAACGCGCACATGTACATGAGCATTTGCAACACGCACACAACAAACAATTTAGCAATCAAAAAGTTCTAGAAATATCGTGCGATGCAACTGCGAAATCTATAGTTATATAAAGGTCATACAATTGCAAACTTTGCACTCGACCACATTTGTTGTCGTCAGCTCGACGTTGCGTCCAACAAAAAGGCACACACTTTTTCAACGCGCATGCGCTCAGTAACACTTTGAGTCAGTTAATCATTTGAGTCGTTGTGACGCAGACGAAATGCAGTTGCATCAATAAACGCATAGCAGACATATATGTATGTATATATATGTTATGCAGGTAATTAAGCTGTAATTGAGTAGCTGTTGCTGCTGGTGGACGCTGCGCGCAGTTCTCTGTCCTCCGGCCAGTCTTGGTCCAACTTTTCTGCTGCAATTTACTAAATACGCGCTTAACGATGCTGGTTTGTACACATATGTGTGTGTGTGTGTGTGCTGGTTTGTGTCACAATGTGCCACTATTTGATATGTATGTGGCTAGTTAAACCGGTTAATTTTGCGTTATTGCAAAATTGTAAAATATTCCATTCGCATATTGCGACAAACTGAAGGAACACCGGGCGAAGAAAAATATGATAATACAATTTAATGGCGATTAGTTGGGTTTCTAGGCGATCAGCCGCAAACATAGGCATATTTCTGTATACATTAAACTGCAAACTGAAGCAAGCAAAATAAATTATTATTGGGAATTATTTTTTTGTTTACTTTTTTTCTGAGGGTAAATTATAAAAAGTAATTGTAATACATATTTGAAATTAAAAAAAAATTCCGTTTTAACTGAAATATATTTAAATTTTTTTGCGAATTCTGTTTCCATAAAAACTTGAATATTTCCATGTGGTTATTTTTTTTATTTTTCCTTAGTTCTTATAATTTTTTTATAAGAAAAGTTAAATGTTTTCATTTTATTATTTATTTATTATAATTTTTGTTAATTTTTATAATTTTTTTCTTCACAAAAATTAAAAATTTTCGTGGCAAGTTTTTTTTTCTTTTATGAGTTAAGTTTTTAAACTTATTTTGTTATTTTTTTTTCTCAGAAAATGTTTCTATAACTTTGTAAATGTAAAAAAAAAAGATATTTTTCAAAAATTAAAAATTAATCATGAAGTTATACAAAGAACAAGTTAATGGAATTAAAATCACCAGCAACATTAATTATAAAAAGTATACCAGTTTCTTCACTCCTCAATTCAATTATAGCTTTTGGTGAAATCTTGCGCTCACCTACAGTAAGTAGTGCTTTAATTTTAGTCCATACTGTATGCGTTTTCATTGCTGTCAATTCTCACAATTCGCTTCAGTTTTAGAAATTCATGGATGAGCAATTTAACATGCTGCATTTATTCAAGGGTATAGCACAAAAAACTCTCAAGCTCAAGTCAGTGGAAGCTTAAGTGGCTGCCAGTCAGCTTTCAAGAATAATAAGCCGGTGTTAAAGTACTCAGGTGACCTTTGCAAAGCGAGAATTGGAAAGTTAATTTTCGTTTTTCATAGGAAGTAGCCACGAGGCCTTGAATGGACAGGTCCTGACTGTATTGTCTCTAAATAAATATTGAATTAATATGCGAAAATGTGAAAGGGTTCAACAAACTGGTTTATACTTTGTGGTTTTCAAGATTACTTAGTGCAATTTTCTTGTTGAATGTAACTGTGATTTGTGAACATGAAACGTTATTGAAGTCTTTTTATTATTTGAAGAAGTTGTGGAAAATAAAACTGACGAAATAATTATTAATATTATATGCATAAAAGTTTAGCCATTCCTTCATGATAATTTGATCAGCTATGCTCTGTCTACATTGGTCATAAACATAAGTATGCACATAAGTGTGTATATAAGTATGTAATTACTTGCAAAAGAACCCCAATGAAATTATAAGTCAAAATTGTAATAGACAACTTTGTAAAAAACTGCTGACAAGGCGAGTGTTTCTTCAACCGACTTACTTTCACCACCTGAGCTTCATTGCTATTGCCATCGGGTTCAGAATTCCAAATGCATTTTGTCATTTCCAATATCAACTTACAAGTAATGTAAACGGTTTTTGTTAAGCAAAGTGAGTCAAGCGAGCTTCAATTGAAATTGACGCTTTGTTTTAACCAAAATTTGGGTGTTTCAATGTGATTGCCCTCAACAGCAAAAAGGCAAATAGTTTTGGGTATTTTGAGACCTAAGTGTATATTTTTGCTAGAAAACTGATAAACGCTTCTTGATAAAACATTTTTTTTTTTTTATGAAATAGCTATGGAAATGTAAAATATATAAGTGTATTAATTTTCGCATCAAATGACTAAGCACATCTATGGAAAATATGCATTACAAAAATCGAAATTTATAGTCTAATTGAAAGTTAAAGAGTTTTTTTAGTTTGAAAATCATGCCACGTTCAATATTCCGTGCCTATATTTGAATGAGGGATTTTTTTTAAAAAAAAGGTGCCTACAGTTAGGATTATATGGTTAGGTTGGAAATGGTTAGGTTTGGTTCAAGTACGAGGTTACGTTTATTTTCAAAGTACAAATGCAGGTTATTAAAAAGGAACCCAAATTTTTATCTGCTCAGTGAGCGCCAACTCAGCAAAACTATTTGTGAAATCTCTCATGCTATTTGGTTGCTCCTAATTCATTAGCGAACCACAATAGTTGTTTTTTTTCAAGCTCAGCCATTCTTAGACTTTGCCATATATGTACATGTAGTATATGTTTTAGAGTTAAGTTTCAAGTCGAGTAAGGCCTATGCAACTTATTACTTGCCTACATTTAGGATGACAATTTTATTAAGAAAAAGTTGCTTACATTTCGGTTTATAATGTATTGGTGGAACAGCTTGAAGAAATTTAATAAAGCTGAACTTTTCAACTAGTGAAGATTCATTTAAATTTAATTTAAACTGATTTCTGATTGCATGGTGAAACAAGCACAATTTCCTCACACTTAGCGGCTTAAGTTTTAAGGTTTACATAGAACCGAATATTTTGTTTAATGAAAATATTTCACAATGGTTGCCAGAAGGTTTTTTTCATTATTTTTCGTGATACCCTCGGTAGTATATTATAACTAATTATGGCAGGCCGATGTACAATATACAAAAACCTAAAACCCTGTAATTATATGTAACCGTTAACCGTTAACCGTTATAATTAACGCACATTTTATAAGATAGTGAAGTGTGTAACTTAAAAGAGCAGAACTGCACATAATGAATGCCTTTAGTGACTTGTAATGATTTTTTAAGCTCTGTAAAATTACCGAAAATGTGCTAATATTCGGCATATTTGTTTTTATTGTTATTGCGTTTGCGTTTAGCGTTTCACTTGTAATTTTTTGTAATTCGTAAGTATTTTCAAAGCTTTTATGCGCTTAGGAATTTGTGTTTGCAATTGTTTTGCCCTCAAAATGCTGTTGTTGCATTGCTATTGTTGTTATGAGTCTTTATTTTTATTTAATTTTTTATTGTATGTTCAATGTTTCCGAATTGTTGCTCGCAAGTATGCCTTCGACATCAGCACTCATTCTATGTGCAACTGTGTGCATGTGTGTGCGTGTGTTCAAATGTGCGCCACATTGTAATCATGTCAAATTTGGTAATTAAAAAATGAAATGTGTAATGGCATGTAATGATTTTGCGCTTGTCAGCAGTAATTAAACAATTAAAAGGTTGTAAAGCGTTTACCATATGCATCAAATGAAGCATCAAACTTACAGTTGATTAATTTTAAATGTGTATACTTTTTATTTTTCTTTTTAAAGCAAAAGAAAAAAAAAGAAAAATGGAAAAAAAATTATTTATTAAAAAATGCATGGAAAATTAAATAACATTTTAAAACAATTTTTTTTTTTTAAATTTGCTATATAATTGTTTCAGCGTAATTGAGTTTTGTTTCTTAGTGCTAATCTAGTCAATTATTGATTTTTTTTTGTTAAAAATAACCACAAATTTTTATATATAATTCACACTATCAATAACTGTCAAAATATAACTTTATTCGCTGCGCTTTTACAAACTGTCTATTAGTCCAACATATATGGTTAAGACGAGATAGAAATGAGTCGCATTTCTGATTTCAAAAGCGAAAAACAATAATTTACATTTGTAGATATGTAAGTAAGATAGTAACCAGGTGTTAAAGTGTACTATTAAACTAGTTGTCTATGATATTTAAAGGTGAGCTTCTTTAATTCAATTATAGGTGTGTTAATTGTAGCGTGTTCTATATTTAAGTAAGCTGCCAGGGTAAAATAATAAAATGTTGTGATCTAAGTTATAAGTATAAGGTATAAGTTATATAAAAAAAAATTTCAGCAAATTTGTTGTTGTGGCGATAGAAAATATTGTGTAAATAATTTTGAAGAATGCAAGTTCAGTAAGCGAGTTCAGAAAAATATCACTTTTGCCAAATTTCTCAATAGACTATTGAGAAAATTCATTTTCAAATAAGTTGTTGTTGTGCGTTCATTTCTTGAAATAGAACAAAGTACAAATTGTTGATATTTGTATTGATATTAAGTTATGTCAATATATGGATTATCGAAGATGGGAAACTTTTATGAAGGCCCTCCCGATTTTTAAAAGAATTATAAAAGAAATAATTTTTATACCCACATTATTAGAGCAGCATTCCTCTCGTTTTGGTTTACGCAAGCGTCGCAAAATTTAATCTTCTTATATAACAGCTAATTCTTACAAAATTTCCAAATTTTCTTACAGCAACCATATGCGCTTATCAACCAACTTCACATGTCACCAAAGTGATATTTTGGCATAAATATTTTTTTTTTATTTAGATACACGAGAAACCGGCCAATTAAGCGCCTATGAGAGAGTTTTTAATTTATAGAAAACACTAATTTGTTTACTTGCAAGGAAACACAAACAAATTAGTATCAGAGCAATCGACACAACCCCTCAGCAACGACAACAGCTGACGGCCGATTTCAATTTTTTTTTGGCAAAAACCCACAAATAAAGCTCAAATAAAATGTTGATAACAACGTAAGTAGAAAATTACTTTTTTTTTTATCTATTTACTAAATATCATCAAGTTAAAAAATGTTTTAGGAAGAGTTCACACTGATCAATAGTAGTGTCTGTGAAGAAATGTTTTATAATCAGCAGTCATGCAAGCAATCGTCGCCATTGTGGCATGATTGCTGTATTCGAGTGAAGAAAATAAAATATAAAATTGAAAAGTACCATCAAACAAATTCAAATTAATCGAAACGAAATTATTGCAGCGATTAAAAATCTTTTGTAAGCTTCACACAAAGCGTGGAAGTCATGCCGAAAGCGTGTGGTGAATTCTGCACTGCTTTGTAATGCGACATGCAATATGAACAATGCCCCAAACGTTTGTGATTGAAGCTTGTGCAACCTTTTGGAAGCCATTAAACACTCCCTTAATAGAAAAAATAAATAAAAAGCTTTGAGTAAAAAAATGAAATGATGAAACGATTCATCAACCAGTTGAATGTGAAAAAGTAGAAGCAAATCATTACAAAATTATTTAAGAGAAATAGAAAAAAATTTAAAAAAGATTTATAAATCTAGAAGTGTGACAAATATAATTTCCATTAAATATATACTCTATAATACACACAAAAATGGATGTATACACATTTAGTGCCTATTAAAAATACATTTTCTATGCGGAATTCAGAAATTTTTAGTTTTTGAGAACTTAGTGGAACCTTCTATTACACCTCCTTCAATTGTTCACTCTTTAGAAAGGTGAGGTTTACATATTAATATACTTACCAATTAGTCTTGAAAATATATATGTTTTTCGGTACATCGCCAATATATAGGCAACGTTTTTCCGCCACTCTTTGTTATGCATAGCTCACCTCGGAGAATTTTCTTAGAAAAAACGTTCAACTAAATGTCCACTTACATTTAGATCTAAAAAATACATACAAAAATTAATTATTTATTATGGTAAGAAATTCACTTTTTATGCAGTGAAGCCAAAATATAGGCAGCCTTTTTACGCAACTCTTCGTTATATAAAACTGACCGGATGTGTATGAAGAAACTTTTATACTAAATCTCTCTCTTATATATCCTCTCTTTATATATCCAATTAATATTTTTATCAGATTAATGTAGTAATTAAGTATTATGTTGAAAATTTCATTTTTTATGCCATGAAGCCAAAAGGTAGGCCACACTTTTTTGCTATGTTTTGGTATGCAATAACGGACACAACTTTTATTGCGAAAAATTTCGACTATATAATTGTATGCTGTCTTGATTATAATAATATACGATCTTAAATATATACGTTAACCGTTAATCGTAAATATTAGTTATTATGATATTGAGAAATTCATATTTTTCATTGTAAGCTAAAATGTAGGCAACAATTTCTGTTTGGTAATGAAAAAGTTCGTAGTTAATATTTCTCTACTGTCGTAATTCCTAGTGGGAATAGAAAAAAAGTTGATATTAAGCATTAATGGATAATGACTTTATTACTTCAACAAATTAAATTAATTTTAAGATTAGATTAGAATAATTGATTTTTTATAACCCTCTAAAAATTTTCAGAAAATTTTAATTCGAATTATTTAAAATTTATTGTTCTCCGAATAAAATAAATTTGTATATATTTTCATGAATTTTTCAGGTTCTGCCTACTATATTTCCATATTGTTTCATTAACCAGCAGGCCCTTATCAAACGTCACAAATCTCTTTGTACATCAACGAGTAACCGATCTAAAAACTTATGCAATCAAAAACTGGCATCCAACGTAAAAGCACCTTAATAAATACTCGTATTAAATAATCCTAAAAAAGATTCAGCAAAAAAGCAGATGCCTACAGTTGAAATAATAATTTAAATATTACATAATATGTGCTCGTAAATTTCGTTGTAAACAAATGAGCTTTTATTTCCAGTTCACTACATTTTTTTTTTTGTATTTTAAATATTTTCGGTCAAAGTCGCACCCATTATTGTAGGTGTTGAAAGGTTTACCAAATGAGCGAATGTCGGTCGATAGAAGAAAGGCAACGGGGTAAGGTGATTGTTGATAAAAAAAATGTGTCGAAAACGTGCTGATTAAACTGAATTTGTGCATTTTTGAATGAGCAAGCAATCATCGTGTGTATTGTACTACCGTGTATACAGATATGTAAATTGAGCCGCTCGACTTTTATTCGTTTACATAGCGAATTATGCAAATATAAATGTTATGCGCGAATTCGCAATGGTCTTCTGCTGTGATGAATCCATTTTATTCGCTGATTATTGAAACCAAAATGAAATTCGATGATGATATTGCGAATGACTGAACCTGAAGCGAGTGATTATTTGCAAAAATATTTGAAAATATTTTTTTGAGTACATTTTGCGTACATTTTTAAGTCATAAATTAAACTGAATTTTTCCTTTTCATATTTGAGCTCTTATTTTTAACTCAAATCGACAGTTTGCTTTTCCATGGTCCGTTAGATAGATTTAGCAATGCGCCAAAATGTAGGCAACAATTTTTCGTTTCATTTTTCTATCTGTTTTAAAAAATTGTTTCAAAGCGATGTTCGTAACTTCATCTTAAATTTTATAAAAGCTTTTATCTAATCTCATAAATTGACAAAAGTTGGTGTGTATATACTAGTAGATATTGTGCGACCTTCTTAAAACATTTCCTTCTGTTAAAGTCTCACAAAAGTTAAGTAGTTTAATCATAATATTATTAAATTTAATATTCAAAAGTAAATATAATCTTTGCATATTTTTTGGCGCTTGATATAAAAAAATTGCGCTAGACTGGCAAGTAGAGTTTCAAACCTATATCATCGCTCAAAACTCATTATTCTCATAGCAAAAGTTCTTAAATTTATTATTTCAAAAACAGATCGACTGCATGTGATTAATTTTACATCTTGAAATTCCCAAAATTTTTCTTGGTGACTGCTACTTAAAAGAAAAATATTTGAATAATATTTGAATTCAATTTCGTAGTCACTCTGTGTCCCAAAAATTTTGTTTGTAATATTAATTAATAATTTGATAATGCAAACATGTCACAAACTCAGCCAAATTATTTGTGTTTATATTCGGGCTCTCTTTTAACTTTTGTTCTAGTTATTTGCCGCGTTTTTTCCGCAAACTACGCGCATAACAAAAAAAGAATTCAAATTCATTTACATGCAGCAAACGCCTTTAGCATTTCAAATTCAACATAAAAAGCAATAAAGCAATTTTGCCATTATATTAAAAATCTAATTAAATGTGAATCGTAAATTGAATTCCTTATTACGCGCATGTTGAGCTGCGGAAAATACTAAAATAACTGATTTGCATACGCGCGTTTCGTTGTTTGTAGGCGTGTATTAGTATGTGTGTATGTGTGTGCGTGTGTTTGTGTGTGTGTGTGTGTGCGTGTCATACCAGTTGATGTTGAGATTATTCGCGCGTCACGTGTCGTCAAATTTCGCCAGCGTTTGTAAAGTGAAGTGTTGAGGAATATGGGTTTTTTATTCTCCTGCTGCCTACACACGGTGCGTGCAAGCAGATCAACTTTAGGTCTTCATATACACAACTTTGGGTGAGCACTATGACTGAGCTTGAATTCCGAAATTATAATTCCCAAAGTTGTTCGCAAGCAATTTAGCACACAGATGATTTTTTAAGGGAATATGAATTTTAGGTAAAATACTCCTCCCATGAGTCGTAATGGATTTGCAAATTTTCGATGGATATATGTATGTATGTATATGTATATATATATGACATATGGATATATGTAGTTGTGGTTTCCTAATACATTTGTTTATGTTTATGAATTTCATGATCTCTGATAAAAATGTTTTTAACTTATTGTTCCCCTAGTTCTACTGCAAGCTGCTTAATAATATATTTATTGAAGACTTTAACAATTTCTAGAAAGAACTTAGGAAGATATAGAACTCAGTTATAATATATTCTGGATTTTATGACTTTTCGTTAAATATTTTTAAGAGAACCACTTTCTTTATTCTCACGGATTCAATTAATTCAACCAATTAGCTCAGTGAAACTCGCTCATTAAGCGAACCTTAGTTGGAGAGCTGCGGAGAAGACATTTAACGCCTTCTTTAACGTTTCAAGCATATTTTTGTTATAAAACTCATATATAAACTATAATTCTTCTGGCTTATTCTATGTACAAATAACAAAAAGATGAGGGAGTGAATCGCCTTTAGTTATACAGATATTATTTTCTCTGACTTCTTCTTTATACGAAACTATGCGATTAGAATACTAAAAAACGCCATTTACATAAGTGCCATTGTATGTAGAAGCAAGAGTCAAAAGAACACATAATTTATCAACAAACAAGTATAAACACACCTTAAAGGCAAAGGCAATATGTACATAGCCATGGTATATATGTACACATTTTAAAAATTTCTATTTGCAAAATATGCATACACACCTAGATTTGAGCACTAGTATGCGCCATCGGAAATGAAATGAAAATAAATTTATACAATCATGTAACTGTATATACATACATATATACTGTTCTTTTTCACAACATTTGAACCTGATAAGGTACAAGTCTCAAGCTTAAGTGGTCAGTTCAAAATATTTCAGTGCTGTTTTTGGAGGCGTTTTTTAAAATCAAGGTTTTTGACGCTGTTTTCTTTGAAATATAATCTTCCTAATATTAATAAATTTGAAATTTTAATCTTCTTAAATTATTAAAAGTTTTAAATTCCTGTGAAATTATAAAATCCTTGCATTATATGCGGAATAACGCACCCTAATCCAAAGTTCATTCTGAAATTTCAAAAACTACAAATTCAAATATAACAAATTTCTTGCCTCCTTACACTCTTACACGACGAACTTGCCGGGATTTATCTACCGCATAATTCACACACACACACACATACATATATATGTATGTCATATATACGTCTACTATTAATGTCTACATTAAATATTTCCAACAAAATATACATTTATTTGCAATTTGTTGCCGATTTTTGGCATTATTACCTGCTGCTGGCTCTAATGATGTCTGTAATTTTATAGAATACTCACTTTTAGCTCACAGCTGTGCTGCGACATTGCGATTCTAAGCAAAAATGTTTTGCCAAAATATTTTTTTAAATATGTTCGTTGAAAATTTTGTGCTGAATTCACAACACATAATATTCTAAATGGTAGTACGACTGAAGCCTTGACTTTTTTCGATTTTTGGCGAGCAGTTTTAAAGGTGTCATGTGCGTACTGCAAATGGTTGTGAATGAATAATTATAAAGCCTTGCAAGGAGGGATATTTGAATGCGTGTATAAACTGATATGACATATTTATGATTTGTTTACTTAACTTAAATTTAATTTTTTGTTAATAGATAGCTTAAGAAAGCTCACTTTGTAATATATTGATATATTGGTATATTGATTAAAATATTAAAATATTCACGCTGGAGTGGGTTTACAACTACTCAAACTTAAACTTAAAAGGAAGAAGCTGCAAGATAATAGGTCCTCGCTTTATATTAGATATTTTCGAAGAATATATTTTTGAGTTAATTTTTTAGCATTTTATTTTATTTAAGCGACATTTCTTTTGCACGAGATTTATTAAAGAAAAAATTATTAAAATTTTACTTTTATTAATTATTAAAATTATATTAATTATTAAAATTTTACTTTTATTAATTTTTTAAAATTTTTTTGCATTAAAATATTATTAACTTTCTTTATTAAAAGAAATTTTTTTAGAGCATCTGATGTCTTTTAAAGCAAAATTTGTTATATGAAACTATTTGAAAAAACTAATAAAAATCTTAATAATTTTTTTAAATTTAATAAATAAATAAAATTTATGAAATTTAATCAATGTAATTATTTATTCTTTTTTTTTAAGTTTTTTATATGAAATGCAACTTTTTATATGTATAAAATGTAAATTTGTCTGTGTTAAATGTAAATTTTTAATTTTTAATTTTTATTATTTTTGTTTTCAAAAACAGCTGCGGAAATATCATTCAGTGCTCTTTAAAATGCTGAATTGTTAGTCTGAATTATCAATTGAGGCTTCTAAAGTTTATTTGCATTTCTTAGCAGAAGCCAGGCACAAAATTATATAAATCGACATGTGTTGTTTATCAATTGACTTCAAGCGTGCCTAAGTCATTAAACGATGGACGTCAATATTAACGACTGTCTAACTGTCGACATATTGTTGTAATTGCATAATTTTCATTCCTTTCCGATACTAGTCGGCTTTTCAGGGAGTGTAAATAGCTGCAAAAGGTGCGTTTAACGATTTCAAGTTCGTTGCTTAAGTCTTTTATTTTATTAATTTGCTTTTGATGCGATTCTTCGCACATCATTTATTTGTTAAACTCAAAAGTTATATTCAAAACTATAACTATGTGCGTGTTTGTATGTGTGTGTGCGTGTGCAATTATGTGTTTTTACTATTGCTTGTCATTCGACATGTTTATTGTAGTTTTGTAGTTGTATACAGGCTCCTGCATATGCATTTATATTTGGTGTATATACGTATGTATGTATAATTTCGTGCACATTCACCTTATAATTATTTATTCGCAAAGCGCTTGCGTAAAGCCTCACTACCAAAACGAATGAAATGAACGAGCCGGCATGCGAGTGTGTCGGCTTCAGACTTGTGCATTTAGCTATATGTATGTGTATGTGTGTGTATGTTTCACGCATAAAAGCAGCATATGTGAGCACTTGTGCTTCTCTCAAGCTTTAATTGATTGGGAGCTGGCGCAAGCCGTCTCGTGCCATCGCGGGCGCTTAATCGGCAAGGTCAATCGGAGTTTTGTTTGATTTAGTAAAAGTATAAGTACAAGCATAAGCACAAAAGCACGCTTACATATGTGTATGTATACAAAGTTACAGCTATGCATAATATAAATATGTCATGCTTCTCATTACTTGCGTGCAACTAAAGCCAATGGGCGGCACAACAATAACCAACCAACGAAGCAATCGAGCAGAAAATTATAATATTCACAGTTTTGAGTTGAAATTTTAACTAAAATGCAATTATATAAAAATAAATTTAATTTCATTTTATTATTTGACTGTCGTTTTTAATTTACCGTTGGTTTTGCTTCTTCTAACCGCCTTGAACCGCGCCGACATCCATCATACCCTCCCATATAACACGCCCATCATGTTTTTTATCCACTTAATCACTTGAAAATTCATTGCCACTTCGGCTGCTATAGTTTAAAAAAAAAAAAAGAAAAATAATAACAACAAAAACATTCGCATGCAATACGTTCATAAACATACACTACATACATATATACAAAAGTCGGCGTTCACCGCTTCAGCTGGATGCTGGGCATCGTAATCTGCCCACACCTTGGCTGCTTATATTTCAGATAACCTCTAATTAATTATCGGCATAGTTGTTGTTCTTGCTTTTGTTTACATGTGTCGGCAAGTCAATTAGTCAATCTATTGTGACCGATTTGTTTGTTTTTCGTGTAAGCTTTTACAAATTCATAACACTCTATTTGCTTGTTTGCTTGTAAATACAAATATTTGGCGTTTAATTTTTTTCAAGTCTATGTTAGTTACTTTTACTAAAAATATTCTTGGAAATTTCTGTTTTAAAGCAATTAACTGCGCTTCTAATATGCCTTAAATTTATATATAAAATTTAGAAGTTAGCAAAAGAAGTTTATTGAAAGTTAAAATCATACCGGCTTGCAATATAACGGGACTTTCAAATACGATTTTTGCTTTGAACTCTTAAAACAGCTCGGACAATGAAGTTCCTAAATAGGCTCAAACTATTTTTAGTGTTCCAGCAACTCAAGCCTCGGTAGTGTAGGAAGTTACCACCCAATAACTTATTTTTAAGGACTTCGGAGGCAATATTGCCGAGAACTTGCAAGAAGATTCTCCTCTCATCGTTCTCAACTGATTGTTTCGAATAGAATCCGCTAGCAAATACATTTTTCATTGAATATTGTACAATATGCGATTAAGAAATCTTTCAAAATATAATAATTTCATATAAATTAACCATTGTTGTCTAGTTGTTATTCATAACAGGTGAATACGTCTTCCAAAAACGAGCGTCAAAAGGCTTATAGGGTAAGGCTTAAAAGGATTAGAGATAAGTTTTGTCCCTTCCATTTTGAGTTTTTTTTTTTTTTTTGTTTTTCATATATTTCTACTTGTAAATTTTTTGAAATTTCAGGATGCTAAATGGTTTTAAGGTTATTGGTTTTTAGATCTCAAAAGCTTAAATTTGAGTAATTTAAAAAATTTTCTCATTAGCATTAAAAATTATATCAAAGTTTATTTTAAAAAGGAGTAAGCTGAAAATATTGAATAAATTTTAGAAATTACTTACCAAATAAAATCAGTAATCAACAATACGACAAAAATTGCTTATAATTAACAATTTCACCAGGTTTTTAAATATTATAAACCAAAACCACTTTCTTTAATATTCATTGGCGCTCAATTGAGTCATTTAGCAAGTCACTTTTTCAATATTTCAGAATAACTTTAAGAATAATAGTTAGAAGGGCAGAAGGTGTTATTAAAAGGGTCAGTATCAGTATATTGTGGAAATGAAATGAAATTCCTCATACTAGCCGCTATTTTTTATTAATATTTTGGATCATACTTTCGTTGCACTTCATTACAAACGCAAAATTTAGTTAACAAGTAGAGTCCCTCTTTGCATAATTATACTATATTGTTATAGAAATGTGAAAAAGCATAATGTCAAGAATTTTTATGTAAAACTTGATATATATTGTTAAGCATTTTATGTGTATATTTACTTGAGCTGCAATGTTGCACTAAGCAAATTTGAAATGAAAGTTTTTCCATTTAGTTTTTTTTAGCAAACATTTTATTTGTATGTATAAAGAAGTCGTGAATATATACATATCGTGAAGAAATTATGAATTTATATTTATTTATATATATATAGCATACATTTCAGCGCGGAGGTAAAAAAAAAGCACTGGGCATGCACTAAATGGTTCGAACGTATTACAAATCATAAACAAATTAACGGTTAACTAGTTGTTGTATAATTATTACTGATATATATAATTACATTATTAAATAATATAATTTTTCCCTCCTTTATTGAAGAAATGTGCTGTTTTCTCAATTCCTCTACACACACTCAACTGAAATCATTTTTCTGCATCAATATTTGATTATTAAATATTAGTTATTAATAACAAATTGCACCTATTACATGATAAATGATCGTTTGGGCGTGACTTGAACTCGAATATATATATATATATATATATTTCATACTCGATAGTAAAACGTGTGAAAATAAAAAGTACCTTTCCAGCACTAGGTATAAACAAATGCACTGTGAGCACTTATTTGTATACATGGTTATGTAAAAGCGTAGATGCAAGTTTATATGTGTGCGTATATAAATCTTTCCTTACATTTATTTTATTACATATATACGTACATACATATATATACATAGTTAACTATATATACAAATGTTTCCTTAAGTATTTCCACGAACAAATCAAGCAAAATCAACCGTCTTAAATATCCGCAAATATAATATTAAAAGCCTTCCTTTATTTGTTATGTTTATTTGCTTATTTGCGTTAAACAAAATGAAACTATACTAGCCGAACCAAGTCACCAACTAGTTGACCGTTTAAAGATTTGGGCGATTCATAAGCATACTATTGCAACATGTGAGTAAAATGAGCCAAGCTGCTCGACCACTCAGAAGCGCTGTTAATGTATATACAACTGTATGTGTGAGTTTCTCCTTGCGGGTCGGGAGATAAGAATAACCCGCGGCAAGGTATGCCTGTTATAAAAGGCTTAGTCGTGTCAGAAATAGTGCTATATTACTTAGCTTGAACTGAGTTTATATCACTTTAAATGTATTATGCACACACTTAAAGCGGCATTGTAGTTCAAGCTACAAATACCACCAGTCTGAGTTGAATGGGTAGTTGAATGGGAAGTAGTCCTGACTACGAGGTCTGACCGAAGACTTTAATCTGGTGCCACGGGTAGCAGGAGCCCGTTGGAGTTACAGGTCGATCCAACCTGCTCATTACGGTAGGCACTTCGGGGAGTATCGTGGTGGCTGTGGTTTAACACCTGAATGCGGATAGAGCTGTTGGGCGTTGCAGCTCAGTGCGGTGTTGTTTTGCAACCGGGTGCCCGACCCATAGAAAGGCAGAGGTTTTGGGTAGGCCTCGAACCCCACCAAGGTGGTTATTGTGTCCATTCCACAATGCCGATCGGTACCGTTGGTTTTAGCAAAAAACTATCACTGAGGGGCGCATATTGACGCATTGTATTGATCCGTTATGTTTTTGAACACCGTGGAGTCGAGCTGACAATGGCAGGTACCCACGTAAAGCACATCGTTCAATCGTTCAATGTATGTGTGTGTGTGTGTAAGGGCATGCGTAAAGCGAACGTTGGGCAGAGCTTTGGACTAAAAAAGTAAAAAAATTATATATAATTATTAATAGTTGGCATATAGGCAGATATGTAACATATATATATATATATATATATGACTAATATATAAAGGTAAATATTTATTTATAAATATTTATATATAGTATAGAGTTATTTTCAGAAATAAGACACAATTAGCTAGAGCACTCAGCTTTATATTTCTACATTAGCATCTATGTATGCATGTGTCTATGAATGTATCTATATATGTACGTATGTATATATGTATGAATGTGTTCAAATATGTATGCATGTATGTTAAATGGAATGCACTTGGTGTATTGGCTGCACATATTTGTGGTTTATTGCACTCAGAAACTTATATATTTATTAGCATCTAATGGTTGATTTTAGCTCAGCGCTAATGGCCTCACTGCGTCGGCTATTAATAATACTAGCTCAAAAGCTTATATCAACATATGCATGTGTACATGTATTTGTAGCGTCTATTGACCATACTGGCTGGACTGCTGGACTTATTACCATTACAAAATCTCTATTTAACAACACACACACATACACACGCACTCACACTCACACACTTGTGTGTACATGCTTAAATGTGTTGTTTGGTTAAATGAAATCACATTAAGTACTTGACCTTGAACTAGTTTCCTTTTTCCCAGTCCACACTTTATCAACCACTTTGCTGCTACTCAGCGTAGTAAAAAGAAAATAATAATAAAGAGAAAAAAAATAAAAATGCGAGATACTTTGTATTTCTGAGTGGAACGCATTTATATTTCCATGTATAAATATGCGATATTTTACCAATACATTTTTTATTTTATTATAATTGTAATAAACTAGGTGGTGTTTTGAGTGCGTTGACTTTTGACGTGAATGCGAAAGCGAAAGTGAGTTTCTGCAATTAAAAAGCGCCGACGTCACCTTGACCTAAATCGATAATTTGCTTGTAATTTGTGTGAACATTTCGGCGATTGCGAATTAAATCATGTGCAAATATACACATATACATATATTATATATATTCATAACTGACGTTTATATACATTTGAGACATACTATATAGTTACATAAAAGTGATGAACTTTATGTAAATATTTATATTAATTTCGCAAGTTAGCTCAGTTTGTAATTGCTTGAAATTTTTTTTAGGTTTTTCTTCAGTAAAATGATAACTTAAATGTGAAACGTTAAAAATTAAAAAAAAAAAAATTAAAATAAATAAATATAAAATATTCACTTAATTGAAATGTTAGCGATGATGTTATCTTTCTGCCTGAAGACGTTAAGTAATTCTTTTGAGGAAGTTTGAGGAAAAGTTTATTTTAAATGTGTTATACCACAAAACAAAATAGCATTTATTGTTGAATATTGTGCAATATTTGTATGAAGGTAATCCTGCAAGTCAAATAAACGACTTCTTTTCACACTCATTCCAGCAGGATTGCAGGCATCACGTACGAAATAATATAAAGGTGTCGCCAAGGGATCAATATTCAAATGGCCTAATGGAAGAAATATGCAACATATAAATAATTATATTATACGAGTACCTAAAATGTATACCAGCATATAGTACGCGAAGAGAGCACCTCTATATAAGTTCTGATGCTGATTTGTCTTGTTCAAGCTGGTCTGCATTTTAATCACTGTGTGATATAACTTATTCATTTCGAACGCATATAAAAGGTTATATTCTATTAAATCTGTCCATTTCGGAGTCACCCTAACATATCTAGTTGACATGAAATAATTTTTTTCTTTTTGCATGCGATTGAACTTTGGCTTCTGTTTGTAATATATGTCTCACTATCATTCAGCTCAGCCTCGGAACGGCTAACTGATTTTAATAGGAACCTGCTTTGGTGCCAGATATTTACAGATGGATTTTGACAATACACCCGAGAAATAAAAACCACTCCAGAAAGTGTTTTCCACTGACTTTTGAAAAAATAATTTTTTTTTCCAATTGCGGTTTCCTGTATTTTTTATAAATGAAAATTCTATATGCTCACCTATATCCTACTCCTATGTCTCCAGCCTTATTTGGCTTTACTTTTGTTAGCATATTATGGAGAAATTTTCAATTTGACGAAATTTCATTATGCACCTCTTTTTTCACGCTCCTTTTGACCGCTTCATCGCTTTGTTAATCGCTTCACCCTTTTTTGGAGGTCATTTGTAATGAACTCAGCATTATCATATTATTTTTACTACGATTTGCTGGTGATTTAATTTCTGATAACATTTTCCCTTTTGAGATCTGTGTTTTGTGAGTCAAAAGTATTCTCTTCAGCAAAACACCGTTAGGTGGCCCAATATTTACTGCATTTTTGTATAGTTGCTTTTTTTCTGAAATTGTTGTGGAAATTGTTGAACGCTTTTTTCATACCTTTTTCAAAAATTGAAAATCTAAATATTTTCAAAAGTTTTTGAAATGAATTCAACTATTAACTCCTTTAAAGCCGCTTCAATACTGCATTTAGTCAATTTTCAGTTGAAATTATGAGTAATTTTTTTTTTAAACTAATTTGACTAAAGAAATAATTTGCTCAGAAGTTAGAAATATTAGAGATGCTTTTATTTATTTTGTCAACATAATTTTTAAGCGGAAAAACACATGAATACATACAGGAATATAAGAGTATCAACATTGTTGCCTATCCAATTAGGCTAAACATGTAGTGGTGCAGTGAGCAAAGGTGGGAATAAAACAACAAAAAATTAGATAAAATAACTTGAGAGTTTAGTAATAGTCTTCAAACAGTTTATATATCTACCATTTACCAAAACGAAATATTTCGGAAATCGTTAGAAAAATTATGTTTTTTAGGGAATTGCCAGATTTTTATTCCTTTTGTAATTATTTATAAATAAAAAAATGTATAACCATCTAGAAAGAAATATTACCGAATAGAGTATACAATCGTGATTTGCACGGCGGCGTTTGGTCTTCTGCGAGCCTCTTCAGAGGCTGAGAACATGGTGGAATTGTACAAGGGTTTAGTTCTTTTTTTCATCTCGTTATGGAAATCTATAGCGCAATATATAATATATGGGAATATATAAGATATATATATATATAAATATATATAAGATAATATATAAGAAAAGTATAGCATAGGCAATTTCTATTAATTTTGACATTCTGTGAGTGCTAAGCCAATTTAAAAACTTTTTTTCTTCTATATATATGTATATAATATTAATATATTATAAATATACCGTATATGTATATATATATATATATATAATATTAATATATATATTTATTAATTATTATATACCTATTAATATATTATGAGTTATATATAATATATTAATATTATTAAATAATATATATATTGCCTTTTATTTCGATTTTCTTACTTTAATTTAATTGTTCCAGTTATTGCCATTTGCTTTGCATTTTTAATTTTCTGCAAGGCATGTAAGACTAGTTAATGAAGCACTAAATAAAAACTAGTTAATAAATGAAATATGCAAAATTTGGGCAAAGTGGTTGCACAACAATCGATGCTGGTCATGAGCAGCACCGACACATGTTGCAAGTACATCAACATATTTAATAATATGCAACGAACACTTAATCTTTTATGGCATATAAACATATGGCATTTAAAAGCTTGCATTTATAATAATTATTATGTGCTCTAGTGTACCTATGCTCACTTACACATACACATTTTTTTATATTTTATACCTTTTATATGTAGATATATCGAAACTTGTTTGATTATTATGTAACCGCATGCAACTTGCTAACACTGCCGTTAAATAAATATATTTATTATTACTTTTTATCTCTCATCATCGGCTTTTATCATGCGCTTTCCTACCAGCATTCGCAAAAAACTATGAAAAAACATTTCTACACGTGCTTGTGCGCCACTATAGCACACACACACACACACACGCACACACGCACACACATACACACACATTCTCGGGAGCGTAGCGGTGTTGCACATATATACCGTTCGGCACTCCTGCCTCGGTTGCACGCGAAAAAAAAACGCTCTTATTGAGCAATCGATACGCGTCACAGCATTTCTTTGCAACTGCAATCTACGCTAGCAACAACAACAACAACAACAACAACAACAAACATGCAAAAGCCCTGGTAGAGAGCAATAGCAACCTATTAACCCAGAGTCAGTCGAATGCCGGCGTCCAAGAAATGCCGCAAATGTGTGAGCAACCCCGAATGAACGACAAACCGAACGACGGTCCGAGCGGCACGCGACGCCGCAGTAGTTGCGAGCTGTCGGCACTTTTATGACACTTTGCCAAAATCGCTTGGCTGGCCGATTGTTGACAATATTCACATACCTGCAATTGTTGTTGTCACGAGTGTGGCACTGTGTGGCAGAGACAAGCAAAAACAAAAATAAAAAGCAAAAAACAAAAACAAAAACAAAAAAAAGTTGTATGTTAGTGAGCGCGTGAGTGCTCAAGCTTTGGTAGTTGACGATTAGGAAACATCTGCCCCAAAGCAAAGTGACGTAGACAAATGGCGAGCTGGTGCGCTGGTGCGCCGGTGCGCTGGTGCTCGGTGGACTGGCAACACCAGTTTTGCATTGTTGACATACTTTTTTCTTCGTTTTCTCGTTGCCTTTCTGCCGCAAAGTTTTGTTGGCGTGCTTTATGTCTTTCGTGACTCTTCAGTGCTGTGTTGGTTGATGGCTCTGCGGGTTGCAATTGTTGGCAGGTGGTAGGCCGATGGTGTATTAAGAAATATATACAGTTGCATATATATAATATGCAGTTACAAAATGCTAATGTAGAGTTTTAGGTGTTGTTGCTGTTCATTTTCTATATATTGTTGTAAGCAATTCGGTTTTCTGTTTTTGTTTGCAACGCAAACGCGCCACCAATTGTGGCATAATAGTCTTTCAGTCTTTCGACGACTATTTATGAAAAGTGAAATGATTTTCTAATTGAGTAATTGAAAAAAATCAATGAGGCTGCAAAATTGTTGTTGTTGATTGCCAGATTTTCATAAAAATTTTGCGTTATTATTTTTCAAATGAGAGAAGCATGTGTTTTCTTGATTGTCTTAAAATACTTATAATTTTATAAATATCGGCGAGACGGCTTTGAGAGTGCTGAAAAGACCGTCTAAACTATTAATCAATTATTTGAGTAAAGCGTGCATAAACCTATTTATTTACAATATTAAAACCTTTTTTTTTTTATGTGGAGTGTTATTAGAGATTACTTACTTAGGTCAGCTTTTGTTGCTTATTGTAGTATGTGACATTGTTTGGCCTGTAAATAAAGGTAAATTTCCTTGTTTTCCACCTGCTTGCTCCAAGCCTTTGACCGTTGTTTATAACTTAATAACTAAACTAACAATTTTTTTTTCAAGTCTTATAATTGTAAATATACTACAACTAACTTAAATAACTTTATATAGCTTCCGTTGAATCTTTTAGGCACCCTTTCTCTTTTTCTTAGTATTCTGCGCAATATAAAATTTTTTTTTGATTATATATATTTGATTAATGTATTTCAGTTTACGTAATTTATTTTGGTTAATTTTTTTTTAATTTTAGTTTAATTATTTTTTAAATTTTATTTTATGTTAGATTTATTCATTAGATTTGCCTCTCTTTGTGCTTCTAATTTAATATTATTTTCTTCCACTTTATTATTATTATTTATTATTATTTTGTACTCATTTGTTTCATTTTATTATTTGTTATTATTATTATATTACTTAAATAACTCTATATACATTTTTATGGTTCTTGCTGAATATTTAGACACCTTTTCTCTTGTTTTTAAAGTTTTTGTGTGCAATAAAATATTTTTCTTTGTTATATTTTATTATAGTATTTTACTTTACGTAAATTAGTTTGGTTAATTTTCTAATTTTAAAACTTTAGTTTATTTAACTTTTTTATCTCAACTTAAATTAATTAATTATATTTGGTTTTCTTTGTTTTTAATTTAATATTAATTTCCTGCGCTTTGTTTTTTTTTTTATTATTTTACACTAATTTTTTTCTATTTATTGTTTTTACTACATTTTCACTTTATTTATTTTAATTTGTGTTATTTCATTTAACCTCAATTTACCTGATATTTTTTTGTCTTCAATAATAACGAAATAATTAAGAAATGAAAATAATATATTAAATAAATATAATTATCGTCCAAAAAATAAATTAACAAAATATTCCACATAGTTTGAGAAGAAAGTACCTAGTATCCAATATATCCTAGTAACACTCCTTCCAGATGCATCCCATTGAGAGACTTCATTCTATCGATAACAAAATGGAATTTTACATGACTACAATTGCAACGATTTTTTCCCTACCAGCAAATTAAACTTAAGACTTAAGCAACGAACTCACTATAGTTTAACACTAAAGTATCAGATTTTACAGCTTCTCTATTAAAATAAATTATAATTATTTAATTAAAAATATAAGTATCAACTTAATTTATTTCTTCAACAATTTATTTATATTTGAACCATTTTTTGCTTGCAGCTCCAGCGAACCCGCCATGGCCACAAACAATGATGGCGGTACACCAGCAAAATGGAATCGGAACTCACAGGCTGCCGTTTCGGTGCGACATGCCTTCAAAACTTACGGCAAGAAGAAGAATGCCATTCCGGTGTTGAACAATCTAATGATGACCGTACCAAAGGGCACAATGTGAGTAAAATCTCTCCGTTTTGCTATGGGAAAAAATAAAAATGGCGCATATTGCAAATTTGTGGCTACAACTATGCTAGATGGGAGGTGGTCCTTTTTATCTTTGGCACTGTAGTTGTTGAATTTATATTTCACAAATTGTAAAGATAACGAAAAGATGATTTATAATCGCATAACAGTACCTTCTCAAGTTTTCATTGTCCATACTTCGCTCAATCGAAGTGTCTTTCGAAAACTCGATCCACTAATGACAAATGTTTGCTTCGTCTGCGCAATAGCCTGTCATATTAAGTAATTGCGGCACAGCAAACAACACCATAACCCAAATACCCCTTTATGTATATACACTTACGCACACACATACATATTTATATTTTTGTGAATGGGTGTTGACAAGTGCATGAAATTTTCACAACGAGCTGATAAATCAAAAATGAAATGTGTAAATAAGAAATGTCAACACAACTTAGCAGCGCATAACATGGCACCACACAGCATAGCATGGGATACAGAAAGTTCAATTATTTTTTTATTTAGTTTGTTTGCTTCGCTTGCGATGGGAAATTATGCTTGCAACTGAAAGAAGCTGTTAATTTATAACTTTGTGTTGTTGGCACTATTTAACAAGCTGTTGCATAAACCATTTAACTAGTTAGCGCCTGCAATACCATTTTATGTGCAAGCGATTGCGCCTACTTTGGTGCGCTATGTTAATTAGCTAGTAGAAGTTTGTTGTAAATACTCTTTTTTAATGAACGGTGGGCGCGTGAGAGCTACATTTTTGTATTGAAACCCCTGAAAATTTCTCTGAAGGTCAGCGCAAAGTGTTTCAACTTTATAAATATGCCACCAAAAATAGTTCTAACACTCATAAATAAATTAATTTTTATATGTAAACACTTACGCATTTTATTTATTTTTTGTTGTTGCTCACTTCAATTCGCCTCAAATAATTTGCATGGCAATTTAAATGCCGATAATTGCTAACTCACTTGTTTCATATTTCCCATTATTATAATACTTGTATTTATGCGCCTTACTCGCTGCTTTTGCATATGATTAAAATTACAAATGCTCTTTTTTGCTTGCGAACATTTTGTTCGGCGATTTGTTCAATCAATTTGTGGCGCGTGCGTTTTTACGATTCTCATTAAATGGCATTCCGATAATCATTGCTTATTGCTTATTGCTTATTGCTTCCTAAAGAGCGTAAAAAGTGTAAAGAGCATTAAAGTATCTGTAGTATTCGTACTGTGGGACCGCGCTGAAGTCAAAAAGGCAAAATGTTGGGAAGCGAGAAGCGAACAAAAGAAATCTGAATTTAAAAGTGATCAAAAGCAGCATCTGTTTTTTTTTACTGTCTTTTGTTCAAATTGTCTTGCTAAGAAGACAAGAAGAAGACTAAGACGAGAAGACTAAGAAGAAAATTGCTAAGACATCAGGCTTATATAAATACAATTCCACTTGGTCTGATAGATTTTTCGTGCGAAATATTTATATAAGTAAAATTCTAAAGTTTGACTAACAGAAAAAATGCGCATGCGCAAACTCCAAGAAGTGACAGCTGCTTTTGCGAAGTCTACATTTCCAAATGCTCTGTCAATGGCTTCCACTGTGAACCCTTCAGCATAATCATAGCCATCGTTCGTTATTAATAATGTAATAAAACAATAGTGGATGTTTTTTCGAGAGAGTTCTGGGGTGTAATTGTAGATGATGGTAGGGTGCTTAGGCGCTCGGTCGGCTTTTTTCACAATTCGGCACAGAGAAACGCAAAAATATTACCAAATAGTTGTATATCAAGATTCGTCATGTCATCGGCAAGTCAAAGCCGGGTATGCGTAGAAAAAGTGGGGCAAGATTGGACCGACAAGATGGTCCTGTTAAGGTTAAAAAATTTACGAATTAATAATGCCAAAATAATGGCAGTATTTCACTGAGTTTTATCAGAAATACAAGTTCTATATCCCTAAAGATTTGCCTTATGAAAAAAGTTTGTAATCAAAGTTTTTATAATAGCTTTGGGTCCTAGGTTGTCTATACTAAAAGTACCGGCAAATTGTTGCATTAAACATCATATATATCGCATAACACACATATATGGAGTTTCAGCTCCATAATCAGCATAAAATTGAAGGACAGCAAACATTTGTTCATAAAAAGTAGCTGTATTTGAGGTCTTCGTTGCAAAATCGTTGGTCATGCTGAGAGATGCCGTCAGTTAGTATGAACCACACTTCAAATTAGAGCATGTATCGTTGCCCTAAGACCTTGAGTGGACAGACCTCAGAGGATATTAGTTTCATAAATTGAACTATTCATTTATCTGGTGATCTGTTATAATAATTTAATCGGTTTTTGAGACTATAACAGTATTCTACTCATCCGTTGCCTACCCAATTTGAAGCAGCACGATAAGCTTGTAGTCGAACTAACAATGTTTGTGCCACACCCGTTCTATGCCACTTGATGCAGAGGGATTTATCCTCTAAGTCCTCAAACCCAGCTAAAGTTATGGTTTACTTAGAGTTATCTAAAAGAGGAAATTAATATTTCAAAAGAGAAGTTAGTAGCTTAAACTGCCTCTGTGGCTACACTTTATATTTGAGAAGACCTCCGGACCACGGGTCTAAATGTGCTACTAGAGGAACAAAAAAGGCACAGAAAAGGTGCAAAAAAAAAGACATTTTGAACAAAATGAGGATAGAATAATACGAATTTGAATTTGGAAAAGACTTGCCACCTTTATTAAAAATTAAAAAAACCGAAATAATTATTACGAAATGTTTGCCAAACTTTGAAGCTGAAGTCTTCAAAACATAGAATATTAAATTTAATTTTCGCATTAAGGCAAACCGATCCGTTTCTTTTGCGAACAAAGATCACACCTTGCATTGTGAAGTATCCAAGTAAATATATTTCTAACGGCGGATAGTTTATACTTCCTGTACAAAATATTTATGCATTTGGAGCACAATAAAAGCAGTTGATTGCACTCCATGCAATAGAAAATGTGGAGGAATGCGAAACATTGACACACATACATTATTGAAGGCATTAATGGCATGGACATTGCAACTAATGAAATAAAATCCAAAAAAATAAAAGAAAAAAAAAATATTTAAATACAAACAGTAAATATGGAGTCACAAAATTTTAATCTTGAGACCTTAGCACAGTGTGTGTTTAAGTGTGTGTGTGTGTGTGTGTGTGTGCGTGTATGTGAATTAAGACAAGTCATCAGCTAGAAATTAAGTGATTAAATCACAAAGTCAAAGGCAGCAACGAAGCAACGATAAATGGTGTCGATTGTTGGCGGCATTGTTGCGCCGCTCAATGACCAATCGACCGGCACAAACGCGCACACACACACGCACACAAACGTACATTGAACGGCTTGACCCTCAACAAAGTTGCAGTGAAAAAATGGTAACAATAAAATTAGCAAGAAATAGAAGCAACAAGGTCAACGGCAAAACCAACGCCAGCGTCAGCAATAGCGCAGTGGGCAGCAGCGTGGGCAGCGTAGTCATTGACCAGCGAGTCATTGCCGTTAACTCGAGCAGTTTGCACGCCATTTAAATTAATTAAAGAACTTGACGGTTATTATGTTTATTTATTTGTCTATATACACACACACACACATGCATATATGTATATACATACATGCATACATACATACATACATAGGGTATATATCTTAAAATGGCACACTTGTTTCTTGTGTTGCCGCTTTTTTCGTTACTCTTCGCTTAAATGTTCTTTTATCAGCTGGAAAATCGCTTGCAATTAAAAATAACAAATTGTAGAATTGCAATTAAGACAACAACAATAAGCAGTAGACATTGTGCGCGGTACGTGCCGCTGCCGAAAAGACCCTCAAGTGCCTCAGCTGTGTGACATTTGTTGTTGTTGACTTTGTTTGGGGCGTCAGTTTTTTTTAATTTTTTTTTTTAATTTTTCAAAAAGATCTCTGCAAAAGTGAAAAGGCGAAAATGAGTCGGTTCGTACTTAGTTATTGTTAAATAGATACATATAGACTTTCTGCTTATTTTTATATGTATGTGTGTGTTTGTTCCAAACTCAAGGTGTCGCTTGCCGTTGTCAATTTGCTTTCTCAGCGTTCTTTGTTGTTGTGTTTTTGCTTCTACTTTTTGCTTCTTCAAGCACTTTTAAGCAGCATTTGAGTGTATGTGTATAGGTGTATATGTTTATATGTATTTATGAGGTTCATCTGCGCTTGTCGGTAGGTCGAACCGTTTAGTTTGACCATTTACTGTTCATATGTCTTTTTATTTTTGCTGGTTTTTTATTTCATTATATTTTTATTTTTTATTTTCTTTCCAAATTTGTTTTTTTTAATTTTTTAAAATTTTTTTGTTGTCATCTTGAACCGAATTTCAACTTGAACTGTGCCGTTTAGCATTGACTCGCGCATGTGCATGTCGCTGTTCAAGTTAAAATTATTTTTAAATCTATCGTACCAAAATATATATAGCTATTTTATGTATGTATGTATGTATGTATGTATGTATGTATGTATGTATGTATGTATGTATGTATGTATGTATGTATGTATGTATGTATCTGTTATGTTCAGCGCATATGTATTTAAGAAAAATTTTTATAGCTTGTTAGGGCCTCGCATTTCAAAATATTTACGAATTGCAATGACATGAGGCATGAATGTACACAACAAAAGCATATATTTAGTTTCATTAATTTTTTTGTAATATTGTAATATTTGTAAAATAAAAAAATTTAATAATGATAAGCCTTGCGGTTAGATACATTTTTTTATGCTTACAGTTTTTATTTAAGCAATCATAATAATTTCGGACAATAAAGAGGCATGAAACATAAAAAAATTAATTACTAAAATTGTGCAATTAACACTTTAAATGCGCACATACATATATACATCTATATAAACAACTTTGGTCTTTAAGTAGGTACTAAAATGTAGGCCTAAGCTCATAATTCGTCTAGAAAGCTATTTTAGTTTATAAAAAACTGGAAATTCTTTTGCTTTTATATTGTTTCTAATACCACTTTATTTAGAACAAAGAAAATAATATACACTTTTACTATATATGCAAGAGTTCATGTCGTTCCATTTCAATATATAAGCTCTGCCTAACGTTATACTTTTCAAACAACAATAACTTGAAACCAAGAATATATGACTAGTGTGAGCTTAGCGCCTACCAAGGCACAAGTTTTATGCTTCAAAGTAAGCGGGGACTTTTACGAGAATCTTCTTCAGTCAAGGACACTTCCAAGCGAGTTTCAGTTTTCATATTGATTGTTATTGCTCTTTGGTGTAGTGATTCCAAGCTACACTTCGATAGATTAACTTAAAAACAGCAAAGAATGAGGTAGAAAGTAATTCTTGGCTATAGTTCAGTCACCTTACGTTTATCTATTTAGCGTGTCGGGACCTTAAGGCCAATGTAGTTAAGGTTGGATTAGTTTGGAACATTTTCCGAGTCCGAGAGTTATTCATATATATTTTAAAAATCTAATTTACTTAACTAAAGTATTACATTTCATAACATATTTAATATAGTCTAAATTTTAAACTCACACTTTCCTTAACTGTATTTTAAAATTCTACACTTTTTCTCTCTTTCCAGCTATGGTCTGCTGGGCGCTTCAGGTTGTGGCAAGACCACGCTACTCTCATGCATTGTCGGTCGACGTCGCCTGGATTCGGGTGAGATTTTCGTGCTCGGCGGCAAACCGGGCACACGCGGTTCGGGCGTGCCCGGCAAACGTGTCGGCTACATGCCACAAGAGATCGCCTTATACGGCGAATTCTCTATACGCGAGACAATGATGTATTTCGGCTGGATATTCGGTATGGGTACTAAAGAGATCATGGAGCGTCTGCAGTTCCTTTTGAATTTTCTCGATTTGCCATCGGAGAAGCGTTTGGTAAAGAATTTGAGTGGTGGCCAACAGCGACGTGTCTCCTTCGCTGTGGCATTGATGCACGATCCGGAATTGCTGATCTTAGATGAGCCCACCGTGGGTGTGGATCCGTTGTTGCGTCAGAGTATCTGGAATCACTTGGTGCATATCACAAAGGCTGGCCAAAAGACAGTCATCATCACAACACATTATATTGAGGAGGCGCGCCAGGCACACACGGTGCGTATGAGTGGGAGGGTTTGGGGAATGGTTGCGTATTATACAGTTCACTTTATTTACTTATATATATATTGTTTTTGCGCTTTCAGATCGGTCTCATGCGTTCCGGTCATCTGCTGGCCGAAGAGTCGCCAAGCGTTTTGCTGTCCATGTACAAATGTATTAGTTTGGAGGAGGTCTTCCTCAAATTGTCGCGCATACAAAGCCAGAAGGGTGAAATTTCGAATGTGAACTTTAGGTGAGTACCGCTTTTAATCCATTCTCTTACACATACTTATATTTATATCTAAGCAATTTTGGTTAAGAGCAAATTCACATAACACTTGCCAATTGTCTTACAACAAGTACACAACACAAAACAGGCACACACATACACGCACAAAGATGTGAGGGAACGACATTAGAATGTGGGGGGGGGGGGGACCTTAAAAGGCACCCACACCCCAAAAAAAGAAACAACCAAAAATACATACTTATTTGCACGTACGACATTTTTATTCGGCCATTTATGTATTTGCGTGTGTTTGTAGCTGCTGTGTGTTGTAGCTGTTGTAGCTAACCATCATTATCATTTAAACATTGTATGCCGCAGCATGAATATCAATTAATACATATGTACATTTTGTTTTTCGTTTTTATCTTATTCTTCACATATTTAATGCATATTTACAACTCACCCTGTAAATGTGATTTGCGCAATCGCCGTCGCCATCATCGTTGTTGTTGTGCTCCTCACTGTGTTGATCCATCTACATATCCGTATGTATGCAACTACATACATATGCACTTATAAAACATATGTGGATATATATATATATATGTATATATATGTATTTATATATGTATGTGTGTGTGTGTGTGTGTATGCATGCGTGTACTCGTATTTTGTGACTGATCGCTCGATTAATGACCTGCACTGGTTGTGACACGATAACTTTTTTCATGCGGTTCACGTTGCAATCGATTTAACTCTTATTGTGGTTGTTGTGATTTAATTATGCTTATTGCCCGTGATTTCGCGACTAACAGTAATAATATCTCATTACATGCCATGGCATTCGGCAGTAAAATGGATAAGCCCAGTTCGAGTCAAGAGGGCGGCGTTGTCGGACTGAATTTCCATCAGAGCAAAGAAGTGCTGATCAACGAATCGAATGGATCTGTCTTTACGGTTTGTTATAAAAGCAACTTAATTATTCTACAGCCTTTCATGTTATCATTTCCCACACTATTTTAATTATTTGAGTTTATTTCGAATAATACAAAAGTAAGTACTCAGGCGCTGAAGAGCAAGCTCTTTCTCATTATATAATTAATAATTTATAATATTTTGGAGTTAATTTTTAGTTTGATATTTTATTTTGACATTTCATTTTAGTTTAGTTTTCACATTTTTCTTTTCCTCTAAACTAAGGAGCGTAAAATATTGCCCTTTTACAACCAAGAGAAAAAAATATTTTTTTTGGAAGGATTTTACGTGCCATTAGATTAGTGGTAGAGTCTGAAATTATTGAATCAAAACTGTTAAACTGCCATATATATAAACAATAATAAGACACTGGTACTCCGTTCTTCAATAAAGTATGTGAAATTAGTTAAAAAATTTTTTGGCTTTTTTACATTTTTAGTTTTTTCAATTATCGATAATCTTTCATCGATCAGATAATTATTTTATCGATAATATAATTTTTGAAATATATATATTTACTTTAAATTTTTGATTTAACGGAAAATAAATAATTTATTACGGTTCTTTGTTTTTTCCGAAATTTTCAATCGATATCTGTTATATTCAGTTATCGATACTTTTCGATAACAATGTTTTTTGTCAAAGCAATAATTATCCAATCACATTTATGGGTTTTTCTTTTACTTGTAATTGATAATACAATTCATTCTGATTTATTAAATTTCTCAAGTAATTTTTTATTTTATAATACACCATTAGGGATATTGATCTTTATAAAGTTATTACATAAATGTTGTTTTCTTCATTTTGGCAATTTAATTTTTTATTTTAATATTATCGATTTCATTCATGAAGTGGTGAAAATTTTACGATAAAATCAATTTTTTTTGATAAATTATAATTTTACCTAAATAAAAAATAGAGGAAATAGCGAAATCTGATCTAATTTTATAATTCGCAAGTAATCATAGATGACCTCCATTTTTAGTTTCATGGTGCATATTACTGAAGTCTTTCTTAGAAGGTAGGGATTTTGACACGGCTTTGTCACTTAAAAATAGAAATATAGAAATAGATAATAAATTCTTGAGGTTAGATTTGTATGGTTAGTACTTTAAGATTTAAATTTATTGCTAGGATTCGTGTCTTTGTGGAACTTTTGTCAGTTAGTTATAAACATTTCTTTCAGTTCCAATATTTGTTTTAATTGAACTGGAACCGAAACAAATTGTTCCCAGTGCATATGTTTATCCTAAATGAACTTACAAATTAATGAGAAACTAAATTTTGAATGCAAATTATAAAATTATTAAGGAAAAGTACAATAGAAGTAGAAATATTTTATGGATGCTTTTAAAAGACCGTCTACCAAAATAATTTAGCTGGCATTGCTTTTTAAAGAGCACATAAAATTGCACTCATCTCATCTCTTTTTTTTTTTGCAAAATATTCTCAAAAACCAAAAACGAAAACCAAAAAACAACACAACCACTATTCTTGCATACACAGTTAAATCAAGAACCCTACGATCCGCCGCATATAAAACGCAACAAGCCCAATGATGAGGAGAGCTGTCAAGATTGCTGTGCGAATTTGTGTAAGGTGAGTACTACTCAAGCCCTCAAGCCGAGTCTCGGAACGAAGAGAGAATGGTGTTTTTATTTCAAATTTTTTCTTTGTAATATTTGACACACAGGTCACAACAAAGGGCAAAATGAAGGCATTACTGACCAAGAACTTCCTGCGTATGTGGCGTAATGTCGGCGTTATGCTCTTCATTTTCGCTTTACCCGTTATGCAGGTGATACTCTTCTGTTTGGCAATTGGACGTGATCCGACTGGCTTGAATTTGGCTATTGTCAACAGTGAAATGAATAACACAGTGAGTACACACATACTCAAATCTTCCTTGGCCAAGTTCTCGAATTAAAAATCTAAACAATTCTCTAATTCTATGCGCTCTCAGAACATCTGTCATTGGGAGAACTCTTGCCACTTCACGAATCTCGGCTGTCGCTATTTGAGCCATTTGAATGACACCATGGAAAAGACATATTACACCGACTTGGAGGAGGCCAAAGATGCGGTGCGCGTGGGCAAAGCTTGGGGTGTGGTTTACATAACGGAGAACTTTACGGACGCTTTTGTGGCGCGTGTGGCATTAGGTATGTTCAAAGCATATGCATTTTTGATTCTTAAATATTCATTTCAAATTCAATATTATTACTTTGGCACCACTTTCTCTCCACTCCACCTCGCTCTGTAGGTCGTGACGCGGATGATGAGACCATTGATCAGTCGGAAATTAGAGTGTGGCTCGATATGTCCAATCAGCAAATCGGTATTATGCTGAATCGTGACTTACAACTGGCCTATCGTGCCTTTGCCATGGACTTACTGGATCAGTGCGGCAACAATCCGAAGCTCGGCGATGTGCCAATACAATTCAGAGATCCCATTTATGGCACAATGAATCCATCATTCACAGATTTTGTTGCGCCCGGTGTTATATTGACGTAAGTTACGACGGTGGTATTGGCTTTAAAGGAGCTTTCCGCTCATTTATTTTTTGTGTTTAATTTTTCATTAAAATTTTATTGTTTAACTACATTGCTACACTAATGTGTTTCTATTAATTTATTTTGTTTGTCAACCGTTTTGTCAACGAAATTTATAGCATTGTGTTCTTCTTGGCTGTTGCATTGACGTCATCCGCTTTAATTATCGAACGCACTGAGGTGAGTACTTACTTTTTTTTTATATTGTAAATGAGTATGACGCAGTTGTAAATTTATATGGCAATATCCTCATGCCATAACCATAGTTCGAAGATTTAAGAAATACCGCCTTCTCAATCTATAAACGAAAGTAGTAATTTCGCTTTCAGACTGAGATTAAGTTCTAGAACTATCTGTGCCTCCAGATTATTACTTAGTCATCAAATAGTTGGAAGATTTAAAATAGACCTTCCCCTTATCAAATTAAAGCATCTAGAATTTTTCATCCAAAAATAAATACCATCTCTGAAGCATATGTTATGCAAAGATATTATATTAATTGATATTAGATATATCATATTATTAAGATCAAGATATTATATATCGGTTCAAAATTGCATCTCAGCTTTATTTTTATACCTTTGATAAGCAATAGGCTTCGCCGATGTACTCAGCCCAGTCAGCCCAGGGCCTTGGCTGAACCTATTCGATTATTGATTTTAATAATTTTTATTTTGATAAGAATGTCTTCAACCTTGGTAAGATATAGCTTAAGACCTGCAAATCTTTGAGATCGCCAGTCCTTCTGAAATCCATGCCGGAGTGAAGATATACTTCTTATTTTCCCGGTATCCCGGTATTTTGTTTGGGACTTCTTGGCGAATCTGAATGTTTGTAGAACTGTTGGCTTAAATTTAAATCTGGAGATTAAAGATCGCTGATTCACATCTTTTTTGCATTAGCAGCCCTCAACTTAATCTATCGCGTCCAAGCAGTACTATAAAGCTTTATAAATCGGTCCGCAAGAGACTCTAAACGAAGAATTTAAGTTTTACCTTGGGTATTGTGTGAAATGTCTAACGGATAACTGTTTCAGAACAAGTGTACTGATATCAAAGTAAAAGTGGCTTTTTGAGAACAGCTTGTAACCCCTAAAGTACATTTCAAGCCCCTGAAAACGTTGAACATCCTAAAAAGGAATGTACCATTCGAACTACAACGAATTAATCGAAAGGAAAACTGATCTTGCATCAGGAATTATGCTCCAAGTTATATTATATTATAGCAATTTTTTTTTTTTACTTTATTTACGAGTAGGACTGCATGTAATTGGTCAATTCGACAGCGCCATTTCCTTAAAAAGTCATAAAAATAATTTTCATATTATTTCCTTTGGCGCTTAAATTAAACATTTTTGTTTCTAATATTTCCAGGGTTTACTCGATCGCTCTTGGGTGGCCGGTGTCACACCCAGTGAAATACTCTTCTCGCATGTCATCACACAATTCGTAGTCATGTGCGGCCAAACAACGCTCGTACTTATCTTTATGTTGGTCGTCTTCGGCGTAACAAACAATGGCGAACTGATTTGGGTGATTGTGCTGACACTCTTGCAAGGGCTATGTGGCATGTGCTTTGGCTTCCTCATCTCATCGGTATGTGAGTTGGAACGTAACGCCATACAACTGGCGTTGGGCTCTTTCTATCCAACATTGCTGTTGTCGGGAGTGATTTGGCCCATCGAGGGTATGCCCATCGTGTTGCGGTGAGTTCGAGTTTTCTCTTCTCTCTAACTGTATATTTGCATGCTCTCTAACTGTTTACTTATATGCTCTCTAACTGTAATTTGCCATTGTACAGATATATATCGCTTTGCCTGCCGCTAACACTCGCTACGACATCGCTGCGCTCGATATTGACGCGCGGCTGGAAGATCACCGAGATGGCTGTGTACTGCGGCTTTTTGAGTACGCTCGCTTGGATCTTCGGTTTCCTGATACTGACGCTGGTGGTGCTGCAAGCGAAACGTGGATAGAATATGGACGAGGTTTTGCAGCAGCAAATTGGGAGCAACAAATTAATTTAATATCTATTATTATTATTATTATTTTTTATTTTTTTTTGGTTTTTATTAATTAAACTAACGACACTAGAAATTGTACAGATATGAAATTAAGAGCAAAGAAAAACAAATTTGGATTGCTTACAAATCCAAAACTGTATCTATGTATGTACATATGTACACCTATGTATATGCATATGGATTGCAGATCGCAGAAGAGATCTTGTGTAGAGTGAAAAGTGTCTATCGAATTGTAGCTGAGTTTGTAGTTGTAGAGAGTAAATATTAATTAAACAAAAACAACAACAACAACAAAGAAAAAAAATACATATATATATAAACAAAAAAACAACAACAATTGTTTAAGGTGTCTTGTCCTAATGTTAGCATTAATTCATATTAAGCATTATGTCTAGTTTATCGCGCACACACATATGCACACAAAAGTTCAAGTGTAGAGACAACAGCAGAGTTATAAACTTCATTACACAGCCAAAGTGTGCGAAAAAGCACACGTGCGAATTTCAATAACTTAGAAAAATTAAAAACCAACATTTACACACTATTATTTTCCACATTTTCGAATTTCGGTAAATGGCAAATCACTCTAAAATTGTCCTGAAACTGCCACCGCTTTCAAAATTATATAAGCTTTTTAGTATAGCTTTTACGCAAGGTAACTTTGGTATTTTTGGCTTAAAAGCAAAAAAGCGTTCCACACACACGGCGCATGCGCATCGCTTTCAAAATGCAAAACTCAAACGCATGCGCAAACCCGTCTGTTGAATTGTTTGGCTGTGTGTGCGTGTGCAGGATCTTCCTAGTTTATTGGTTTTTTTCTTCACTACAAATGTATATTTTTTTTACAAAATATTCTAATTTAATTTAGCAATGATTTAAGGTTTAGGTTGTATTAATAATAACTACTACAAATATCTTCTTCTTAATTTAAGACGAGTTTTATAACGTTCTTTGTAAATATTTGTGTATGCGATGTCCTTATACATGTGTATATGTCACTAAATAAAAAAGAACACTTTAAAGAAGGCATTACTGCAATACACAAAACAGAAAACAATAACAACAAAAAAAATCAACAAAAAAATCAGAAATAATATAATAACAACAACGAATTAGTCGAAATATAGCTTATTGCTTTACTCACTCTTTCACTCACTCTCTTAAGCATGCTATCACGCTCTCGCTCTAACTGATTTTCTCTCACTCTCGCTTACTTGATCACTTGATCACACTCACGACATCACTCTCAACTAATGTTTGGGCAAATTTCCCTCCATTTGCGTTATTCATATGTAATTATCGTCGGCAATCGTGTCGTCCGAACGATCTGTTTGCTTAATCTTCCTATTGAACTATACGAACTTCGAATTTAGACTTTTGCACTGTTTTTCGATTTCCAATATATTTATTTTTATTTTTCATATTTTCCAAGTCTTTTCGCTATCATTATCTAACACAAAAGGACTGTGATTATATTAATTTCCTTGAATTTTTTTGTAAACAAGAAAAGAAATATGTAATGAAATTATATAATAAATACTTAATTACTGTTATTGGTTTTTGAATTCTTTGGCGCTTTACATATGTTTGTATACAAAATGCATTCATGTTTGCACATATGATTACATAGCAATACAAATACATATCTAAATACTTATGTAATTAAATACAATTACTTCTATATATATATGTAAAATGTATAGTTTATCTTGTATGTTTGTATGTGAAAGTCAAATAAAATAATTTAAAATAAAAATTCAATAATTTATAATGAGTAACTGTACTTTTTTAGTGTGTAAATTCTTAATTGAAACACAAATGGAATGAAATGAAATGAAAAATATATTCTCATTGACATTGGAATACTCGGAAGTCACCCTTCCGGATATTTTTCGATAAATCCTCATTAAATGTAATAATAAGACTTTAATCCAATAATGTCTCCGATGAATTACCATACCAGATTCACCAATTGCGAATTTCATCAAGAGTGCGTCGGGGGCTCTATGCTCAGTCGTCGATCAATTTATATCATCTGTGGCGCAAACTATGTTTACTGCATGTCACCACAGGAATTTAGTTTATTAGTATATTTTTGTTACCCCAGAAGTGCCTTGAGCGACTGTTTGAACCATGAGTTTCATTACAGTTTGTCATTTACAATGTGATGAACACATATGATGGACTAGTTTTTCAGGGTATAATAAGCGCCCATGACGCCTTTGAGTAATTTTCTCCTTTTGGTGAACCAATTCCACCGGATAGCAAGAAGTTCTGCCTTTTGAAGGGTATCAGGGCAGATCGGACAATATGGACTATCGACAGAGTGGAAACGCCTTTAGTTTTAGAAAGCAACCATGGTCTTACAGTAGCTATATTATGTTACGTGATTCAAGTCCTCGCAAAGTTTGTACAGCACATGGTTTCATTTTACATAGAGTACATCTTTAGCAAACCATGATGGAGTGGAAGAGATGTTTTAAGAAATGAATTTTTCGAGCAAAGATTTAAAATTTAAAATCGATTGCCTTTTATTTAAGAAAAATTATAAGGTTAATAGTGTTCAAAATAGAGCCTGCAGGAGTTAGATTTTATTTGTATAAAGTGTCAATGTTCATGGACCTACATAAGAAATTATATATGATTGTGTGATTCGAGATATTGCATAGTGGAATTCCTCGATCAAAATCGCTCCAGCAAAACAGCTGAGAACGGCGAAAGTAACCGCGTGAACAAAATTAGCAGCGCTCTTCGAGTGACCACCGATTTTAACACTGTTAATAGGGCTTAATATCCCATAAACATAAAGACACTGCCGGTAATAGAAAATGACTGCTTGAGAGGCAATCAGGCTATGGAAACTTGTTATAAATTCAAATTTCATTTTCGGTACTTTCCGGCTTTACTGTTAATTTCTGGACTAGGAGAAAAGCAACTCTTTTGTAAAACTTTCTGAAGCGCCGCGTTAAAATGGAGGTCTCTAGTAGTACTCCTACTTGTCTAATCCCACAAATTTACGGATTAAGGCACCCTTCCAAAGGTCAATGACCCCTCTTTTTACCTTTGGTGGGGTCAATGACCTATTGTTTACATTTAGCAAGGACAGCAACCCTAAAGGCCATTGATGATTACGGTAAAGTTTCTAACCTTTCATACGGTTTTGATACTTAATTTGGTTCAGAGGCTAATCAAATGTGAGGTTAGTTTAAAAAAGCCTATTAATTTAATCCAATTGACTCGATGCTCTCAATTGCTGAGATTGAGAACTAAACAGAGAACGTGATAGGAAAACTGAGAAGGTTGCAGTTTGTTTGAAAATATGACTAAGAACCACAACTGTAGCGGTGTTAAGATTATCCGATCTTCAATCCAACCGTTCTGTCTGAAGCTGAATAAGCCGATTAGAAGTGGAATTTTCAGCTACGAATTTTTAATTTTTCCAGGACTTTGCCTTTAAGGCAGATGTCACTAATCTACATCTAACGACAAGACTGTTGAGGACTGTCTTTCCTACGATCCACGATTACGTCTAGTTTGCGAGGTCTTTCTGCGAATTGATCAATATCAGATATTGCAGTTGAAACCTTATGTTCACGACCCTTACGTGTGATTAACTTGAGGGCATGATCAATGAAAAATATATTTGAAACTGCTGATTGCAATTTATTTTTAAAAATTGTTTGTAAAGAAAAAATTTAAAAAATATTATACAGGGGATTTCACATTAAATGCATAAAAGAGTTTGATTAATTAAAATATTCACCCTTTTTTAGAAGGCCTCAACTGTGCATACAAATTTCTGCTCCGAGCAATTACAAATTAGCAATTTTATCTTGTGAGAATATAGACCAGAAAGCTACTTTTATAAGTTTGTGTAAAGCTTTTGTATTTAAAAAATATAAAATGAATCAACAATTTCAAAATTTGTATTCCACAAGCGTGCATAGAATGACAAATCACGAAGAGAATTCGAAATAGCTTTGAGAATGCGATTTTGCAGAATTGCTTATTTAATAATAATATTGGAAAATTGTGTGATTATATGCGCGCTTCGTGAATAACGGTATGGACAGCAGCCTAAGTTTAGAACCAAGATTATTCTACGCACATACTTCAAATATACATACATATGTGTGTGTATCTCTAGGCCGCCTGTAGTGAACTGAGTCTGTCTATGACTACTATTCTGCAGATCGTGCATTTTATAGCCATTCAATTAAAAATTTGAATGCGTTTTTCTCGAAACTGCATTTTTCAAATCGTGCGGTGATCATAAAGCCTAAAAGAGAAAATTCGATAATTTTTTCTCCCAGAATAAATGATCAAGTTCAGCCTTTTTTGAGGGCTCTAGAATGGCCTAAAGCTTTAATAACATTTTAATAAGGTAATATTTCATAAGGTTCGTCATTTACAGTAATTAAACTAGATAATTATTTTGCACATATGTAAATAAGTATGTGTGAAAGCACTTACACCACCAAATAATTACATATTCATTAATTGGCGCGTGATTACTTCGTGCATAAATTGCGATTGATTTTGAATGCATTCTACAAATATATGTACATATTGTATAGATATTGTAAACACTTTTGTATTCTTGAATGGAGTACTTCAAGCGATTATTTTTCGCTAAATAAGGCTTATTATGTAATTAACACCTACTTAGAATGATGATTATTGTAATGATTTATCTGGAGACAGTACGGAAATCAAGAAGCACAAGCAAGAAATGTCACACAAAAAGCAAGGAGAAATTCCAAAAAAAAAGAAATTTAACTGTATTAAAATTATACAGCTAATTAATTTATTTTTTTACTTACCTATCCAAACCGAGTTAGATCTCAGAAAAAACAGCCCTAGGTCGGATAATATCCGTACAATTCCGGTACCGTAGAACCGGCTGTTGGCAGAACGGTTCAGGATTTTTATCCAACCAAATCGTATGGACTCGACAGTATTCTCCAAAACTATTTAGTAAATATTTTATGCCACACCTACAAAAGTAGCTTAGAAGTACTTCTAATAAAAAAGCAATCCTTGTACTCACGTTTTCCGACATCCGGCTTGTTAATATTTAGATATAATATATGGTATAGCATGTTATCTTGAAAAGCGCTATGAAACAAGTCGGATTGATTTTCAACATTTAGAAGGTAAATAATATCTTGTTTATGTGTAACATTTTTCTAATTTTTTTTATAAAATCAAACATTTTTTTTTTGCTTTTACTTTTACAAAATACTCATCTAAAATATGCATGAAAATAAGAGCATTAAACCACTTTTTGGCCAAAAATATCACAACGAAATGCCTCGAAGAATTTGGTTAAGTAGTGATAGTTTGCTCAACGCTAGCCTTCCACGATTACCGTTCAAATTAAAGTGCTCAAATATATTATCTGTAAATATATTGCCCAGGTCATTAATCACATCTGTAAAATAGCATTTGAGATTGCGCAGGTATTTTGTCTATTGGAATTATTAAAAAAAATATTATCACCAATAAAGAGGTTATAAGATATTATATTTACCATAAATTGCCTCTACACGTGGGTTTTCAGCATTTATTCAATATCCATAATATCGTCCAGTGTCCAGTGGACATGATACATTCAATTTCAGCCTTCGTCAGAAATATGCGTCACATTTTCTTGTTTAGTCAAATGGTCTTATAGACTTGGGGCTATTTTGAAAATGTGTGATGTATTTTAAACAGGTTAAATTGTTATTGTTAATAACCATTGTCAGTAGCTTACATTCAAGTCAATTGTATTAAATTTATGATGTACCGCTTCGTCACGAATTGAAATCTGTATAGAAGTATGACTGGTAATATAAGAACATGGTTTTATAAAAGATTTTCTCCTTACTGAACTCTTAATTGCAGACAATTTCTCACTGATCAACTGTTGATTATTCAAAACATCTATCGAGGATTCAAGGATCTCTAAAGTTGATTACACATGTACTAACAGTGGAAATTAAACTCTTGTTATCAAGTATTACCCTCATCAATAGTCTCAGATGGTATATATACCATCATAATATATACTGTATATAATAGTCATTGCTTTCGATTTCCATTGCAACAAGACATTCCCATTGAAATTCCATTTCAATTAAAATTCAAACTCTGGCAATAAAAAACTCGTTTAAGAATTAATCAATTATTACATATATAAGTATATAATAACTTCAACCGGTATATACTAACTTTAATATTTAATTTTTAACACAGCCATTATAATTACTCAAATAAAATAATAATGTATTTACTACCCATTTAATTCGTTATTTCCTTTTTTTCATTCTGATTGCCGCAGTTGTGATTGTTTATCCACTTCATTGCCATTTCGTTTCAGTCAGCTGTTATGAAAATCCAGCAGCACGAAAATCCCTCAAAATATTCGCAAAGTTGTTTACTTCAAGCAGCCAATTAATCTAATCTTTCAGAACCATGTTAATTTCAATTGATTATATAGCTTATTAGACCAAGAATTCTAACTAAAAAGTGTATTTGCCTGATATTTCCCAAAACTAATATATTCAACATATTTTTCTGAGAATGTTTCATTGTTTGTAATAAGTACCTGCAAATTCATTTAACATGGCAGCACTACGAACAACCGGATCAAAGCGAATTATGTTTAAAAATACGAAAAGGTGTGCAACAATTATTAGATTACTCATTACATATTTCTGTGTAACATTGTGTAAATTTGTAAAAGTATTTACAATACCTTCAACACGGAGTAATGTATAACTAGATACTAAACACTTCAACTTCGTCTTTTTGTTCCTATTAACAAATTATTAATATGGACAAATCTGTTCTGAATCAGTTCACATCTTATGTTGAGCAACTACGCAATACGGAATGCAAGTGAGTTTCCTGCAATTATATGCATTTTTCATTAAGCTGACCAGTTTAACATGTTTTCAGTCAAAGAGACAAAATTACCTACTTCCAACATATTGCGGAGTGTATTATGTCACCGGGGCTTTCGGGCCATATAAACTATGCCACCCACATCAATACGGCGACTACCGTGCTGCTGCTGTTTTGTGAAGATCTGGACCCTGTGGTGCGCATGAATGCGGAGGAAAATCTGAATCGCATATTTCGTGCACTGGAAAAAACACGTGTCAGTCGCATACTTATGGATTTGTATGGCGAAATAAAGCGCAATGGCAACCAACGGTTTGTGCATTTCTTATCATCATAAAACAAAATAAGCTTATTGGCATTTTTTTATGTTTGTATTTCAGCTCTTTGCGCATCTGCTTAAACTTATTTGCCTATTATGCCCCGCAAATAAGAGAACGCAATATTAAGTGGTACGCTGTGCGTTTGTTGCCTTGCTTACAAACCATAGCGCAACGTAGGGAGACACAGCTTTGCGAGACGTTATGTGAATTTGTAAAAAATTTTGGAAAATATTTGCAAATGGGATTGACGGACAGTGAATCCTGTAGGCTGCTTGAGGTATGTTTAACTGAAATACTAATGGCGCAATTTGTCAAAAATTTTATTTATAATGATGGGTGCATAGTGTTAAGGCTAAGTAACATTATAGTTGACCTAATTTCCAATTTTCTCAGAAATGTAATAAAATCAGATATTTTCAAAGAATTTGTACATAACATAATAATTTATGTTTTTTTTATTTTAATTCTTTATGTCCCTCAAAATTGAAACACACTAATTTTAGGAGTTTTAAAAAGTTTGAAATCTATGACTACGATCTTTTTAATTAGAATGTTTATCAGGGTGAATTTTCTGACACGAAAATAAAATGTGCTGTTCCTCCCATCAGCCCAGAGATCATTGTCGCTGTTGTTGTAGCGGCAGAAAGCATTCCCGATATAATTTAGGAGAAAGTTGCCGTGTTGACAATACTTGAACCCGACTGGTTTGGGAACGGTCAATCCCATATTAGTTGCTCAACTTGTACAAAATAAAATTGAAGAACGTTGTCGTTCTGGGACGTTTGAAGATTTGGTTTCATTGACCGCAATGTCGTGATACTCTCATAACGAAACCTCCAGTTTTTCTGCAAATCGGTTAAGCACAGTAATTACGTCGAGTAAAAATTTACTTGGAAATTTTTCCATAACACAAAAACCACAAAAATTAATAAAGCAACAAATACACTTCAAAAAAAAAAACTCTATCGCGAACTGAAGATGGCTTGGAATATTACTTTAGCAAAACTCATTCTCCTTCCAGTGCTGCCTACCGCACAGATCAAACCGTAGTACTTCAGACAGTAAATAAAACGCAAACAATTAGAAAAAAGGAAAAATGAATCTCGTTATATACATTGTCCCTCAGATACTATAGTTTAGCGCGCCTGTGTTGGCGACATCTTTTTCACCCTTTTCCCCCTTTTTCACGAAGTCTATTTTTTATAATTGCATTTGGCCATTAACCTTTTTTCCCACAGCTTCGCTATTTCTATTCCAGTATTTTACTGTTTTCTTTTTATTAACGGTTGTGTTTTTTGTTTATTTTGTAGGCTTTCATGGCAAATATTGGCGTCGAGTGCGCGGTGAAACGTCGCTGCTCTGCGCAAAATTGCATCAGTCTAATTGAAAATTCGCGCAATAAGAGTTTGATGGCCAAACATGGACTAAGCAAAGCATTTGGTGAGTGTTAGTGGTAGTTACATACAGACACATATGCATACAAAACGTTTAAACATAATTGGGTGGCGTTCTTTTATTTTGCTTGTGAATATTGTTTTAACCCTTCATTTTCGTACAACAACAATGACATTAGTATATATTTCCAAATTTTTAAATATTTCTAATATTTTTAATATTTTTAATATTTATTTTAATATGAAGAATGACTCATAAAGTATTAGTATTTCTTATTTTTTAGTATCAAACTTTCTGAATTGACCAACTTTATCAAGACTACAGGGTGGTTCAGAGAGGGCATGACAGTGTGAAGGGATTCCAGACCCGGTGGTTTCACAATGATCCTCCTAAAGGTCAAGGTGCGTCGTCAGACATTCACTTTACCGCCCTACCTACCTAGTATCAAACGATATAGTAAAAAATGATGCCAAAAAAACATATTTTCGGGCTTTATATTTGATGAATTATCTATTTTTGACGTAAGTTCGGAACTGCTGATTTCGAAAATGACACGTAAATTTGCTCACAATGTCAAGAATTTGTGCAGAAAATCACATATATTTTTCTAATATTAATGAATTGATTTCCACTTCAGGCCCCATGCAATGATGGAGTTCCTTGTCACTATAGCAACAAAATTAGTATTTTTGAACTCCCAAAAAAGTTTCTCGGTACTAATTAATACAAAATTGGTTGCAAAACATCGACAAATTTCTTTCAATTAGACAAATAAAAATATAGCTTTGCATGGTTAAACCAACTTGGGTCACTCTCCTGATAATTAGTAGTATAATAAACAGTAAATATGCCTACCCTACACTTTTCTGTACTGTTAAACACCAGAGCAAAGATTTTTTTTTTCTCTGGAAGGTACAAATATTTTCATATGCTAAGTCCATCATAAAGATGAACCAAAATTCTGAGTAAAGCCTTCTTGTAAGAGTTCAATTTTGGAAGCACTCGACCTGTCCAAAAGCTTTCGAAATGATCAATTACGTGGTGTTATTTCAAGATTTCAGTTTATGATCACTTCTAACATTGTGTACCACGAAATATCTGAGCTATATTGCCAAGGTCAAGTTTCTTCACAAAGGAAAATTAAATGCCTATGACTTAATGATAATAACGTTCTTAATTGGAATTAAAGATATGAAACTTGAAGAAAACGAAACTTCTTTCCTGCTCTTCCTGCAGAGATCCTTAACTTTTTCTCAACGAAATTTACGTCGACTCTTTTTACCAATTGGATCCAGGAGACTTTGAATTATCGAAAATGTATAGTTTCTTTCACACCACACAGGACCGCGTTTGTAATTAAAATAAAGACCTGCAATAAAATCATCAAATAATTGCTCGACAAAAACAAAAAAACGTTTATTCAAATCCGTAAACTTCAGACCTTTTTTTTGAAGGACTTTATGATTTCTGGTAATGAGCTAAGTGGAACACTCTGCAAGCTGCATATAACTGCTTTAGCGAAATCACACCTGAAGTAGAATAACTTCACATTAGTATTAGTAGTGCCTTGCTAGAGTTGCCCGCTGCGTCCCTACCTGTGAACAACGAACTAACTACCCCGACCCCGACGAGACCCGAGTAAATTCATACTTATTAAGGTTGCGCACATGAAACCAGCCCCTCAAGCCATGCACCTGGCATAATAACTGTCATGTCCATTCCGTTTCTTGGACCTGCCGTTAGATGGCGCTGATGTTAACATTAAGCTCATCCCTAAATAGGGTTTGAATAAGCACTACAAAAACAACAACAAATGAAAATGAAGCGAAATTCATCTAAAATCACTTTTTTTTTGCACTTATTTGAATGAAAATCATAAATTGTGCGGAAATACATAAACGCGTTTACTTTTAATTTGAATTAATGGATTGAAAATAATAAATATTTATGCGTACACAAACAGTTTACTAATGAACACAAGTCTTCGCTAATAATAATATTTATTTTTTTTAAACAAAATTAAATTTTTTAAGTATTTTTATTTTTTTTTTTTTCAAAGTGATTGCCGCACAATTTTAGTGAATTTTGGGTGAAAAGGCTTTTATATAATTATTTACATACGTTTGTGTACATTTGCATTTATTTAACTTTTATTTCAAATGACAAACGAATTTTTGTGCTACAAATATAATCCATTACTTAATGAAAATATTCGTTAAGCTGGCACCACTCGAACACAAATGGAATTTTCGGAGATGAAAAGAGCATTTAACACATTAGGAAATGCTAAAAAATACCGTTAACTAATTTTGCTTAACTTTTTGTGCAATTTAGCGCATGTGTGGGTATCTATGTATGTATGAATGTCTGTATGTATGTATGTGATTTTTTCTAACTTCCGCCGCATTAGTGTGAAAAGCGCATGCATAATACAGTGACGATGAAAAAATAAACAACACTGACATTTATATGCATAATTTAAATGTTACATACATACATACACACATACATACATTTGTAGTTATGTATGTAAGGCGAGTTTGAATGCATGCAATTATGGTATTAAAAACTGATTATGCTTTTCTTTATACGCTTTCGCTTTTATATGCTTCTGCATTTTCTAACAAATTCTAACAAAAAAAAAAAAAAAACAAAAAAATTAAAATAAAAACTGAAATAAAGTAAAATCAAATAAAAGCGCATATCAATTACTTGCTTTACAAAAACAGGTTGCACGAAAGAAAAAAACATTTTTTCAAAATTGTGCGCATTTAAAAATCTGTGGGAAAATTCGCTGAAAATCTCTTTGGCATTGCAACCACAAACTGAACATGGAAATCGCGCTTAATTTGCATTAATAATGCATAACGGGATTTAAGTAAATATGCGCCTGAATATGTGTGTGTATGTGTGCAGTGCATAGCTTTGCAATTAACACTGTGATATTTGATATGTCACAACAACAACAACAACAACAATAACAACAGAATAAGGCTTGCAGCTATGCCAAGTTGTAATGCAACGCCTGTTTGAGTTTGTGCGCGCATGTGTGTGTGTGTGTGTGTGTGTGTATGTGTGTGAGTGTGAGTGCGACGGCGTATTGGCATAAAAAATTGAGTTAGGGCATAGGGCATTATTTGCTGAAATACTGCAGGGATGTGCATTTTTTTTCTCAACAAACACTGCGGCTTATCGCCCCTTAGCGTGTCCCCCCCCCCCTCGCTTGGAGCACCTGCTGGCGCTGATTTGGTGTGTCTGGCCAACGGAGAATCGCCATTAAAAATCAATCGCATTGCATTTCGAATGCAGAACGACCATTTGCGCTGGCAAACAATTGCAATTTAGCATGAAAAATGCATGCATTACATGGATTGTTGGATGTAGTCGGCGCTGTTGCATAGCTAACGCCTGTTACACGTTTGTTGCAACATTAGCAGGCGAAAAATTTCAATAGGCAACCGAGAGACAGACGCTCGGCAAACCGATAACCACAAAACACACACGCACACACGCACACATACATTTACACATTCAAATTCATTTGCGCTTCCGGGCAGTGTGATTCTGCCCTTGGTCCAGGTGTGTGCATGCATGCGGCTGACTGCAAATGAATTTCCGTCTCTTAAATAATTAATTATTTTCACTCCTAGTTGCATTGTGTTCAGTTATTGTTGGCTGCAATGCATGCATTCATTCTAAGTACAGTGTTACTCCGATAATTAACACTCATACTCAGCCAACCGATTTGTCTGCTTTTTTGAGCTGCGTGATCCAATTATAAAATTATAAAAATATTTAAAAAAGTTAAAAAATATATAAAAAAAAATAAATGAAAAATACAAAAAAAAAAAATTAAAAAAAAATACAAAAAAAATAAAAAATTCAAAAAAAATACAAAAAAAAAAAAAATTCAAAAAAAAAATATAAAAATATATAAAAAAATATTCCTCGCATAATTGCGCCTCTGATTTTTCGCATAAGTATGTAAGTTTCGCATAATTTAAGTACGTGTCTTTAAAAAAAAAGCGTCTCAATTTGTTACATCCGATCTGTTATGAAGTTAACTGTTTATGTATTTGAAAAAGTATAGTTTAATAGAATTAAACATTTTGCATATAATAAAGTTATATAAATAACTAAATAATAACTATTAGTAAAGTCATTTAAAAATAAATATTATATAAATCAATGTTTATATAGTAAATAAAGCGCGGTTGTACTGTACCCGCTCACCGCTGTACTAATCGTTCGGGAACTGCTTACCTTTTGCTGACAATCTATAGACTTCAGTTCCCCGAAAATCATTTGTGCCGTTCAAAGTTATTTAAATGTTGAAAGCCTTCAATCAAATTTGTATGAAGCTGCAGAAAAATATGTACTTTAATCCAAGTTCTTTTCTCATTTGTATATTCAAGTTTCATTCCATACAGACTTTTCGGTGAAAAAGAACTGTAACTCTCTCTGTAACTCAAAGATTTGTTATTTTTGTACCATGTAGCACTGCATTTTGTTGCACTGTCAGCTACTCAATACGAATTCGATAATGTCCAAGTGCTCCGTGCGTCACAGTTCTGGAAAGAACGAAGAGTTAACAGCAAAAAGAGTCTTCGCTCAGTTTTCTTCAAGCTCACGGTTCTGGCGCCGATATCTAATATATATCGAGTTCCTTGGTTGTGCTTCTAGAACCTTTAAGGGGTACGCACTCCTTCCCTCATTATAATTTTTCTGAATCTGCTACCGGAGCTGAGACCGGATCCATTAATAGATGCTCCGCCCAAGTGTGTATTTGGCAATCTAAATAATGCAAAAAAATGTACAGTTATATATCTTAACAACTACAAATTGAGCTGTCTGTTTCCACATTTTACGAGCAATAGATACTTGTGCGATCTCCGTGACACTGCGGGTCCTTCCTGTATATCTATTGCTCCGCCTCATGGGCGAGTTATGTTGATTAACTCTTCATGTAATTCAACATTTTGAACTGTTGACTGAACCTAAATTGGATATGAAGAAGGTTCTCCAATAGTTTCTGTACGAAGGTGGTGGGCGCGCGAGTACCTCAACAAGGTTTGTGGAACAATAACATTGTGAATAGTAAACCCTTTCGAACCAAGAAGCCATAGACTTCGTGATCATTGTTCAAGTGAGAGAAAGTTGTCACTATTAAAATAACCTGGGTTTAAGTAAGAAAACTATTACCGGCCGCTTGCTAGGCTCATTGAATTTCGCAAAGAAAAAAATTTCGTTTGTCCTTCATCTAAAGCGACCAATAATTTCAAAGCGGAAACCACATTTTATTGTTGCTTATGAATTCAGACGGTATCCAACTCCTTAGAAATGCAACCAAAGTAACGGTAAAAGGGATACTAATTGAATAATGAAGTTTTATACACATCGAGACATATGGTATGATACAAACAGGCAATATGGTATGATACAAACACAAAATGTTTTCAATACGAGTCTTGTTGCCAGTTAAAATTTCGCACAAAAACTCTCCAAGTTTGAGCTTCACAAGCCGGGAATGTGAGTCGTCAAGCCCTTAAAGTGCCTTGCAAGCGTTTGTTAGTGATACCACATACAAAGCAGGAGAAGAATATCGTTTCCGTGGCACTCGAAGGCCGTCACAGCCAGCCATTCGTCGTCTCTAGGCTCTCTGTAACCTCATTGTATGCCTACACTGTGCGCCGCTGCATTGCCGCAATCGCATCGTGCTCATGTGCTGCGTATAAATATTACATTAAAACTTTTCTCAACAAGATAAATTTAATTGGCGGCAATTTGTTGCAAACATTTTCCACTTACAACAAAAAAAGAAAAAAAAAAACACAAACACAAAAAAGCTTGAAGTTTCTTTACAAACTATACTCTCACATAACTACTCATCCTTCGTGCTACACTTTCAGCACTTCGCCATCTTGTCTATGTAACGTTATCTAGTTTCTTGTTTGCTGTTGTTTTTGTCAAGCTCTAAATATGAAATACAAATTTCTGCTTCTCTGTATAAAATACCGAAATATTCCGTGCGGTGGAAGTTGTAGAGGTCCTTTTAAGTGAGAGTGAACTTGATAACGCAAGTGACAAAAACAACAAATCCAGTGTGATATATAGCGTTGCAAAATCAAAGCTTGACATAGTAGCAGTTTCAGAGTCTCGGCATTGTAACAGATTTTCTATCCAAATAAAATGATGAATAAAAATGAATATTTGCAAGTCATCAATTCTCTTATGAGAATTAGTTTACTTGTAAATATGTACAGGAGAGGAATGAGGAAAGTCAAATTATGTATATAATATATGGTATGAGGATGATAAGATAAATCAGCAAATACTTGAATGGATCCTCCTTTCGAAAACCTTTGTTTTGTATTTCAACTTATATATCCAGAGGCCGTGATGCTAAGCCGAGTTTTCCTGCCATTTGAGGTGTGAAGCTTAATGTTATCCGACAAAAGTAGGGATCTACAAGTTTCCAAGTCGGCTCGGATTTGGTGATGAAGTATTTTGAGAAGTTCTTCATGGCAGCAATACGCTCGGTGTTTTGTCACTACTTGCCCAGTAGTTTGTTTTGTTGTTGGTCGGTATAGTGATCGAACCTGCATCTTAAATAGTGGTAGTGTGGCCCCCAAATTATTCGGTATTGTGACCAGTAAAATTTTTAAGCGATAATATCGATTTTCCTCAAGGTTTTCCAACTACGTATTCGTTTCAAAAATTTCAAAAATTACTATCTTCCGAAGAAAGGCGTAAATCGGTATTTACACCGATCATTTTCTGTTACAGTCCCCATTTACAAACGATTTACCAAATCAACAATATAATATCCAACGCACTAATCCCAAACAAACCGCTGGCAAGATTTCATATTCCGAGAAACCAAATAAGGTATTCTTTGTTGTACTTTCCCTTTTTTTGTACCTATGGTTTAGTCTCTTATGCTTTGCAACTGCCAAATTTAAATAGTTCTTGTTGTGCCTCGGAATTAATTACTAACTAATTTCATCGACGCCTGGTTTTCCACATAAATATCAATTCTTTTGGATGATCAACTTTTTAGGGATAGTAACTTTTGCAAAAGTACGTCAAATACCTTCAAGGACGATTAAAAGAAATATCTCGTATGAATAATTTTTCAAACGCTAGATACAAACAATCCAACGACAAACGAAAGAACCGTGCCTTTAGATGTTCATGAGCAAAACGAAAGCGAAATAGATGAAAAGATAGAGATAAAGATCTATAAACTGTACGGAGCAGGTACATATGGAATAGAGTTCGGGAAGTGGAATGGTCGAAGTGGAAAATTACGAAGTATCTCTACTTCGTAATAAAACTAAACCACAATTAAAGTATTTGAGCAAAGTCTTTCAAACGACATAGCGATTTAAAGTTCGGTCTAAATCTGGCTACTGATTTCATTAGAGTCGATATTCAATCATGTCTCCATAACCGAAACAGAACTGAATCTACATACGGTAGGCTAAAGGCTGTGAAAACTGTGAAAATTATTTGGGGAGCGAATTTTCAACGCTTTAATGGGGCTTCACATATCGACCAGCATCCATTCTTTCTCCGATTTTGTAGCGGCTACCAAAGTTCCGTCTGCGCTAGACAATGACTTTGGAGGTTTTTCCTTGGAAGTCATCTAACGGTAAGCAAATATGTTGTTGCGACGGGATTGGATCAAAATGTTGTATGATCAGCAAGTTTCAGTACTGATGTCTGGATTGATAAATCGGTACTGAATCGATTTAAGTAAGGCCTAAACCTATCGCAATGTTCAAAACTTAATTGTACCAGTATTACAAGGGTTTTATCACAGAATTTGAGTGTGTTTTGCCGTTGACCGGCAGCTTAAAACATCTTCCATTTAGATAACAATCTCTGGGTACTTTCCGGTTACGAATATCCCACATTTGAATGGTGGAGAGATTCCTCATTGTCGGTAGTGCTTTGATTCTCTTCACCAGAAGTTAGCGATTAAAGGTGTTACTTATTGTTTCCTAGTCCCGGTGTCTGATGTTTGTTTTATGCCCGCTCGAATCGAGTCGGTGTCTACTAAAAGATCCTTATTGACGATCCTAGGAACATTCTGCAGGGCTTTTACCCATGAAATAGTGATTACATAATATATATTCGATTTGATTTTGTTTTAATAAAATCATTTCTCCTCTGTTCTGTGGGTCAACATTCGAACCACCCTTGCATAGAGGTCCTTTACGATTTCAAGTATTCTTCTTACGAATTTTTAACCTTAACTGATAAATATTTACACATGAAAATATCTTAATTTCCAACTCATTCCGCTTTTATATTCTTCTTTCAGAATTTCTACTGGCCGATCAGCAACAACACAACGTGGTCGGTGTGCTCGGCTTGCTGCGCTTGCTGTTGCCATTAATCATACATGGATTCGACACTGATTGTCCGGACGATTGCGATGATGGCCACAGCACACAGACACACGCCGGAGTCAATAAAGGCAAGGCAAGCACACGCCCGACGAAGATAGGCGGTGGCGCAGGCGGTGCGCATACAACAGCAGTGGCAACAACAACAACAACAACAACAACAACTCCAATGCCAATCAACACAGAGTGCAGGCAAATTATTGAAATTTTCGATTATTGTTTGCATTTGTTGAACATCAGTGGTGCTTCTCAGCATTCCATCATAAATGCCGCACTTGAGGTCATCAATGCACTATTGCAGGGACTCGATGTTGCAGGCAACAACAGCAACCAAGGCAACCAGGGCAACAGCAACAACAATGATATTTTAAAATGTTTGCAAGCAACATTGTGTAATCAACAATTGCAACATGCCGAGTATCTGCGGCGAAGGAAATCATTAAAGAATCAAATATTCCAATTGAGAAATTATGAAGCGGCAGCCACAGCTACAGCTACAGCCGCAGGTGTGGAGAAGTCATCAGTGTCGACACCTGCATGGCAGCAGCGGAGTGGCGTTGCAAGCAATTTCCATGACATGACTGGAAGAGACGTTGACAGCGAAGGTGAAGGTGAGTCAAGTCAAGTGATGTTGATGCATTTGCTTTGCGCTGCTTTGATTGGTGGGTGGTGAGACTGGTGAGACTGGTGTATGGTGGTATGTTGGTGTGCGGCGCTTCTTATTGGTGCTGGTAATAGTGGTGTTGGTGCAGCATATAAATTAGGAATGCAAAATATTGCAAATGTACAATGACAGCAGCCACAATAATAACGGTGACAAAAAAAAAAAAAATGATACCGTAAAAACGCATATAAAAGCAATCACATGCAATTGTTGCTGCCGCGCGCTCGTTGATCGGTAGCAATTACTTCGTCTTCATCTCTGGCAGTGGCGTCCGTGGTGACACGTGCTCGCAAACAACATTGCTGTTGTTGGCCATGAATTTCTGTCGCTACTCGTGACTCTTCTGTTGATTTGATGATGTTGACTCGCTACTGTTGCAAATAATGCAAATAACGGTAAATCTACTGTATTTTAATTTGACTTATTTATCTCTGCGCTTCAATCATCCACTTCAATCATTGTTTGCTTGCTCGTGTGCGCTCGTTTGGCAAGGACGAGTTGCTTGGTTCGTGTTTGCTTTCAATGTGTGCTGTTCGTTTTCTATTGTTAACTGTATTTTTCATGCGTTTTGAAGAGTTTCTATTTGTTTTTGTTTGTGGGAAAGCAATCTTGCTTGTTTTTGTTGTTAATTTGTTTGTATATATTTTTTGATTTTCTGTAATTTACTTGCTGTTATTGAAACTACAACTAACGTGACATTATAATGCAACCATGCATACGATACGAGGCATTTATATTCGGGTAACAAAAATACCGCAATGCGCGAGTGAAGTAAATATTTATAAAGTGGTATATAAGAACTGTTTTCAAAGTGAAGAATTTCGACTTCGAATTTTCGAAAGCCAAAACCCTTGCCAAAAACATCTCAGTAATCACGAATCTTACAAGAAATATTAACCGAAAGCTGCTCAACGTAAACGACTGTTCAAACGATGCCAACAAAATAATGGAGAGGATCGGGTCTTCAGATGTTCGGATGCAAAACCAAATGGTATATTAAATGTTAGAGATAGAGAACGTCGAGCTATACGAATCTCGGCGTTTTATGTAGAATCTTGTACCTCTACTTCGAGAAGAAAACAATTTTTAATATAATAGCTCTCTGAGATTTCAACTTACTTTAATTTTTATATTAAATCTCCTAATAACTCCATACTTCGGTCAATGACTAATGAGTTAATAATTGGAGACGATTTTAAAGCTGAAAGAGAGAGAGAGAGAGAGAGATAGAAAAAGAAATAAGTGAACAGAGAGCAGTGAGAAACTGACGTCGAGCAGATTTCAATAAGATTATTTAATATTAAAATTCTTCCGTTAAGATAAAGAAAGATGGTTCGACAGACACAGTATTTTTCATGTAAGTATGAGCGAGATAGTGATATTTGTTACAGACCAAAAGTACGGCCTTTATACATTATAACTGCAGTCGTTGCCGGCTTCTTCTATACATTGTTGTCTTTGAAGTCAAGTTTCATTACAAACAATTTCAAATACACACTGCGGTTTTCTCCTCATCGGCAAGGTCGACCTAAACTGATCGACGACAGTCGAGTCCACTAACCGGAAAGGGCACGGATTTTTATCTAGCCAAAGACTGTCAGCTTTGCAGCATAACTTAAAATTATTAGGTGAATCTTTTTTGCTCTTTTTTTTGTCTACAACGTAACCAACCCAAATTGGAGTAACGAAACGCAAAGCATTTTCGACAACCTACTAATATTATATTACCTTTCCAACTTCTAGTATTTAAAGTGAACTGTTATTTTATTTGGCACTCTATTTCGTTATCTGAGAACATTTTAACACATTTTTTTTTAAATCATCTCAGAATAAATATAATACTGTAATAATGCCTTTAAGCAGATTTGTAGGGGAGGTTAGCAGATAAAAAATTCGAACCGAGATAACTGGGGAGAATTTTAGAAAGCAATACCTTTTTTGTATATGGTGCTTTTACTGCCAGGTTATAACTCAACTAAAGAACGTTTATTTATCTGTTCTTAAGAAGAGAAGAAATTCGAATACCATTTAAAAATGATAGTAACTAACTCAAGCGAGTTAAGAACGGAACCGTAAAAGACGTCGCAAACCAAAATTGGCGTTTTATCTCAGCATTCGTTGTCTTAACGTGCCATGGGAGGCTTTGTCGAGTGTGTCCGATGTCCGAATTTAAAACTATCCTTTTAGTAATTTCAACTTTTGAATTCTACTAAGCTTCGCTACGCTGATGCTTCTTTATCCGAAGCCGCATTGAATGAGAAAGCCTAGCTGTACTGTACCGGGCCTAAAATTGAACGACGAAGTGTTCAAATAGCCTCTGAATTAATTTGAGAGAAAGGTCCCCACAAATTTAACGACATCGAATAGTGAGTACAAAGAATAAGTAGGCAAAAAGTATATACCGTTTAGGCCGCCATCGAAGAACTAGAAGACTAGAAGAACTGCATGAACTACATCCGGGAGTTTGACATTGCTTGCTGAAATGCCACATTTTTATATTTTTAATTCATCCCTTGGGCGGAGTTTAAACCCCATAATTTCCCATACTACACTATATACTATTGGTACTATATATTGTACTCAAGACAGTCGGGGTTACCTTCCTATCCTGCCCCGGGTTTATATCCGCTAACAAAGTTGACAAAACATGCATGCTATTTCGTCTGTTTTTAAAACTATGTTTCAATGATTCTCGGTATGTAAGCAAAGAGGAAAATCATTCTCCAAATTGCCAGTGTCATTAAAAGATTTACAGTACCCCCCCCCACTAATCGGAGCGTGATTTAGCAAGTTTCTTCCAATTCAACTCGCATATGTACATGTTCGCTCATATGTTTGTATGTTCTTCTCATCCATTCAGTTGTACTGCGCCGAGTGCCGAATCTGCGATTTACTGGTCGCAGCATCAGTGAATGTGTTATTGACGAAGATGACGTTGAGACGCATCGAACCGCATTGTCAACAGATTTAGTTGCCGTTGCGCATACTGATGTCTATGCTGATGCCGATGCCATTGGAGGAGCTGTATATGGCGATGGTGTGGTCGGTGTGCTTGTCGATGTCGATGACGATGACTTTACAACACTTTCGGAAATAAATGAACCACAACAGCTTAGGGCGTCAACGGCAGTTGCGATGGCGCCGCCATCCTATGCACTCACAACAACAATTGACGTTGATAATCTGATTGATGCAATTGACGCGACAACAACAACAACAACGGCAATATTAACGACGACGGAGGCCACCACAAACAGCAGCACCAGCTGCAGCAATGGCAATCGCAATCGCACTAATATTGGCGCTGTGCAAACAAAAATTCAAGGCATGCAACCGCAAAACGAACATCAACAGCAACAACAACAGCAACAAGAACACAGCGAGCAGCAATCCCTCGAAAGACAGGTAGAGCCGCAAAATTTGCTTACTGCTCCCTCGCAAATTGGTGTTGTCGGGTTCGGTGGTGCTGGCGCTGTTGGTGTTGGCGGCGATGCGGGTGGCAGTGGCAGCGGCAGCGGCGATGACAAATCACAACATTTGAGTGACATCGACAATGAATCCTTCAATAGCATTGATTTTGACGCGGAAATCACCATAGCGGGCATGACGGGCGCGATGGGCGCGGGGGGCGTGGCGGGTAGCAGTGCGAATGGCTCGCCCACAAAAAGCAATGCTGAGCTAATAACAACAACAAGCAGCAGTATAAGCGGTGATACGGCGGCTGCTGCTGCTGCTACTGCTGCAGCCGGTGACAACGCTGTTGGCAACAAATTGAGCAGCAGCGGTGACACAATTGGCTCGTTCTTCAACAATTTGATTTCGAATGCAGGTGAGCTATTTTTCTGTGCTTTTTTTTCCCTCCGCGTAGCAGCAAAAAGTAATGATGCTGCGGGCGTAAGTTGAAATGGCTTACTTGAAATTGTTGTTGTGGTTGTGTAGAATTTTCCATTTTCCATTTTCTATTTTCTATATTTTTTTTTTTTTAGTTCCATGTTTATTTTTCCACGCACTTTCAGTTGAATTGCGCTTGCTGAGCATGATTATTGTTGTTGTTAGCGCTGAAGGTTGTGCTGAAAATTTCTATTTATTTTTCTGTTAAAATTCAACTTTTGTGTCTATTTGCATTCACTCGTTTGGTAGCTGCTTCTTAATTATTTTTCTACGCTTAGAAAGCAAATTCCGGTCTCCAGGAGTAACACCAACATACTTCGTTGTTTACCGGTATGCCTGTAAAAATTGAGTAAAAATTATACACCTTTTGACTCTAAGTCATCGAAAACATTATTTCCGACTGCTTGGCGGTGGGAGCATTCTATAGATATTCTATCATAATTGTCGGGTTCATCTTAAATCAAATAGGGGCGAATAACTGGAATGGACTTATGGAATCGGAAATATCGGACATAATTCCAATCTCAACAAGCTCTTCTAATAGCGCTTTCCTTTCCTTTACATCGCCCATATCGGTATCTAAATACTGAAGGAAGGTAAACAAGTTCTAAATTGCCAATAATAATAACCGCAAAGTAGTATAATAAGTCGGAACTACTCGACAGTTTGCCGAGTACCGATCCAAATACACAAAGCGCCGAAAATTTTCGAACTCAATATATAAATTTGGGGTCTGACCATTGGCCATTGAAGGTAATCCTCCACTATCTCACATTATCTCACATTATCTCCCTAAGAAGTCTGCTAGAACAAATTTTAAATAGCACGAAAGATTTGCTCAATACAATGACGGAGCCATATCGAAAGAGAATCTGTTTAATATCGAACGGAACGGGATGAACGGGAAAACGTTTTATGTAAATTTGTATCTGGAAATTTGAGATCAATGTGGATCGGTTGAACGCAGAACCATTGTATATTCGGACGGAATTCCTCCTGAATAAACGATATTTGTATCTTGAAGCATGTCTCGGCTTTTGAAGCCAGCCAGAAGTCCACTATCTTTAAGCGGTTCGACCTTGTAGTGCAGCATGGATAATTAGAGAAGCTCTTGTTGATGAATACATTAAAATTGTAATTGCAGAAGTATTTTTCCGCCCATCTGATTTGCAAGCTTCGGTTTAAGGTGATTGAAAGTGTATAATGCTTCTAAAGTACCTTAAAGGGTAGCAGATGAAGATGTTAGTGCCATTTGAGCAACCCTGTTAGTAGACTTGGAGACTAGTTTTAATATAAAATACCCAAATTGTTAAAATACATAAAATTTAGAATACCTAGAAGAAATTTATCTCAATCATACTCGATGTTCGAAGTTGGATCTTAGAAGTGATCGTTTTGGAGTTAGCGTCTGAAATATGCAGTTTTGTGATTTGAGTTAAAATTGCATTTAAATAGCTAAATTGAACTTTATACAACAAGTATTTTAAATAGTATTCGTCGAGTTTGTTTTGAGCGCACTGATCTGGTCCGACAAACTGTTGATCGAACAGGTCTAGAGCCACCTTCGACGGATCTATATTTCTTTTTTTCTCATTTGGTACTGACATTTTAATACTATCACTAACTCAACCACCTGGCCATTAGCTTCGTAAAGCATTTGATGAAAGCAAAATGATCAGCAGTTAGTTTTGGTAATTTTTCTAAAATTCCAGCGTTTATGGAACATACGTGGCAACCCCTTCATTCAGTTATATTAGAAAGTGCCAAGAGTTGAATTAGCGACCTTTAAATTTGTGTTATTTACCTCGAATTTTAATGATTTCAAAGTGCAACGAACAACGAACACAGTGCAATACAAACACACAACTGCCACAAAAAATAACTCGCGTGTGTTTGTTGCACGCTTCCTAACAGATTAAGAGTCTGCTTCACTTCGAGGTGTGTTGCGGTTTACCCAGAAAGCACATAGTAGACAAACAGTGCTCCCAAAAAAGCATTAAGCAAGCATTAAGCAAGCATTAGGTATCTTACAGACACCAGGCTGGATTAGAGAGCATGGACGTAGCGCAAAAGCTCTAATTAAGCGCATGACGACGACGCGACGTGACAGCGCAGAGCGCCGGATAAGTAAAGTGCCCGGATTCGTGAGTTCTTTTTTTGTTTTTGTTGTTTTTGTTGTCATTGTGTTGCGCACGCAAAGGATTTGTTTGGTGGCTTGAGCTAAGCTGAGTTTTGTAGGCAACTTTAATTCGGTCGCGCGCCTTGCGATTGATGGTTCTGCAGACAGATACGAGCACATGAAGTTTCGAAACAAAAGCCTGCATGCCGCCTTACGGTACTGAGACTGGCATAGAAAAAAATACACTTGCCACTAACATGTGGCATCACTTGGAGATATTAGCTTAAACTACTTACTTGCAGTCTCCAGCTTTTTTCTTTTTTATTGTACCTTGTTTGTATGTTCTATGTTCTATGTTGTATGTTGTATGTTGTTGGTTGCTGGTTGTTTTGTGTTGCAGGAGTATAAAGTGTAGTTGTACGTTAGCAGCGAAATGGATAAGACAAATGGGTTACGTGATAAAATGTGGTTACTCAAATCGTATCAGTGCCGGCAAATAGTCTCTGTTTTGTTGTTTTGCTTTTGTACAACAATTGTTTGCATGCTGCGCAGTTTACGCCGACGCTTCTCTGTTGCATTTGTGTTTTTGTTGTATGTTCATGCTGTTTGTGCAACAAAGTGATGCATGTATCTTATATGGCAATATATAAACAAATATTTATATTTATGTATATGTAGATATGTGTGTGTATATGTGCTTATATTTTAGTTAACTTTCTTATTGCCGCTGTAGTTTTGTCTGTGTGCTTCTTTATTGTTGTTGCCGCCATTGGCATTACCTTGCTTGTCCGCATGTTGTTGTTATTGTTTACATCAGATGCAACTTCATATCTTTATCTTTGTTTACCTTGCAACTGCTTTAACTCTTACTTCGATTGCGAGAAGTTTTCCTTTCGTTTTATACCTGTGCATTCCCTTCTAGTTTTGGGGTTTAGAATTTAATGAAAATGGAGAATTGTTATTGTATCGTCAGTAAACATTCTCCAAAACAATATTGGCAATTTTCGTCGAGCTGTGAGCCTGTGGGTCCGTGTCCGTTCCGGTTACGTAGATCCGATTGTCGTGTGTACAGATTGGAGAATTATTCGTGAGTACCGCCAGCAATGTTATGCTGAAGCAATACCTTCGATACTTTATCTTTATCCATAAGCTCTCGCAGCATAGTTTGAAAAAGTTGTGGTCGATGTGAGTTCTCGGAAAATCCACTTTTCCACATCAACTTAAGTGGTTTTTTATTTTTTAAAATTCCGTATTTATGCAGATGAAATGCTTTCCGGATTGGCGTGCGTTCGATCTGTTAAATATTTTTATCGAAGCATTTAAATATGTTCGTTTCATTATGCCGTATGTAACTTTGAATCAATTCAAATTATTTTTCTTTAACGCAACTTGACAGATTCGAAATCTTTGTGAGCAAAAACCGTTTTATCACTGAGCTCCAAAGGCTCCAAAAAGCTTCCAAATAGGCAAAACGGTAAAGGAGTTGACGTTAACGAACAACATTCTAATCGGAAAACAAATACTTATCTGAGAGTTTCAACCTTTTGTTCTTGGTCCGTACTCTGGCAATCTACGAGTATTCATCTTCATGGTTGTCCATTAAAAATTAAAATTTTTTGACTGACGATTTAAGAATTGTTTAACAAGTGTTTTATTTTATGTATATATTAAGTATGACAGCGCGCTTCTCTTAATAAATAAATATAAAATAACTTAAAAATGCGAAACTTTCCATTCCCGAATTTCTATTTTCTTTTCTTGCCTTGTACTTGCTGTCAGCCCCTCGCTAATTGCCAAATAACGACGCTTGTCGTTCGTAGCTCTGCACTTGATGGCAAATGGATCTCAGCGCCGTTACTTTGCTTTTAAAAGTTAGTTAAAAGTCAGCAAATTTGTCAATGCATATAAGTGTGTCCAAAGTTATCCTAGTTAGATGTGTTAGCTGTGTTAGCTGTGTTAGCTGTGCATTTCCGCTCCTAACTACGCGCTTAACTTACAACTTTTGCTAACCATCAAAGTGACTGTTCTATTGTGCTGTTGTGCTCATTTTTTTCTTCGTTCAAGTTTTCGAAAATCTTGCCATCACAGAAATAGTTCGGTCTAAAAAAATTTTAAGGAAAATAGTTGTGTGGAAACATGCCTTCCTCTATTCGCTGCGCGTACTCTTTGTGTGCTCTCTGCTGTGTGGAGTGGGAAGGGGTGCAACTAATGTGGAACGGCGAGATTTTTAACACAACCACTAATATGGCAAACATTTTTGATTGTACTGGCACAGATACCCAGCCGACACATTTTTTATGCTTTGTACAATTTTACTTTTAGTGTCTGCTTATTTTTAGTATGTACTGTGTATCTGTAGCGCTTGTATCTATATGGAAAGCATCTCTACGTCGCCTCTAAATATTCGAAAAACATCGAAAGATCCTCGAAATTTCAATCAAAAGATTATACTTAAATTAATGTAGCCTTAGAGTAGTCACAAATTGGTCACAGAACACATCGGAGCACTGAGTCCAGGCATCGGCTACAAGCAAATCTCATTATATCGACTCTTCTTGTGCAATTTGGCAATTTTTGCTTTCTGCTCTCTTGTCGTTACAAATATGTAGAACAATTACAATGTTTGTCCTTACAGAATGGTCCACCTTGCTATGTTTCAATTTTGTTATGTTCCGCTGGGTTTAGTTCACACTTTTTGCATCGATTAATATAATTTGGCTATCTCATATCGCTCAATTTTGATATGTTTCATTCCATTATGTTCTATTTCATTTCGTTTCTTTATATAAAAATGAGTTAATATTTCTCTCTCTTCTCTCTCTTTCTTCGTTCACTAATTTTGCTCATTTTTCATTCAAATCAAGTCACTCATTCCAATTTTTTCCATTACGTTCTATTCCAATTCGTTCCATTTGTATAAAAATTAACTTATTTATATTACAATATCTATATAACCACTACCTACATCTATTTATTTAAATGCATTTAATTTAATTTGATAGATTTTTCACACAACTTTCCACAATTATCCAATATTATCGCCTACTGGGATTAATCACTAACATTCCCACCCCCATAATTTTTATATCACATCTTGCTAGAGCTTTAAGTGCATTCATCAGCATCCGTAATGTTGCAATATGTTTTGTGGTTGCATGCAACTCGGTCATTGGTCAAACCGCATAAACTTCAGAGCATGCAGCAACTCATTTATCGCGCCGCACAAAACAGGGATCTAAACTAAACTAAAAAGACTACTAAAGGAAAATTTTCCACAAATGTTCAAGCACATTTTTACACATATATATATAAATATATAAATTTTTAGCTGCATGCAAACCTTCCAAGCAACATTGTTTGTTCGTCCAACCTAAACTCACTTTTGGTTGCAAGTAGTTCAAAGGATGCGGGAAATTACAAGTTTTACTTAAGTGTGTGCTTACTCTTTAATTTTTTAGTGTAAAACTACATTAAAACTTTTTGAAATTGGTTTTTCGAAAAATTCACAACTTTTGCTACATTCTCATCCTAGTTTCATTTTTATATCTATTACGTGTGTTTTTTGTCTGCTGCACCTTTTTTTGTACTATTTGTTGCAAACAGAAATCAAATTATTTGCTTCTCTATTGTCTCATTCTTTTAGCTTCCGAATCGATGAGCAAACTGTTTCGGCCATCTTCCGTTGCACGTGCCACAGCTACCAAAAGCGCGCCGGCCACCGCAAGCGATAAGCTTGATGTGGCCTCCACCACATCGGCGGCAACCAGCACCGCACCAGCGGATAGTATTTCATTGATATCAACGGCAAGTAGTGTCAATAAAGCGCTGGATTCGGGTAACTGTGCCGCAGCTGATCCGCAATCTGACTCCGTGCACACATATACCCACTCGATTGCCAGCTCCTCTTTGGGCTTGCATGACGACACGGTGTCCACGGCACTGTTGGTGGACACAAGCTTGCATAGCGCGAGCGAATATGACACTGAGACGGCGGCTGCACTGGCTGATGCGATGGGAATGGAGCGACGCGTGCCAAATGGTAAGCCAAATTGTTTTTTCGTTTAGTTTTCTATGCAACAAAGGCATGCCTTTCGTGATTGTTAAGCCTATTGTGCCCCCTATTTATTCCTTTTCCTCCAGCGAACCCCTTCATGAGCGAGAAAACTTTGTTGGAACAGTCTGCTTCGGGTCTGCCATCGCAACTCACACTAAAAATAGGCACACCCTTCGAACAGTCCATCGTACGTTATACGGCGCGCCTAATTGCCGCGCGTTTCCTACTTGCTGGACAAGCAAGCGTTTTGTTGAATGACACGCAAATACGCATCTCCATCAAGAGCCTTTCGCTGTCGGTGCTGGCTCATTGCGTGCGCTTCGATCCAGTGGTGTTGCAGCTACCGCTGGAGATCACCGCGCGTGAGTTGTTAGACGTGAGCAAGCAGTCACCTGCGCTCGGCGCCGCAGTGGCTATGCCAACTTCGTCGAAAAGTTCGAGCGCCAGCGCCAGTCCACAAAGCGACGACAATGTCAGCGGCAGTAGCTCGAATTTGGGCAAAGATTATGAGCACTTGGATGCTGTGGATTTCATTAAAAGCAGCAGCGTGCAACCCACAGTGGCAACTGCCGCAGCGGCGCTTAATGATGTACCCGCTGAACTGCAGCTGCTGGAAATCAAAGACGATCATTTCGGCAAAAGCACATGCGATTATCTACTGCATTCCACAACCGAGCTGAGCAAGAGTGCCGATCCAGTACTGATGTCACAACAAATACGTGGCTCGGCCAGCAAACCGGTTGCGCAGCACATGCAACAGACCTTATCAAAATCGGAAATTATTGCTTCGAAAACATCGCAGCGGCAGCAACAGCAGCGCGCGCCTATTCAGTCGCAGTCATCACCTTACCGCGTCACCGAATCCGCGGAGGATGCGCCACCACAAATGCTGCCGCCGCGTCCACCTAAGCGCACCAAATCGCAGCGCAAATCGATTGCAGCCGCTGCCGCAACTGTCACTGCTTTGATGCAAATTGATGAGCATATCAGCAGGCGCCCAGCACCGGATCTATCTTCACAACAACACCAACAACACCAACAACTGACAGATGTGTTACTCTACTATAATCACAGCGATCCGATGTTGCGCGGTGGCGTACAACAAATTATTGGTGGATTTCTGCAAGCGATGGGCGTGCAGGATGTGGGCGTTACCTTAAAGTTGAATGTACAACATCTTTTGGCGATGCTTGTAAAGGTGAGTGGACAGTGGGAGTGCTACAGCTGAGTTTTGCCCAGTTTGTTCGCGAGTACATTTTTCAGTAGCGGCTTCTGACCATCTTTGCTCCATTGAAATGCATATAAATTTAAGGTCCGATTAGTGTAGAGTGGCTAAAACTCATCAACTTCCAATTATACGGTAAGGACTTAGTACTAGGGTATTGAGGTATAAATGTTACAGATTCTTTTGCTTGTAATGGATTTGTTCCCCATATTCCATATACGAAGTGGTGGGTTTTGACAGACTATATAGAATTAAATTCACAACATTTAACTCTACTTTTTACCATAAAGTACCCCGATATTTTCCAAGTATATTTACGGAATGACCCGAAGTAATATAATCATCACAATAAACAGCAAACAGATAGTGGACGATGTGCTTTACGTGGGTACCTGCCGTTGTACAGCCCGACTCCACGGTGTTCAAAAACACAACGGATCAATACAATGCGTCAATCAGCGCCCCGTCAGTGATAGCTTTTTGCTAAAACCAACGGTACCGATCGGCATTGTGGAATGGACACAATAACCATCTTGGTGGGGTTCGAGGCCTACCCAAAACCTCTGCCTTTCTATGGGTCGGGCACCCGGTTGCAATGCAACTCCACATTTGAACTGTACCGCCCCAGACAGTTCTACCCGCATTCAGGTGTTAAACCACAGCCTCCACGATACACCCCGAAGGGCCTACCGCAATGAGCAGGATGGAGCGCCTTCCAGATTCCAACGGGCTCCTGCTCCCCGTGGTACCAGATTAAAGTCTCCGGTCAGACCTCGTAGTCAGGACTACTTCCCATTCAACTACCCATTCAACTACCCATTCAACTTAGACTGGTGGCATTTGTAGCTTGAACTAAAATGCCGCTTTAAGTGTGTGCATAATACATTTAAAGTGATATAAACTCAGTTCAAGCTAAGTAATATAGCACTATTTCTGACATGGCTAAGCCTATTTTTTGAGCAAAGTCTATTTCAAATGCAGTGCATTTTGTGGATTTTAGTCGCCTCTTCCGACAGGCATGCCTTACCGCGGGTTATTCTTATCTCCCGACCCGCAGGGGGAAGCAAACAGATAGGTAATACCTGGTCGTCTCTGTGTGAGTTCCGGGTCTCATTCCTCGCTGCCCACGTGCCGCCTCCATGTCACAAAGCAGAGTGCAAGCCAAAGAGAGTTAGGGTTAGAGAGCGTGCGAAACTGGCTGACAGCTAAAGTGTCCTAAATTTCTACCACAAGGCACCCTTACTCAAAGAAGGCTTTAAGATCGGTGCGATATCCTGTAAGAATGTGAAAGGAGACAAGATTATCTACCATGTGAAGGAGGCACTTTTAAAAATTGCTAAATGGAAACAGCAGTGAAATATACAGAAAATATTATGAGCCCATTAATGTGCAATTACTCGAAGGCTTTTTTTTTTTAGCAGTACCGCTATTACCGATACGCCTCAACCTTTGTGTAGAATAGGAGCGAATGAAAATGTTGTAATACTGCCTAGGCTTGGGTTTTAAAAGTCACCATTAATACTAGTTACAGGTAGACCTAGCAATTGGTTATTTGGACGAGGTAGGGCCGATGGGAAAAGGGTGTTAGATGAATGGGTTTATAAGAGTTACCAAAGAGAAGCTTAGTGTTAACCGTTAACTCTTGGGTATGCCATTTTTGATTTTAAATTTAGTTCAATTGACTCTCTCGCAAGAAGAGTTCAAAGGTGTTGACTGACTTCCCATGAGTAATACTCAACGACTTTTTAGTCAACTCTGCTTCTAATTCAATAACTGCTCTTTAAAATTTAGGCTATTTTTCGAACAGAAAATTAATCAAGTGTCGGAGCTTTTTTTGGGGGCGTTTTCCATTACTTTTCCGAGCAACTCTGGTTGTATAGAGATGATTTCGGCAGAAATATTTGTTTTGAGCTCCTCTGTGGTCTGACCTACACTTTGCTTTTCGAAAAACCTCACAAAATGGCGTCAAGTGAAATAAAATCTGGAGATCAGGGAGAACAGTCAATGTCACCTTTTTTTTTTTTTGACTGAGATATCCGGGGACATTAGACATCCAGAGATTTTTTCTTGCTAACTGAATCGCTTCACTTGCAACTTAACATGGCGAACCGTCTTCTTGAAACTAGTAACTGTCACAACCTTTTTTACGCATTTAAAATCGATTTCCATTGACCGTTTTAGTTTTTTTTGCAAAAATAAGGTCCTGTGGTGGTTTTGGCGTAAACCTCGGTCCAAACTATTACTTTTTGACAAAAGTCTTGACGAGATACTTGAAAGTACCTCCTGAAAAGTACTGTTACATAGAGATCTTATAGTTCAACAACAGCAATACAGGGAAATAAAGAAAATATTGACATTGAAGAAGTGGATGGGAAAAAGCAGTTTTCCGAAAACCAGCACAAAAGCACTCAAAGTGGATTTTGCTAAACCTCGGGAGGATTTAACACAAAATATATGTGACTTTAGAAAATATCTTGAATAATATTCATTTGAATTTCAACTACAACACAATGTTCCTAAGAATATAAACGATAGTGAAGCCCGTCACAAAATGAGTCACAACGAGAAAAAGTTCAATTTCCTTTGCTATCTTTGTACGCTGCTCAATTATTTATAACTTATTACGTACTCAATATAGTAAAATGTGAAAATGATAAAAAGGCTAAACTGCCAGTTAAGTTGCGAAAAGTATTTCGTATTTGTTTGGATTTGCAAACATTTGGAAATGCTTATCCGCTTGAAGTTTTCGCTCGCCTGCCGGCAGCTGGCCTCTTTCAATTTCCTTCAGGCTTGGCCCATTAGGATTGCTGAGCGGCCGCCTGCATGCATTGTGTGCGCAACGCTAACAAGCCCAACAATAAAAGATAGAAAAAGAAAAAAACCCAAATTCTTTTAATATCAGTCGTACAACTCAGTCGGCTGGCGGCACGCGGGCAGGCGGGAGCGTTTTACGCAAACTTTTTATTTTACTTTGAATATTTTTTTTTTATTTCACTTTGTGCGCATTGATTTGTACACACACACACGCACGCACACACACACACACACACACTTTAATATAAATATATAATTGCTATTTATAACTGTACATGTGTATATGTGTATATGTGTATATATATATGTTTGTACGCATGTGTTTTGGTAATTTCGTTGCAGGGCCTGCAGGACGACATACACACAGTGGTCATACAGGCGTTGAATGCATTCGAGAAGATATTTCCGTATGTGGTGTCCAAATATTTGATATTGCCGGCAGCGCATCATCAGCACAAGCAACAAAAACTACAACAACAACAACAACAACAAAGGCATGCCTGCAGCACTTGCACCACGACAGCAGAGGCAGCTGAAGCAGTTGATAAGAGTGGCAGGAAATGCCATGCTAATGCCGCTGGCCAAGTGCCACAACAGCAACAGCAACAACAACAACAGCATACTAACGATGCATTAAAGTCTAGCTTTCACACAGACGTTGGCAGCAAATCGCCAGCAATGGGCAAATCAGCTGCCACTGCTGCTAAGACATGTCCTCGAATGCTTTTCAACGATAATGATGCGCTTATAGCTGCACTTTTGAATGATTTTCAATTGCAATCGAAATCGAATCGTAACGGCACCGACAAGGACAGCAACACCAACACCAACACGAACACGAACACCAACACTCACGACCAGCATACAAATGATACCACTCAGCCGCAGACGGCAGCCGTGGCAAGCAGCAGCAATACAACTGATCCACTTGCATTGCCACATCCGTTTCCGCTTGCCGCTTTTCGCATTTCACCAAAATTGCTGTTGAGCAAACTTCGTCTATGTCATTACAACAAATATTGGTTAGTTCAAAATAAATACGCCGAAGTTATTTCGAATTTAAATTATGCTGCCTTACATGCGGCATGCAACGATTGCCATGGCTACTGTTGTGGCACACCGATTGGCTGTGCATGTGACATTGGTGGCGGTGAAGTGGGGGAAGACGCCGCCGCCGTCAATTGTTGCTGTGACGTCTTCGTTGCTGATAACAATACCGTTAATGTGAGTTTGCCCGGCGGTGGCGCCACCAAGGGTGCTGGCTCTGCGTATGCATATGGGGAGGATATGTCATACAAGGATTTGGATGATAGCGTCTGCATATACGAGGTAAGCCAACGTACCTTTCAGTCACTTAGCGATGCAGTGTTGCGCATTTATTTCGAATTTAGCTTTATTGCGTTCCTAGGTGGCGCACACATACATATGCAGGGTTTTTTCTTTTTTTTTTATGAATTTTTGTAAATTTTGTGTTCTTTGGCTGTGTTGCCTTCATTGGTGCTCTGCGCTCCTTCGTATGCAAGGAGTGTTCTGGCCAGGCGCGACTCATGTGAGACGCTACTTAGTGTTGTAGGAAAGAAATTGTGTTATAAATACCATTTGAGCTTTGTTAAATTAAGTCATTATTCTAAAATTTCCCGACCGATCGATTTCTCAAAAAATTAATACCGATCAAAGTTTTTGTATAACTTCGCAACATGTTGCACAGGGGACTATACCTCTGTGACCAATTGAGTTACAAAGTTCAGACTTGGTACCAAGAAAACATAATGAAGCGCTAATACCTCCTACTCTGCTGCGAAGGCGAATACAAGCAGAGAGCAACTAGGTTCACTTTTTATATAAAATGAAGCGGAGAGAGTGATATAACCCACCTATCACCTAATTTTAAGTGAAAATTCTTATCTTACAAACCACTTGACCAGTCACAATAAACTCGCCTTTCTGTCATTCATGTTATGTTCTCCTGAATGTTAGGTTATTCCTCAAAACTGGGTTAGCTCAAACTTTAATCCCTTCATAACGCCAATAAATACCATTATGTTCAGAAAAAAATTATTTTTGTTTATTATTTTGACTTTCTACCACATATATTGAACAATATACGAAAAATTTTAATAAAATTACTTGATAATTTTTTTTCTCAGCATATTGTCATTTGGTGCCAAAAAGATGTGAAATCGGTCCACACTTTCCCATCTCCCTCATTTATCGAATATAACTGCTTACCACTGTTCGGTTTACCTTAAATTGTTTATCTTGGATAAAAAGTTATCGCAGTGAAATTAGGTGGCATCCAGCCGAATAACTGTTATATTATTTGTAAAAAGTTCGGTTCCAGCTGGACTTGCTCCTTTCCTACTACTTCAGCTTATTCTTTAATGTCTGATAATATTACACTTTGCTTAGTCCACTAGATTTAGTAGTAATAATGGTAATTTCGAGATCGCAATCCTTCAAAACTCATTTTATAAAACGTTTACCGGATAATGAGGTACAAAATCTTAATTTTTTTTGTATGGGCTATGTTCTAATTCGATATAACAACCGATTATATCAAGTCGTGATTTCGAAAAGGGACTATTGTTCTAAATGGAAATGTGTAATATAATAACAGTTCGATTGTTTGTAAACGAATTTCAAAGTTTCATCAAATATCGATAAATAATCGAAAACGGAAAGGCCTGATTAGTAAAGTATAAAAAATAATGGAAAAAAAATAAAATTTGAAAAAAATTAATGATCCTAAACCAACAATAGCGATATGTTTAAAAAAGTCCTTAAATAATTTTTTCTTAAAAAAAAAACCGATCAAATATTATCGCTGAAATATATTAAAGAAATAAATTGCTAAACTTCGTAAAAATAAGAGAAATAGAAGTATTCAATATTCCGAATAACGATTCTTTTTTATTTATAATCAATATAATCGATATAAATAATCGATATCACACATCGATCAATTGACAGCTATTATATATTATCGCGAAAGCGATACCAAACTAAAATTGTGAAAAAATATGGATATCAATACTATCATCTACTATCATCAATAGACATCATTACTATTATTTATAAACGAAAAAACTGAAGCACCCAAGAACATAATAATCATAGTCCAGTTATTTAGATACATTTCCGACACACGTATAAAAACATTTATATTTTCTCGAAACAGTTTATTTTTGTAAACATTGGCATCATCATCATTTAAAGTTATTGTAAATCTTTTTATAACTTAAATAAGGTGGCAACGCCATCAAATTATATTTCTCTATAAAGCACTAATTTCATTAACTTCACAGTTTTTTTTTTTCTTATTCTGAAATTAATACTCAACTTTATTTTTTTTTTATTAATGTTGGCTACACAGTTTTAGTTTGTACTTAAAACTTACGCTTTTAAAATGTGTATCTCGAATGTCTTAACAATTTTCCAACTTACTTTCATCTTGTTAAAATTTTATTGAAATTTATTGGCAACTCTACAATATAATATTGTTTGTTGTAAACATATTTAAGTAGTTTTCTTAGATAATTTGTTTTAAAATTTCGTAATAAATCCATTTGGCAACCTCTTTTGTTTTTAAAATACCATCGAAATTAATTGGTAACTATTTAATAACACTTTAAATAACTTAGTGCTAATAATCATCCAGCTGCAACACAATTGCCTTCTATGAAATGTCAGTCCTTTGTATTTATATACTGTTCTCGTGAGAAAATTGCTACTTCGCCAACTTTTATACACTTCACCAAGAGAGGCAGTGAGTAGTGCTTCATTTCCTGCACTGTGTTGGCGTTTCACTTAGTCAGTTGCTGAATGCCAATTTCGCCTCATTCAAATTGCACGACAATTTCGTATTTTCTCGCGTTGTTTTTTTTTCGTTTTTTTGTTTTTTTTTTGTATATTTTACTTCTTATCCCCAATCAAGTCGCTTTCGTCAACGCCATGCATATGTAATTTCCGCTCTCACTTAGCCGATGTAATTTGTTGAAGGATAATACAATAATTTTTGCTTGATGACTACTCTCGAATTCTTAAAATAGACTTTTGAGCCTATGTGTAGCATGCATAAAAGCGAAGTGCGAACGAAATCCACAAAAAAAAAAGAGTGCCAAAGTGCAGGAGAAAATCGCTTATGCACTTTAAACTTTTTACGTGCGCTCAAACGCCCAGCATGTTGGCGTGCATGTGCATTAAATGTGTGTATGAGTGTATGAGTGTATGAGTGTGTGTGTGCGTTGTTCGTTTTGCGCTGGTTTCGTTTCCGCTTTCATTTTTGTGAAATTCTCTAAACGGAAATGTGTCAAAAATTGCATGGAGCATAGTAATGATGTTACTCATACGCACCCGCGCACCAACTGCGCTACCCACGTGAGTGTGCCACGCTCATAACTAACGCACATGTGTGCCAAAGGCAACGCCATTGTAGCTGTTCGGTATGCTCATGTGTGTGTGCTTGTGTGTGTGTCAAAGTGCATATAGCGCCAACAGTCTGTTATTAACGGGTTCCATGATCCGCTATACGCTCATCCACGCCTAGGCATATGTATGTACACGTACATATGTACTATTATCTCTGCGTATTTTTTATTTTCTCTTCTAGAATTTTTCATCACTCTGCCGTTTAGTCAATTTCTACAGCCCGAATGTTTGGGCATAGGCAACGTTTTGCTGCCAGCGCCGCGTTTAAGTTTGCTGCATTCGTGCTCATATTAAACTCTGCTTCTCTTCTATCGCGGCCAACATAAACGCCTGCATATTTGCCTTAGTTACTTCGTCTTTGTTATTGCTCATAATGGTCGAACAAATTTGGCTCATTTTAGGCTACATTCTCTGCTTCATATATTTGATTCTGTATAAGTTTTGTATACCCAAATTGATTACAATTATCGAATTGTTCAAAAACCAGCAAAGTAGTAATTATATGTATAAAATTCGTTCTCATATCTCTTGAAAAATAGAGGGCTTTCCAAACGGCTAATAGATTTTATGAGAATCTCAGAAGGCAGAAATATATTCACTGCTTTCCGTGGGGCGCTGCTTCTTAGAGAAACAACTTTTCAGTGGTTAGTAATGAACTAGTCTAGTTAATAGCCATCTTGAAAAAGGTTCATTCCAAGGATTAGTCCATTAACCGCCATTTTGTATTAAAATGTCAATGCAAAATTTTTATATACCCTCAAATATATGTTTAACGAAGCCTGAGAGAGAGAAATTTGATTTATTTTTCCTTACACCCATAAAAAGTTGTTAATATTTGCCCTTTTTGAGCGTTCTAGATCCCTTAAGGCAATTGTTTATAGGGTTCATCAGCTCTTGTAACTTCCTTAAACATATGCTGTCAAATATATAAATCGAAATCAACTATTTAAAAGCGACATATACATACCTATATATGTATACATCTTCCCATACAAATATGTTTGTGTGCGTATGTGTTTGCACTTAAGTATGCTTCCGCAAGCTCACAAGGCCTCTGCCATTTCTGTTGCTTGAACGGCAAGTTGCTTCTGCTCATAAGTTATCAGTTCACCTAAATAACATATTACATGCTCGCACACACATACTCGACGCACAAACACCGACACACATATGCATATGTGCATGTGCATGTGTGTGTGTGTGTGTGTGCTCCGTCCACAAGGACATCGCACGCACGCAACGTATTCATGTCAGTCGCAACCTGATTTTCGTGTGCATTCGCCTCGTTTTTCCGCGTTTGTGCTTCATTTGAGCGCACTGCTTTGGTGCCGCGGAATGGGGAGGGGGGAGGGGAGCGTTTTAGGTCGCTTTGCTAAAAATTTTCATTTTCCGCATTTACTTGTTTTTCAATTTGCACACTACTCATACAAGGCCATGCACAAAATACATATTTACATGTCTATATAGTACATATGTATAAACGTATATATGTTTGCGTGTGTGTGTGTGTGTTTGCTGTACGTGTTCTCATTAAATGAAGTGACTTTCGCCTTCTACTTGGCCTTTTTTGACGCCTACTGTGAGTGAAGAAAACAAATCCGGCAAACGCAGTGATGAAATTTCCACTCGTAGACCTACACGACCGCGCGAGTCCCCCGGTCCTCATTTATATAATGTTAATCTTCTGCCATTGTGTATTTCTTCGCCATGTTCATATTGATTTCTTACGGTGCTTCCGCTCTACTTATCTACTACATTATTTATCTACAAGCCGTTATTTGTTATGCTCATCATTTTTTTTTTGCCTTTCTCTCTCGCCTTGCAGTCACAATTTTTGGATGAACTTTTGCAATTGATCGGCAACGATGATTTTCGTGTCAGAGAAAACGCCGCACTTTGCCTCTGCCGCTTCATCATACAAAATGCAAAACGCAAACAACAACAACAAGAACAACAGCAACAACAAAACAACAGCCAAATATTCACCTCGTGCAATAAAATTGAAAAATCGAGCGTTCAAGCGCCTTTCGGCTTGGTTTATAATGTTGCTGCCGACACCGCCGCGGGCGCTGCTGCAGCAGGCGACGACAAATCGCTCTCGCCGGCCACCTATGAGTCTAATTTCAATTTGCTGTGGGACTTTTTCGACTATCGTCTATTTAGCGGCCTGCCATTGCCGTTACGTAATTTATTCAGAGCCACGTCATCGCGCCCATTGCCGGCGACAACAACTGTCACAGAAGTCACAACAGCAGCTGCGTCGTCGTCGCTCGATAGTAACGGTGATTTTTCAGCTGCGCTACCGCAACGTCATCGCGCGGAAGAGGAGAAATTGTTGGCCAAAGTCTTGTATCGCATGACAAATAAACTGATGGAGCTCGAGGATAAAAATGCACAGGTAAGTGAGCGTCTGGGTTTGGTGGCGGACAGTTGGTCCCAGTGGGAAATGTACTTATGTGAAAAATTACTTTTCTTTTTGTAGAAGATGTTAGAGAAATTCTTTTGTCATAGCTATTCAGCTAACGGTTTTCAATTTGAGCTTCTATGAACACATGTTTTGTGCTTTCTTTTAGTTGGCTTCGAAGCTCACAAGCATTTCAAACTGTTACTTTAGTCCTTTGATTCTATTGGTAAGCGGTGGGTCAAAAATATAATTTTTCCATCAAAAGTTAATCTAATAATCCCACTGGTATTTAAATTTCCCTAGGAAAGTATGTTCTAAATCTTCACTTAATTTATGGCGTCATAACTCTACCCTGGGTTAATATATGTAGCCCTGAACTTGATTCAAATAATAGAAAACATATCGCTCATAGCAGTTCGGGTGTCAACCCGTGCTCAGAGCGCGTTCTTGAAATTTTACACGAATTTGCTTTTCCCAACGAACCGTTTGGTCCATGGATTTGTGAACGCTGACGTGGAACTATATTTCTTTGAATGTCTATTTAAGTTGGAATCGAAAAATATAGGTGGGGTCAATATAGACTTTGTGTAAAACACATGTATTTCAAGGGAGACATTATCTATTTGTGTTTTCAGGAAAGTGTTAACTCCAACTTGTTACTTAAGGTTAATTTTTCGATAGACTCTTCCGAGTTAGGTTTTCTGAGGACACAGGCACATCTATGCCAATAATCACAAATTCAGTTATTATAATTGAAACTATTGATAGTATTAAAAAGGAGTTCTGTGCCAGATGTGATGAAAATTAGATGAGGGACTCAAAGGTCACAATGAGAACGCGCGACAAATTGTTGCCACATTGTAAAAGTATAGACAGTTTCATAGACTTCTTCAATTTTACTTCTTCTCTTCTACTTGCTTCTCTTTACTACTGTTATTTACTAGAATTCTTCTTGTGCTCTTTCTTATTTGATGATGATTTCATTTAGGCGTGGTACAGTTTGGGCGGCCTGACCTCGATATAATTTTGGGTGTGCATTAATTTCCACTAGAGTGTTTTTATGAATACATTTGACTATCTGTCTGTTTATAACTTCAAAAACACACTACAAAAAATGTAAATAATTAAAAATAGATGAGTATAAAGCGAAAATATATTATTTTAAAGCACTACAAATATTTTGCAGAACTCTGATTTTTTTTTTTATTTTACTTTTTTTTTGCATTAAAAAATTGTTGGCATACGCGTAGAGTGGCGCAAATACAACTAAATAATAAATGAAGCAAACTTTTTGCGCCACGGAAATGTTTTGCATATTTTGAGGCTACAATTACTACCGAATTGCATGCAATTCACATCGTGATTTATCACTTGTTCATGCACACATGACCGTTTGGAAATAAAATAATGTGACTAAATGAATGCGATATAAAGTTTATAACTGTAAATATACCTAGGTATGTCATGAAATATGAAATTGCTTAAATTTCAAAAGCGCCGAAAAATATGCAATGCCTTTTCGAAATATTTTGTTAAATTTAAACCACGAACTATGCGCGTCCTATGTTATGTTATGCTATGCTCTTTGCACCGACTAAATACTTAATGGAATTTACGAGTATCCTACGCATACTCATACTCATACTCATAATTATACTCGTACGAGTATTTGTAGGCGCACTCTAATGTACTTCACTCAATTTCGCCAATTCTATATTTACTTACATGCAACCAACCAATCGACGTACACTTGGACGCTCAACAGCTTGGCATAATTTACGCATTGAAAATGCTGCTACAAGATTTCAATTTTATTGATTACCAACGTGCATGGATGGAATTTAATTTCATAGAAATCTGCCAGAAATTCTCCTATTACAATTATGCTACGGCCGTGGACTTGGCTTGCCAGAATGATTTGATTGATGTTACCGGCAAACTAATGGCAGGTAAGTGCTGCAATTCCACCACATAAACAAACACATGTACACACATATACACATGTGCAAACGAGTGTGCGCTAAGTAAAAACAAATGCGAGTTAGTGAAGATTAGTAACTGTCAGACGAATCTGTCAAGATTGCGCCAATTGCTTCAGTGTATGTATGTGTAGAGCATATATTTACATACATACATACACACACACACACACACATATATATATAGTACACATGTAGTATTATAATTATATAATATTAGCTCACCTACACATATATTTATTATGCATGCGAGATATGCTTCAGTTAATGTTTATAGTAGCAATATTTGGCAGTTGGCTTTCTTCCTGCCAGCATCTTTCATTGATTGGCGTCTACTGATATCTACATCTGTAGGCATCGGTTTCAAGCAGTTAAATCAGTCAAACAGTCAATCAGTAAGGCTGTCGGTGAGTAGGCCACTATGTACACTATCTGCACTCGAATTTCTTAGCAACTTTGTGGGAGAGAATGTGTTTACTTACCCTGTTTACGAAATTTAGCAGTCGCGAACTGGTACGGTTGTAATTTACTAAGCACCGTTATTAGTTTGTGTTCGAACTGTTTTCTATGCAAGTGAGTGCCTTAATTGAATAGCGTGTCCCTAGGAGGATGTATTACCCTCTTTCGCAGAGACTTTCTAAAATTTCGAAGCGGAACGAAGTAGTAAAATTCGACCATTGACGAAGCGGTTTTGTAGGTTAAAGCATTGAGGTGCTTAGGACATGTAAGGTCCTGGTGCGAAACGTGCCAAAGGCAAATTTATTATTTTAAATATTTTATTTTCCTCCTGATTAATTTCACTTATCTTACCACTATATATTTTATATCGAGTTTGGACTTTGATTATTTGACTTTTGTTTATTTTAATTCATTTTCTGAACCTGCCTGGTCTTTTGAGGTTATGCAACACTTTGGAAATATATTTTTGACATTTTCGGTAAACTTAAAATATTTATAGACTTAGACAAGATAAATTCGAGTAATTGTACGGGGTTAGATTATAGATAAAAAGCTAAAGTCTAATTTCGCTGTTGTAACCCTGTTATCTTCAGATTTGGTTATTGTCAATAGTACCGTTATGTGAGAGTGATAAATAACCGATTTGTAGTAGAAAACTACTTGTAGCCTCTCGCGAAGGTTTGAACTTATTCAAATATTCTTTAAAAGCATACGAATAATACGAATAATTTATCGAGGACAATCTCGATGATCTACGTGTATATCCCTAACAAGACAAAACTCGTGTTGAATTAGATTCAGTACCCAAAACTTTCGAAAAGTCATAGTTGCATCAGCCAATTTATTTTGAAATGTTTCTCATGAAATAACTTTCCATTCTTACATTGAAACTCACACATTTGAAACACTCAGGTTCTCACTCTCATATTATATTAACGGTATTCATTTTGTATTGTGATGAATTTTGGAATTGGAATCAAAAATGCGTTCGGAAAAAAATACATAATATTCGAACTGGCGCAATTCAGTTGGTTTGTTGTTGTATTCTTTGAATTTCGAATTTGTAACGGGGAAAACTTAAACGAGGTTTTCGTGAATTCTTCTGGTATTTTATTGGCGATTGTTTTGAAATTTTTTGTTGGCAAGAGTTTGAAATATGAACAAATCTAACACTAAAAAATCTTGTATATTTTTAGTAATTAAACTCCAAATAATAAAATAGTGTTTTATAAATCATAAAATATAATAAATCACTACAAATTCCTCCAATTACTTACAGAGCCCTTTCGGTCTATTTCGAGATTATTCGGTATTTAGTGAGTTGTTATGCTTAGTAGTGTCGGTTTTAGTTTCCGGATTTTGGAGAGTAGCAATCGAACAAACAATTGGTGTTGCCACATTGACAATCAAATAGCGATAGAAAAGCAAGCATTTATATTACTTCACGAGATATCCACACAATCGTTGTGCTCTACACCACTTGGATAACTTTCTCGCCACTTTTAAATGTAAATTTTTCGACAAGAGAACAGTGTTCAAACATAGCGGGTAGAGAAGTGCCGAATTGCAGACTTCTTTTAAGTAATTAACTAAATGATAAAATGCCATGGAAAATATCATAATTAATTTGAGCAGACATAATGATTAAAAAAAAATTTAATTTACTCCAGGTATTATCCAGGAAGGAGTTGTTCATTTGGATCAATAGTGCACCGGCCAGGGGAGGTTGGTTGCGGCTGAAGGGTAATGCAACGCAAGTGTAGCATTTTTCGAAAATTTATCGAGAAAATAATTTTCTGACATGAAGCTCGTCCCTGAATTTGATTAGAAAATGGTTGCGGAAATCACTTAATGTTATGTCCATGAAATGACCCGTTTAGACGGGCTCGGATCATGGGAAAGGGTTGTTAAGTGAGTTGCTTTCAAGAGGTATGCAAAGAGGTGGTTAGAGTCATGCGGGGACTCCTTGCATGTTAGGCTGTTACCTCGGGGATCTAACCCTGTTTAGTTAATAAATTAAGCTTTCGAGATCATATAATACTTACACGCTCCAGTTTGCTAACAAAATTCTATAGAGATTCTTTACCAACATTGTTTTTTCTTAAAATAATATAGAATCAATTTTGCTGGTTGTAATGCTTAAGAAGTAAAGTCCATGTTCATATAATTTCATGATATTTGACGCCTTTCTTTATCTTCTAAACCGTCGTTTGGGAGAAAATCTTTCCATACACGCCATACAATTTTTACTTAGAAGGCAGGTGTGATCTTTGTGGTGCATAAAAAGGTCATCTAATTTCTCGAATTTCCTGCTAGATATTACAGTTATACCAAAAGCGGTCCAAGCTTTGTGCGAGCTGTAGTTTGTATCACAAATATTACAGAGAGAAATAGCAGTTTGTTGCCAAAAATGTGTTCTTTGAAGAAATGAAGTCTCCACGGAGAAGTCAGTATCAGAAAGGGTGCCTGGATTTGGAAGGGGCCCTTGAAAAGATTTACTATAAAAGTGAATAAACGTCTCTGGGGGGGAGCCAAATCAAAATTTTTAATGAATTAAATAAATTAATAAATTATCATAAACACGATAAATAAATAAATATATGAATTATTATTTTTATGCAAAAAGCTAAAATTTTGTACGCAAAGTCCCTGGAAAATGGGAGTGAATATAAAAATTTATAAATTCTGCAAAAGATTTAGCCTAATTTTGTACATTTCATTGTATTTAGTTGAACCAAGCGGCATTAAGTATGTATATTTGGCTAATTAAATAAATATTTAATGGAAAGGACCAAAGCAAATAATGCGCATACATTCGCTTTTAATGCGACGCATGCAAACATGGAAACTGGAAACACACAAACACACACACACACACACATACACAAATAAATACAAATTTTTTACATACTAAATGAAAATTTATGCTAAGCCTCTTGTTATGAGGTATTTTTTGCATCTGAAATTCTATGTGTGGTGACTTTTAAGTGAACATTTTTAAGTAGAGCTGAATAGACGGCTAAGCCCGCTGGCCGGTTCGAACTTTGTGGCATAAGCAAGCATAAATTTAACGGTCATGCTCTAAATAACCGGAAGTTGGTGCGCTGAATGGCAGCATACTGTGCTGGTGCGCACATACATACATACATCCATATATACCTCTGTACCTCTATACCTCTATAAATGCCTACATATGTGTGGCAGTTTTCTTTGTTGTTGTTGTTGTGTGCCATTGTTCCTATGCTCTCTGAGCGATATTCACTTAATTCGCTGGCAATTGCTTTGATACGAATAGCCTTTCATACATTTGTTTTTTCATACTATTTACCACGCTCCAAACCGCTCGCCCTCTCGCCACTCCCACTCGGCAGCCCACCGTTGGACCACACAGACATATGTCAGCTGGTAATGACATAACAATTTATGCCGCTATTATGAAGTTCCGAACATTATATATGAATTATTGCCACTCCGTGTACTGGATGGTTACAAATACACGCACAATGTGTACATATGTGTGTGTATGTATACAAAGCGAGCTAGTGATTTAAAATGCATAAATAAAAATTCAAATAGAACTGCCAGCGAACAAAAAAAAAAAACTGCTTTGTTTGTATGTATGTGCATGTACTTATAGAAAAAATAAAATAAAACTATTATAGAATCACACATATTTATATTACACAATCTTATTTAATAAATAATACATCTATTTTTTTTGTGTATATTTTTCAACTTTTGAATATATTTTAGCATATTTACTAGTATACTGATTTGTTTTAGTGCCAATTAGAGTTAAATTTATTAAATGGTGGCAAAAAAGGCGAGCTCCTTTTTCGATACGTTGCATTTTTTTGTTCAAAAAACTGTTGTTAGTAATATGAATGAAGCATTGATTTGGGAAAAAAGCTCTGAACCTAAAGTTTGTTGCTGTTTTGTTTTTTTTGTTTGTTTTTGTGTAAAGAGAGGAGTAAAGAAGAGAGAATAAACTTAAATTTAGACCGAAATGAACAGGAACTCAACTCGTGTTGCTTTCGCCGGACGTTTTTTCCTGAACGCTAACCAATTGTAGTTAGAGCTATAGTTATTAACGAAGAGTTTCCACTAATTCCGAAATATTTCTGTAACCATCTAGGAAATTTGCCCCAGTCCTCAGCAGCGTTAAATCAAAACATAGAGGGCATTGAGACTGGAAATTATCCACAGCTCTATGCAATGTTCCATTTTTAAATAAATTGACTAGCTGGGGAGTAGTGTAGGAAGAGGCTTAGGAATTTTAAGAGATCCAACGAATTTTTGAATCCTATTGGGATTAACTTGGAAGCACAATGAGCCTAAAGCTGGCTTAAGTGCGGTCGCTTGCGGTTAGACTACCGTTCGACCTCCGCTTTCAATTATTCAAATCCTCCTCCCATCCCTCAAATAAAGCCGAAGTCCCTTTCCATTTGTTTAATCATCATCGTCTGCTCGACATTAAATTTTTTCAGTTCTGCACAAGGTGCGTTCCATTCCGTCTACTAGTCTAATTCAGTGTTTTGTGCGGGAAGGAGAGCCTAAGGAAGGAGAATCTAAAGTCTGAGTTTATTTGTCATAAGAAGGCTTTATTTAACAATATCCTGTTCAGTCCCATTTCCTGCTTGTTTGCCAGACGACCATTCCAAATTCACTTTTGCTTGGAGATTTCGATTCAGATGGAATGTGAATCTGGCAAAAGCTGACACATAAAGGTTTCTGGTCTAATTGAATGAACTAAAAGTAGTTCAGAAGCCCACCGTCATTGGAATAGGATGGCCGACTGAGCTTTCTCAGCAGGACGAAATTTGGTTTCGGGTTAGCGTCACGCTTTGATACATGGTGTCCTCATGTATGGTTTAAATGAATTAAGGAAGGGCCACTTTAAGACATCATTAACATTATTGAACTATTGAATTTATATATGCTTCCATAATCCCCAATTGCTTCCAACTAGTTTCTAACTCCCGCCTATCTATATCTAAGCCACTAGTTGATGCATTAAATATTATTACCCAATGGTTGGACCTCGAATAAATTTACCGCAAAATAAAGAAACATTAAAATAAAGGCTTCAAAAAAGCAATGTATTTGATAAAATGCAACAACAACAACAACAACAACAACATACCAAATGCATCATTTAAGTACCGCAAATGTTGAATAATGTACAAATATGGAAATATGCTAAATTGAATAAAGCGATAAACATAAAATGTGCATTAATGTTCTTTGCCTTTCGTCACACACATACACACACATATATATGCATGTGTGCATCGCATTAATTAGATTGTTACAGTTGTCGATTCCACTTTGCTCATGCAAGTTGAGCTGTTTTAGCATTACTGTTTGCATTCAGTTCGCTTACAAGCAGTTTTTTGTTAGACCTTTTTGTTGTTGTTAAATTTAATTTTTATACCAACATAACATATTGCAACAGAGTTTAATAGTTTTGTCCAAAACTAATCAAGATATATAATATATAGAGTTATATATAACAAAATACTAAGAATTACGAGACGAATTGTCTTCCGGATGTCCGTCTGTCTGTACGTAAAAACGATAGTTCGACTAAGTATTGAAAAGTGGGCGTGATCCCGTCCGTTAAACGACGGAAGTCTTAAATTTAGCCGAAAAGGTAGTACAATAGGTTTGCATCTGAATTTTTATAGAAATTGGACTATAGGCGTAGCACCACCCACTTTAGGTGAAAGCTCAGCAATTACTCGACTAATTTCAACCAAATTTGGCAAATATGGCATGTTTCAGTTTGTTACAGTTTGAAAAGGAGCGAAATCGGACTACAACCCCGCCTACTTCCCATATAACACAATATTAAATACCAACAGATTTTTTCATTTCACAGTATATAAATCAAACACCAATGAAGATATCGGAATGAAACTTTGCACAACTGGTGACTCGAAGGTGTGGCACCTGTTATCTGAAAATTGTTGAAATTGGACCATACTTTTTCTAATCCCCATATACTGAGTATGAGGATCCCATGCATATGACTGACTTTATACCGAAAATATTGGTCTACTTATGAGTTATCTCGATGCAATGAAACAGAGTTTCCTGATAATAATGTGGTCTGGCGACAAAAATGTATAAAATCGGAACAGTACCTTCCCATATTCCTCACATACCTAATATACTCACTTTCAAACTTCCGATTGTCTTTATACTGTGTATAGCGGTTAATATGTGAGTTATTTTAATGACCTTAAGTGAACAAGTTATTTTAGACACAATCTGGTTTGGTGAAAACATATATGAAATCGGTCCATATGATTTGTATACCCAATATAATGGTTTCTGCCCTGCTGATTGGATTGATTAGTTAGATTGTAACCGATAATCGATAAGTCGAGTGTAAAATCGTATGTTGAACGCATGTCCAACAATTTTAATTATACAGTTTTTCAGATACCTGGAAATATTCAGACACAAGCCCTTGATTCTCACACATTATAATGCTTGGTTGCACCTGCACTTAGCCCTTCCTTACTCGTTATGGCTGTGTCTGCTTGTTTGTTTGTTTGTTTTGTTGCCTAACTAACCGAATGTCTGACGCCTGAACGCCAGAACGCTTGAATGCATTCCCAACTATTAGACATATTATGTACTCGTAAATGTATTTGGATATGTATTTATGTATTTATAAGTACCAATAATGTAATGCATTGGCAAATATTATTCAATTTTAGTTAATAATACCTCATTTTCTCGCAGTCGCCTCGGGTTAATCGAATTCAATGGAACCGCAATAAAATCATATGCTTTAACATTTCGATTTACAATTTGTCAATTGACATTTGCAATTAGCATTTACATACACATACACACACGCATAAATGTTTTACATATGTATAATATTACAGTTACATATCCCCAACTGCAGTATGTGCAGTTGCAATTTAAATAATTACACACGCTCGCGATTTTTGTAATTTAATAAAACCAATAATGCAAATATTTTATTTGTAGACATTTAAAAATTTTATGCAAAAAAAACGCACGCAATAAATAATTACCATGTTTTTGTTTTTTTGTTTTTTGTTTTTGTTACTCACGAAATAATTCAATAATTTCTATTTTTGTTGTTAATTTACGGTTATAGCGGAAAGCAGTTATTTATGCATAAATCCTGTATAAAATGTTCACAATTATGTTGAAGAAAAAAAAAAAATAAACAAAATAAATTAAAATTAAATAACTGTGGTAAAATGCTAATACATTTATTTTAATTTGATTTTGCCTAGTTTTGTTAAACCCTTTTTTTTTGAGGCGCTTCTTTAATTGTCGAGTTGTTTGATTTGATTTGAAGATTGCTTCGTATATATAAGGTATTATAAGTCTATAAAAATAAGAACAAACAAAAAAAAAAAGCAAATAAATTAGTGTTGTGGCCAAAATTCAAACGTAGCGGGGTTTTTATTATAGCCCACACACATTTGTATAATGCGATTATGAATGGCTGATTGTGCTTAAGACGAATCCAAAAGCCCTTCTTACTTATTTATTTTTATAAAATTAATATATTTTTTTAAAATTTATAAAATTCTTTTTTTTTATAATAGTAAATATATTTTTATAAACTTTTATAAAATTATTTTTTTATAATAAAATTTCTTTATACTTTTTTTTATAATTTTTTTTAGATTTTTTTATAATTTCTTATTTTTTATAAAAAAAATTTTTTATTATTTTAAATTTTTTAAAAATTTTGTTTTAATTTTTTAATAATAAAGTTTTTAAAAAAATTTGATAAATTTTTTATAAATTTTTTTTTTATAAAATTAGTCATGACTTATATCATAAGTTCAAAATAATGGGGGTACCTACCGAAACCGAAAAGGACCACTAGTAACTCATTTTCGTTTTTTTTTTAATTGCCGAAATGTATTATGATCCGTTGCGCCCAAGATCTAGCTATTTGATGGAAAATACTTTGGAAACTTTGTAGTATGGTAGTAATATGGTAGTCGAATATAATACGAAACTTTTACAAATAAACATGTCAAACATGGTGCACTTAAAATGAGATGATTGTCAAAAATGTCGTGTGTCATGTAATTCAAGCGATAGAAGGTATAAAATGATCTCTTTTAAAATAATGTATGAAAAAATATTACTACATGGCACATAGAATATGCCATTCAAATCGGTATATCTGCAGTATAGTGAGCCAAACATACGAGCGCGGTATCTCATAAGTACTCGGGCTACAATATAGGCTCCTTTTAGCCCGTTACATTTGACCCGCTGATACTCCAAAGCCCCAAAAAGAAGTCACATGTGGCTAAATCGGCCTAATTTGAACAAAATGACTGTGGGACGGCGCAGGTGAGGGTGGTGGGTTGTTATGGTGGAAGAGTACTTTTTTCTTCTCCAAATGGGCCTATTTTTTCTGCATACAAGAGATCACACCTTGTGAATCCCAGAAAATAGTGGCCCTCATCTTTGCGGCCAATTCGTCTGTTGGGCTGGGCGTGGTTCATGAAAAACCGACATGCGACCACGTTCAAACTCGTTAAAATCATTTTTGATGTTCGCCATCGAAAGAGATCGCGTACAACTACCAAGCGTTCTTTGATTTCAAAGCGCGGTTTTGTCTTTCTATTCGCTCCAAACTTCAGTCCCCACATGGTAGTTAGAGTTTACCACTGCCAAAATGTCAAAAAATATCACAAAATTATAATTTTTTTTTTTAATAACTTTTAATAACTGTTAATTTTGGTGTTAAACTTTGTGAAAGCCTGTTGAAAATTTTATCACTATGTTATTTTGTGTTTCTTTAATATATCACGTACATTTCCCTCGGAATAAATATTGACCAGCACTACTATACATACTTCCTCTTTACTTTCAGGTTACATGCTCGCCTCCACGCTAAGCTTTGATCAACCGGAACGCTCCCTGCAATTACAATTGGATCAAGTGTTGGTGCACGTTATGAAGATACTCAATATCTACTATCATTTGATTACGCAACAAAAGCCCCAGCTATTTGTGAAAGTGCAGAAAAGTGATCTGTTCGCCAATGCAAAGGAATTGGCGCTGGTGCAGAGCGTCGGATATTTCGGCAGCGATTACATTTATATAAAACTTTACAACATTTTAAGAAGTGCTAACGACAGCTACAAGGTAAGCGTAATTGCGTCGCATGCAACATTAAAACACACACACACACACACAGGCAATAGCAAAGCGTGAAGTCAAGAAGAATACAATCTGTATTCTGCGCGTCTGTTTTTTTTTTTTTTCTGCGGATTTTCAGTTGACTGCGTTTATGTGTATGACTGTGAGGTTGTATGTGTGTATGTGATGTTTTTTTTGTGTGTGTGTGTACATGTATGTGTATTGCCGTTGTGCTCACGTATTGCGTAATCTTCACATTGAATCCCAACTGCTTTCTGCGAATTTCGACTCCAAATGCAACTGTGTCTTAATATTGTATATATATATATATATATATATATGTGTATATGTATGTATATGTGTGAATGCCTACAGTTGCTCATTTATACATATGTATGCTTGTACATGCACATATCCCTCACTTTGGTCGGGCAGCTTTAGTGGCTGGTTGACGCGCATTAGTGACTTCACTCTTGAACATTACGTAAATTGTAAAAGTTTCCCGTTAGCTTCCCGTTAGCTTCTCGTTGCGCTTGTGCTGCTTGTTCTCTGATTCTCTGATTCACGGGTTTGCTGGGTAAACTTGTCTGACCCCCGTCAGTTTGTTTCGGTCTTTCGCGAATTTAAATTTCGATTGTGGACTAAACAGACTTTATCTGTAGCTACATATTTAATGTGTGAAAATATGTGAGTGTTAAATGTGAGTGCCTTAGTATGTTTGTAGGATATATGCTCCCTGTTTGAGTATGTAAATATTATCCCGTGGGGCTTTTTGGGTATTGCTTACACCCAGTTGCAGTTGACCATCTCTTCTTCTTCTCTTACTTACGAGGGCAGTTCGATACCTTTGTATCTCCATACATAGCGTGCCTCTTTTTATGTGTATACGATTTCCTAGAGGGGTAGCTGTTGAAACAACTGTCAAAGTAAACGCATGTTTTTGACATTTATAATCAGTATACCTTGCCAAATTATCATGCTAAGTCTAAAACAGCAACAACGTTTAAAAATAGTGGTCTTTTATTTCGAAAACCCGCGCTCTCTGCGCACGAATTTATATTTACGGTTTTACCGTCAATTCATCCTCTGCCATGAGGTACATTTCCAGCTTAACGGGCATCCAAAAATAACACAATTGTCATATTTCGAGGGGAACCAATCATGAAAAGACTACAAGCTACCTTGCATCCAAGAAAATGTGATTTGCATTGAAAACGACACTTGCATGTTCGGTCCATATTTTGTCTTAAAACTTAAGCTGAAGCCTATGTAACCATCAATAATACGTCAGTTTTTGGTTCCAGAAGTCAAAATAGGCCGACTAATTTTTAAATGGCTTCAACAGGAGCCATATAATAATCTAAAATCATATAACACAAGCATCTCCATAACTGTATTTGGACGAACTTTTGGTGACCGAATCATATCAAGAAACAGGGCTTTCAATTAGCCACCTCGGTCATGTGATCTGATTCTGTTTGACTACCTTTGTGGGGATGAGTCAAGTCAACGGTTTATGTTGATAAATCAATTTGGATTGATTATTTGGAAACCAACATTGGTCGCCTTATTCGCGGAATAAATCCAGATATCGCGCGGAATAAAATCGGCGATAATATACTGATAAATGTGGTGCAATATTGGACCGATAGTATGGCCTTCATAAGTCAGAGTCCCTGTAATCATATTCCCGAAATTCTTTTGAAACACTAAGTGCCACAAAATGTTCGCACCAACCTCGTAACCAAATTTAATTTCATCAATATTTTTACTTGTAATAAAAGTGCTACAACTTTAAAGAAACATCCTTTAGTACGTTCTGCCTCCAAACTAACAGAAATTTCTCTATTATCGCTTCTTTCAGGCTCCACTGAGCGATTTCTTCTCGTTCATAATTGAGCCATAGTCAATGGGGGTTTTGAGAGAGTATTTTTTTTAGAAGAGCTCATGCTTTACCAATAATTGCGCTCAGTTTTTCCCAATGTTAATGTCCTAATATTTTAAGATCTGTTTCGGATATCTTAATAATATATGTTGGATATCGTTTTATAATTCCAAAATTTCTATAGGTACTCACTCAAGCGCAGCGATACCACCTGCTTCCCAAAAACTGTCGGGGTGCCTCTTCTAGTCTGCCTGCACCCGCTTTTGAGACTCGTACTCGGGGGAAATATAGATTTTGAGTCTGCGATAATGCAATCGATACTTTACCGATCAACGACTCCAAAACCAACCAATCATACTTTTAAGGTCGAGAAGTACTTCGTTGAAGAGATCGCTGTATCGATCTTGCATGTAATTGTAACGAAAACAATTTGTGAAATCTATGAAAGAGTTGCTCAATCAAGATGCTTAAAACCTCAATTAGCCCAAGCACTTTGTTTTGAATTAATGATGCAAATTTCCTTTAGTATTTAGACTTATTCTCAGTTTCGGTGATGAAAGTTCGTATCACTATTTATTTTTTTTTCGAAAACTGTTTGTTCATTGCTTGTCTTCAAGGAATGGAATTTTAAGGTCCCAGATTATTAAGTGAGATTGGGGGTGCAAAGCACGCAAACCCACTGACTTCTCAAGCTAACCGCGTAACTGTTTTTGTTATTGTTGTTGTTGTTCTACTGTACAACCGCACGAATGCCAAATATGTAGTATGCGAGACTTTGTGGCTTTTTGCGTGGGTTGCGAGGATTTTAGTATCTGATACTTGTGGTTTAAAAAGTTGCAAACTAGCAGAAATCATAAAGACAAGCAAGCTAGCCATGGCGAGGGAGTGTAAAACGTATGTACCTATATATGTACACACATACACATATGCACTTATGTTGATACTTGCAAAGTGGTAATTTGTGCAGCATTTAAAGTTACAATGGGTGTAACGACTGCCAAAATATCTAACTCCAACTGACGGACTCACTGACTGCGTCTCCCGCACACCCGCAGTTTGCAGCGCTACTTAATGCGTTGCTTTTGTTGTCCTACTTGTCTGGCTGCAGTTTCGTTTTAAAGCTTTTGTGGTAATGTAATTTGTGCGCTGGTTTATTTCTGGTTTACGCTGGGACGTGTTGCCCAAACATGATCCAGATAGCTGCACAGATACGCTTAAGGTTTTGAGCATAAAACTAAGAGAATACATTGCAGAGCAACGGCGTCATCACGCTTCAAATGATGCATTAAGTTGACAAACGGCGGTTGAGAGCTCTCAATATGAGAATTCTCTGCTCTCATTTGTAGATTAGCGTGTTTGTGAGCTGAGTCCCGATCGAGTTTTTGCGCCTCTCTCTCTCTCTCTCTCTAAACTGGAAGCGAAGTGTGAATTTATAAATTGCAATCACTTTTCGCTTATAAAACTGAAGTGGTATCAGTATAGCCAATACAGGTTCACATATTATTTAATTTTTTGTTACATGGTCTCGATCTCCAATCGATTCAATAACGCACAGAAATGTTGTTTATTGATTGTTTTACCATGTTCGAAGTACTCGTTGGAAATACGTCCACGCGTGTCTCAAAAAAAATGGCCAAAACTTGTTGTCTTTTCGGCCGCTATGAACGACTTTCACCAGGAAATAACGATTCAGTGGACGGCCGATTGAACTCAGTTGTGTACTGATGTATTCATGCAAAAGCTAGTTCGGGCGGTACTGTCTCACTTCGGGACCAATAACTTGAGAACGATGAAATGAAATGTCATGAAACTTTGACAGTATTCTAGTTAAGGTTAGCACTCTGAACCATGTATAGAGATTTTGTTTGTTTGTACCGTGATCTTACAATAGGCGAAAGATTTTTCTGCGCAGCAGACTGTAACTTTCTGATCAAAAGTTTTATTCTAATAAAAAAATGAAGGTATGTTGGGACCAAAGACCAAGACTGGTCTTCGTCTCTAGGTAGGTCCAGGTCGTCTTCAAGTAGGTCCATGTTCACGCTTAGAATAACATCTTCTTCTATTCTTGTTAGAACTGTATTATAATTCCACAAATCAACATTCCTGTGAATGTACCGCTAGATCTACATCTCGGCACCATGAGCTTCTGAACCAGTTGTGTTTAAAGACTCTTGACTTCACATCTTTTATTCCCTTTGTTGCTGTTATTAAATTAGATAATTGTCACAGTGTTTAATTTTTGTTGGGATCTTCTTACTATGCCAAAACTGTCAAAACCGCTAGTTACTTCCAATATATTTTCTCTCAGTTCCAACTTTCGCGTGGGAAGTGTTACCGTGGCGAAGTTAAAGTGATGTGACGACGATAAAATAAGGTGTGACTGGTGATTGAAGTGGTATGATATGATATGATATCATGCGATGTGATGTAAAGTGATCAGAAATCGTGTAGACGTCGTCGAGAAGACGTGTAGTTTTATGTAATGATGATGTGATTTGATAGAACGTAATGTGAGGGGGATGTGATGCAGAGATATGATGTTCAGTTTGAAGTGATGATAATTTGTGATGCTGTGTGATTAGATATAGTGATATGGTGTTATGAAAGGAATGAGATATAAAGAGATTTCTGATGTTGTGATGTGAAGTGATTTCTGATGATATTCTAAGTGCTATGGTGTTTTCTGGTATTTTGTAATGTAATGCGAGTTAAGAGGTGTGACGTAAAGAGTGATTGACTTGGGATGAGATGTGTGATGATGTGATATGATGTGATGTGATATACACTGATTTGATGTGATGTGATGTTCGGTTACATGGTGAGATGTGATGTCATTTGATAGTGATATGCTATGTTTTGATGATGAGATACTTTAAATAATATTTTTACAAATACTGCTATAAGATAGAGTGCTTTAATTTCAATTATAACTTTATGATTTAAATGAACGCGAAGCAGTAAAAAATTGGCTAAAAATCTCAAAGTCCTCCGCTACATAAAATATATCTGTAATTAATTGCACTTAATTCCTCGTGTTAATTTTAAGCAAATTTCTGTAGACTTTGTTTTAGCTCACCAAAACCCACGCACATGCCGATTTCTCCATTCTCCACTTGTACTTACTCCACACATATACTTAGATATACTGTTCTAACCTCTATTTCTCTATTCTCTATTCTCTCCCGGCGCATATCCAGATAACGATAAATCAAGAATCCGGCAGGTTATTAATTTCGCTACTCCGGACGTGTCTCAACACTTTGGGTTTGTGCATTGAATTGCGCGCACACACCGCACCAACACCCGCTGGCACGCCCACCGGCCACACTCCCAGCCACGGGCGGCAGCGCGGCCACAGTCCCGGCAGCAGTGGCACGGATGCTGCCTCCAGCACTGGCCATGGTTTTGGTAGCAGCGGCGGGGGCGGTGCTGCGGCAGTATTCCCAACCAACGCCACTCTAAAATTAATTGAAGAAATTCTCCAGTATTTGAGCAAACTCGTAAATTATGCGCCCGGCGAGTGCATCGCATGTCTGCGGCAACTGTTGAAATATTTATTTGGCCAAAATTATGGCAACCAGCAGCGAGACTATTATGCCACATTCATAAGACCGTATTTTGTGGTGCGCGGCAAAGGACAACAGCTGCAACTACACCTACAGCAACAGCAGCAGCAGCAGCAGCAGCAGAGTCCGCAGAAACAACAAAAATGGACGCTGTACAACAAGCAACAACAGCAACAGCAACAGGCACAGCAGGGAAGTATTGGCGGTAGCCGTAGAGGAAGCAACAGCAGCAGCAGTAAGTTTACGCAAGCCAGCGGCGATCACCAGCAGGCAATGACCATGTTGAATGCCATAAATTCCGTTGCGGCAACAACATTGGCTTCCACGGCCGCAGCTGTAGGAGTTCCGAGATCAATGGGAACAACAAGTGCTGGCTCAAGCACCGCACTGAGAGGCGCGACGGCGGGCGCTGGTTCGTCGACCCCGACAATGACTACGTCAACTGTCAGACACAAAGAGCCAAATGTAATTGGTGCGCAAGCGACTTACGTCAACCGTGGTCAGGCGCTCGTTGACTCCGGTCATGGCAGTGGCGCTGTGAGTGCAGCTGTTGCAGCTGTTGCAGCTAGGGAAGACTACCACAATCAACCGCACTTGTCGGCTAAGGAATATTATCGCTTGATGGGCGAATTATTTGCGAGCGGCCTAAATTTGCAAGCTGCCAAGTCGGAGCGTGCCGGCGACTGTGTCAAGCATATTAAACTGTTTGAACCGTTGGTAATCTATTGTCTCATGGTGAGTACAGTTATACTACGCTCTCGGCTAATGTTGCATACATCAGTACATAAAAACATGCATATGTATGTGTGTACATGTTAATTCATGATGACGGACCTACATCCATACATGCCTGTAGACTTTTGAAGTTGTTTGTGTGTCATTTACAGAACATAAGCAACATTACATTTGACTTCTTTGGTGCACACCTCAAATTCAGGACTTTCAGTTCGTTCGAAACAAATTTTCATACTCACTTTGCAGAGTTTAGCATAAAACCTTAAGATTTGCTTTCTAAGATTATGAAAACTACATCCAAAGCAGTGATTTAAATAATTTACTTGCACAAATTAAAGTGTTATTTGGAATAAGGCTAGATTTGAATAGTGTGAACCGGCCTTAAAGTTATAAAATGAGTAGAAATTACTGTACTATATCATTCCAAAGAGATAGCAGGTCAGATGTGATGCTTAACCTCACATCAGCACTTTAAAGGAGCTAACGACCCCTTGAGAGGGCTGCGCCTTGTTAAGGTCTATTGCGGCTGAAAAAAAACTGCGGTTACTTACTGTCTTTTCGACTGAACAATAAAGAGTTATCTCTTTTAAAGTTGGATAGAATTCTGTTAAAGATATAGATAAAGATCATCTGATTACAACGCCATTCTTTATATGTCGCGTTTAAAAATTTAGATACTTTTGATTCTAGAAAGTGCATCCTACTGAATAATTCGTGGACCAAAACGATTTATATCAGCCGATATTAGCCGCCTTAACAAATTTGTGATAGGCTGAAAGCACTTCGTGGATACATTAGGGTATGTACATCTATGCTTAGTTGTTCATGGCATCAAAAAAGACCGGTGTTTCAGCTGTTCAAGTAGGATTTTCGTGACCTTCGTCCCGGCGATCGGCCTTTTAACCTAAGCTCACCTAACCGTCATTGGTCCAGACTAAATATAACGAAATCAAGGCCACATATCATATTCGACAGCTCACATTTTAGCTGAATTTATTATTCACGCTTCCTGGTTTTATGAGCCCCATATACGATAACTACGTATAAAATTGCTTATCGTGTCGCAAAGCGTCCCCAGTCAAACTGATTCCAGTAGAGCGGTTCTTCAAAGAGTTTCTCCATATTCGCGGTACATCAAAAGACAGCAGAGGTGCTGAAGAATTTGCTTAAGAATTGACTTTTTTATGTAATTATTTTTAGTAACTGGTCAAAAAAACCTACCTACGGCTGTATGAAACTTTGCTACTATCAGAGTCTGTCCCAATTTTTATTTCTGCGCATTCTTGTTGAACCAATCAAAAATTTCAATAAAAAATTTGAACCAAAAATTTTCAACCAAAATATTCAACCAATCGGTTGTACACTACTCCATAGATTGTGTGTTGCAAGTTGTTCTCTCAAATTTCTCCATGGTCCCCTACTCGACTTATATGAACGTCACGGATCCAAAAATAAAATAAAAAATAGAAGTAATAAATACATTTTCTCCTGGCGAGTTTCGATTGTACTTGATTTATAATACGCATCCATAAAGCGACTTGTTTAGGGTTCGCAGCCACGTCGTCCGACGAAGTAGGCTTCAGACTTCAGTGGATCCAAAAACAAGAGATATTCGTATCTTACCGACATATCTCGCCATTTTTCTACCGTTAACAGGAGTGTATCTGAAATTTTTGGCTTTGCGACAAGAGTCGGATATATGAATATATCTAACAGATTGCGGATTATTTAAAAAGAGAAAGATCCGTAAATTAATTAGAACTTCGGATTAAAGATTAAAGATTAATTAGAACTGTTGAAAGTACTCCCTTTGCCTCACTAGGCTGTTACCTTTCGCAACTGCTACTTCGTCTGCATTCAGACCACATTGATGCATGTGCTAACTTCATGCACCATATTCCTATCTACGCCATTAATTTAGAGCGCTCACAGCTAGACTTTGGTATTAGGTGGGTGTGAATAGCCTCACCTCTCCTCTTCTCTTCGAGTTCACTTCCTACAACACTTGAACTCATTTGTTGTTTGCGGCACACAAGTTGCAACATTGACTTGGCCAGACGGCCATTAATATAATCAAAAAGGCCACAAGAGCTGCCAGCTGTGTTGGTACCGGTGTGGCAACGGAAAGTTAGAGAGTTGATTGAAATGATCTCTCAACAGATTTGCCGCACAGCTTTCAATGTAAACATTTATTATTTACACACTGCTAACTACTATCTAATATATTGATTTATGCACACACACGCACACTCCCACACACACTCACACAAATACCCAAAAACACAGCCAAGTACGAAAATGTATGAATCAAATTGCATTTGTAAATTTCCACATATTTGCAGCTTTTCCTCAAATCGAATGCACGTGTCCAGGCGCCCATATTGGAGTTGTTGTCGCAGTTGCTGGAACTCAATGTCACTTACAGTGTGTTGGACTCGAAAAATGTAATATTTGATCAGATTTTAAACAATTTGGATTTGATTGAAAATGGCATAGTCAGGTGAGTGTTGAATGCTGAATGTTGAATGTTGCATGTTGCATGTTGATTTGTTGCTGAGGCATGCCTCAAATGTATCCATATACCCTGTAGTTGTTGCCTATTTATTTATTTATTGATTTGTGGGGGTGCGTGTATGTGTGTGCGTTGAGCTCTGCAGGTGGAGGCGCCACAGGAAACAGAAAGCATTGCCGGAGACAATGGCAATTCACCTGTTTGTTGACTGTCTGCTGCGTTGGTGCGACCGTGGCTGTTGTTATGGTTGCCATTGTAAAACCCCAAAACACCAAAACACCAAAAACACCGTTCATCTAATCGACTATGTAGATGTATGTTGGTGTGTGTGTGTGTGTGTCTGTGTGTGTGCTGTTGTTGTGGCTTAAGCTGCAGGATTATTTTCCTTTTCAATTCGAAAATAAAATGTTATCTTTGGCTGGTGTTGATGCATTTGAAATTCAAATATCACTCAAATAACGGTGTGAGTGCCTGCGTGTGTATGTGTGTGTGTGTGTGTAGTAGCAATAGCCGCCCACAAACATATTATGTTGTGTCAGTTGGCTAGCAAAGTGAGCGTAAAGCATTTTAAAGGATTTTATATGGAAATCAGACTCCAGTTTGTCGAGTTAAATCCACACACACACACACACATACATACATACATACATACATGTGTGTGTACAGGCCGCTCTGTCGACAATAGTCGACAAAATTTGAAGCTTAAAAGAAATTTGTCATTCAAATAGGTATTAAGTATGAAATATTAATTGCTAACAATAAATGGTGAATGAGCGCTTCAAGTTCGAGTGCATTTTTATGCTGGAAAATATGCGCTAAATTGTTTCATTGCTAATGTTCGGTGTGTAATAGGAAGACTTAGGTGAATTGTTTTAATTGTTGTACTTCTTTTTCATTAAATCAATTCGTTTATAATATGTCAGGATTAGAATTATTTAGCTTCTGAGGGTTTTTTATTGCAATATTAAATATAAATTGCTTACTAGCTATAAATATGGACCGCTTGCAACCGTTATAACTAATTAAAATATGCGGCACCTTATTCATAATAATACAAGAGAGGGCCTATTTATACACAGATAGATGTCGAACAGCCTAAGACGGATGGGTGAATTGCTTTATTTGAGTACATATAGCTTAGTATACAGTGTTGAATAAGTGGGCTCTTTATTCTTAGGTAGTTGTGGCTAAAGAAAATATTTCCAAAATTATTTTGAGCAATGTTGCCGAGTTGACAGTCCTTGAACGGATATAAATTCGTTTCGGTTACGTAGATCCGAGTGTCGGCGAATTGTCAAGCTTTGTCGAGTTTGACTGCTAGAGCGAGGGAAAACTTATACGAGGTAATATTTCATAGCCTTATAGGTTGTTGTATTGATTCTGGAAAGTCTTTAATAAGCTCTTTTCTCTATCCTCATGATCCAAAGATTATTTGGAAATTGCCATTAAACCGTACTAGTTTTTAAACGCAGAAGACAGCGGAAGATAAACTTCGACTTGAGTTGGTATAGTGGAGAATGTCAGCAGAGTCCTAGATTTTCTGACTAGTCCTGCAGATATGGCTTGATTAAGTTGGCAAACCAACAAAGCTTGCTATACTTAAACTGATGCCGTTCCATTTCCTTATAACGGAACATTTGAACTCTAGCCTAGCGACGGCGTTCAACCACCTTCCGTTGGTTCGCAACCCACCTTGTTCAATTACCGATACTGTTTTTAGAAAAGAAGCGAATCAATTCGCTGACTGTTGACTTGAATGCTTTGAGAGATCCTGAGTCTTCCCTGCATACCTGAATTTTTCATTTGTCTTGTTTGCTGAATGTGTGGCCCTGTTTCGTCTTTCTTTTAAAAACATATTTGAAAATTCTGATACTTGGATCTATATACCTTCGTCCAAAGTTTGTAAATCCCAGTAAAAATATTGCTAGTCTCGAAAACATAATCGTGTAATATTCCTAAAGAAAGTACTTAGTAATTCTTTTTAATAATATTAGCTACTTAACCAAAATTTCGGCATAACCTCGAATTAAACTCTCCAAAAACTCTATTTGTTTTCTTCTATTACAGAAATGGTCCGGTCATCATTCCGCCAATGATTAAATTCCTCATACAGTTGACACACAAGAGTGATCGCAAGCTTATAACTATACCGAAAATCATCAGCATCACCAACAATTTGCTGGCCAACAATGCGGTGCTCGACTGCGCTGTGCTCGCGCTCAAATCGCTCTCCTACGAGATCTTCTTCATGCCTCCCGTCGGTGGCAATGCCGCACTCAACACGCTCGCCGACTACCGGGCACCCTTCCAAAGTCCCGTCACACGTTCGCCCGTACAACAACGTCGCCATGCGGCGGAGGAGTCGGCCGCCGCTGCTGCAGCAGCTGAAGCCTTATTGGCGAATAGTCGCGAGTTGGATACACAAAAGGAAGTTGTATTGGGCATGTTGGAGAAATTCGTGGATGCCAATGAGTTGCAGCATGTTGTGGCTTTGTTGTTGTTGCGCGAACGTTGTGCCCAACAAATGGATGGTGGTGCTTTTGCGCGCCGCATGGAAGGAGGCGATGCCTCTGCTTTGGAGTGGCCGAAAAGTAGTTGCATTTTGGAATCAACGCGACTGCAAGATCCCGGCGTGGTTTATGCTCTGATTTGCCGCGCCATGTGCGACGGGCGTTTGGGCGTGCACAACTGGCGGGATTTTTACACATTGGAGTCGTGTTTTAAGAATTATAGCAAGTATGTGTTGGCAGATAGCAAGAACTTTCTGGCGTTATTGCAGCTCCTTTTAACGCAGGTGAGTAGATGTTCTCATAACTTTCTATTTGTATTTGTATAAGGTAAACAAGTAGAAATTGATTATATGCAAATATTGGAGATACGGCTCTTACCGATATACGGCTCGGTTCCGAGTTTTCTTTATATCTTGGATTTAAATGTCATCAATCAATTCTAAGGTTTAAAGAATTTTGCTCAACGGCGGTTCCGCTTCAGCTCAAACCCCTTAGGGTAGTCCAATTTGCTTATGATCTTCATCGAGGCTAGAGATGATTGAAGATATGAAGTCTAATTTGTGAAAATTCCTCTATTTCTTATATAATTTGATCAAATTTGCTTTTCAATGTCACTATGTAGTTTGGATAAGGTTTTAGTATGACTCTTTTTGCTTTATCAGCTCCTTGTCGACTTTTTTGAAGGATGCCAAAGGATTTGCCAAATGAGTGCCTATCGGTTATCGTGTTTTTGAGATACGAATTCCTTCAGCGTCAGTCAATCATTGCCTCACCTAACCTACAAAAGAGTGCGCACATATTTTCTTTAAGTACCCAATTGATCTGATTATTGTCGATTTAAGCAATTTTGGTGTCACATAATTCCAATTCGATTTCGTTTTTTTTCTTTTGCTGATCTGTTTCATTAACAATTGCATAGAGCAAAGCAATCATATTCATATATATCATTTATTTATTTAAGCCGCTTAGCAGGCAACAACACAAACAAGGAGTTTATGTATCAATGACTTGTCCATCGATAGAGAGTTAACAGGAAAGTGTAGGGAAATTATATAGGATAGTAAAGATTTGTATACTTTTTGTTGTCTTTGTTTTTTTTGACAAATTTTCGACCCAATTGATAGAATTGAAGTGAAAAATGCAAAACAAGGCATTACAAAATTTCAAATATTTCACAAAAATTCAAGAATTTTGAGGTTAGTTTTAAGATAATTGACTTAACTGCTACACTTTGAGATAAGATGCCAACGCAGTTTTTGTTTAGAGTACTTCTTGCCAAAATATGTCTCAAGAATTCCTGAATATTCGTCAGAATGCTTTCTTAAGCTTTATCTGGCACACATTTTTTCTGGTTTCTACAACTGGCGACTCTTTTCTAAAATTTTCTACATAGAACTCCTACCCAATTTTCGGTACACTTTCTGGCATAATTGAGAGATTTCGTAATTTTTCCAGTTTTATTTTTTTGAAATGTGGTAACTCCTTTCTGAAATATATTTGAATTAAAGCCCCTCTCCTCATTTTGTGGACCTTATCACACCTTGCTGCATTTTAAAATATGTTTGAATTAAAGATTTTGCGAAAACTTCGATTGCATTTTGTAATATTTTGCCGATTTTTAATTTTATCGGTTGATGGCACTACTTAAATTTGGACATATTTTTATTATTTGTGTATTTTTTCCAACAGGCAACAAATTTGCTTCAAATTATGACTAAACTAAAGCCTTCCTTAATGCTTGAATTTTCGTTTTAGGCAGTAAGCATACGGACTATAGATATTTTAGTGCTTGGCAGTTCCGGGGACTGTTTTAACCTAATTTGCTTACGTTAGGGTGGGTCAATTTATATGATTTATATTTATGGATAGTTTGAAAGTAAGATTTTAACCTTAAATCATATCTCCAGTACGAAACTTACAATTTTATTAGGATTGCTGGTTGGACTGAGTAATTTCCAGTACTTTTTTTATACCTAATTCTCTTAAGAAATTCTTGTCTTTTCTGTGGGTGTTAGATTAAAGTAAGCAGTAGTTTAAGAATTTGGGTTCTAAGATCGAGTTATGTGTACATTTGGTGTCAATATTTCAAAGCACTATATTAAATTACTTTTCAACTTAAATATCTTGGTTGGCCACTTGGTATCTGCAGATATTTTTCCAGCTATATGTTTATGAAAGACAAATTTTCGGATTTTAATTAAAAGTGCTCAAGAGATCATAACAACAAACTATGTACTATTCCTTCTGCAGTTTTGGAACTTTCTGAGCTCGAAATCTATAAATTTCTGCTTTATCCAGCAAAAAATTATCCATATTACTGAATTTTGCATGAAAAAAATGCCCACCCTAATGCGTAAAACCTCGTTAATTTGGTGTATAACCGATTCATAGAGATCCACAGAATAAATCCGTTCTAATAGTGGTATTTCCGCTGAAGCGTGTATTTATTAAACTTTACAACTCTTTTAAAGCTGCGCTAAGCCATCGGTTCGGTGGTAAAAAACACATACAAAAAATGATAAAAGAAAACTATTTTCATACAGTTTCCCGATGGTGTTCCATAGTCGCCAGTGCGGCTTGTTGATGCCAAAGACTGAACTCACTGATTTTACGATTTTACGAGCATTTGCCATGTTGCATGCTAAATATTGCACACTGGCTGTTGTTGTTGTTGTTGTTCCCCATATTGTTGTTGCTGTAGCACGCAGCAACCGTTAAGCCCCAGCATAAGTCACAAACGAGCGCGAGCAAACAATCTCGCTAATGGAAAGTAGTAGCGACGGCCATGATGGAGGCGTTGGTCATAACGGTGGTGTGAACGTTGTGGTGCTGCTGGTGGTTGCATCTCATACGCACACAAACGCGGACACGCACACACGCGCTCACACATACGTTCATTTGCTTGCGCATGCATTTAAAAGCATAAAGATAAACACATCTATTCTAGATTTAGTGGGAAATGGACACACTGACACACACATACACACAGCCACACAAATTCATATATATATATGTATACCATATTTTCATCCGCGAATCCGTAGAATCATTTCAAAGATTTGTTGCTGTAGACTCAATGAAAATTCCGCACCGACTTGATTTCTTTATGAGCAACAACAAAGCATATTGAAAAATATTCATTCTAACAAACAACTAGCTGGATTTTAAAAAGTGGCGTGTGAACAATAAAAGCATTGCTAAAGCAATAAATAGTACAAATCGGATAGTGATCATGTTAACTGTATAGAGCGATTGTTTTTTCGACCCCGATTAAAATTTGTGGAGTGCCTTATGTCCACAAATTGCAAAAAAAGAAATTCGTCGAATACAAAATTCTAGAATTACCTCGAGTATTCCAGTGAGTTAGTTCGAAGTTAGCTGCTTTTAATACTTTCAAAGTCGATTAACATATCTCGAGCATATCGCTTTTGCTTCCGAAATTTTGTTGAGAAAACCGAGACTTGAGCTGGTCGACTTTTACATCAGAGTTCGGGTCTGTAGAAGGAACGTATAACTTATGTAAGATAGACTACGATATGATGAAATTTTACTAGCTCTCAATAAATTCTGAGAAAACAACTTTTGCCATATATTCCTAAAAGGAAGCCAGGAAATCATTCGTTGTATGACTAGTAATCCGTAATAGTAAGGATCCTATTGTATCAAATCTTGACGCGTTAGTACCCATTTGAAATTAATAAGACACAAAATTGTTAATTTATGTCTGCCTGTAGTTTTCCTTTCGCATTTGCTTTCTGACTTCAAGAAATTGTTAATTTATTTTGTCAATATATATATATGTATATGTACGTGTCCACGACAGCAATTTAATTTAATAACGCAAAGGACAAGTGCAACAGATATTTCATGGATCACAATGACCTTCCCCAATAGTTCCGCCATATAGCAACAAAAATTACAAGAACAAAATTACATCGAAACTGTGCAACAGCTTTCTCAACTTGTTCGCTCGGTGACAGTTGCTTTTAAAAGGGCCAAAATGATGAATCGCGTTAAAAGATTTTTTAAATACACGAAAACCAAAGGCAACCAAAATGCACTGGAAACAGAATTCATTCATATTGCCAAAGGATTAAACGAAAAAGACGAGGATACGCTTTTGTGCGAGTCTGCCATCTCACTTTGTTGTGCTCTGCTCCCCATTGCTTTTGTGTCGCCAAATTTCCGCAAAATAAATCAAAAACATTTACGCCGCTTGACGCAGCGTTCAAAGCGAGCGTAAAGTGAAAATCCAAATACAACAACAGCAAATATGCGGAATGAAATAACGCAAAGCGAGGGGTGTCACAAAAAAATGCTCCCCTCCTTCAAAAAAACAAAAAAAAAAAACAGAAAAAAAAAACAAAAAAAGAAGAAAGAAGAAACGCACCTCATACACATACGCGCAGAATAAAAGAAGTCTCCCAACAAAGGTGAAAAGCGCAAAAGTGCTCGGCCGACAATGGCTTAATGCCTCAGCTGCTGCTTTCAATGCGAAGGTGCGCTTAAATGCGTGCATATATATGTGTATACATCGTGATGAACACATGTGAATGAACCCAACCGTTGAAATTAATTGCTTTAAAAATGAAAATGGTTCTATACTGGTATTTTCTTGATTACTTGAAGACTAGTCCATTTATTATATGATGAACAGTTGTTTTCGATAACAGCCGTTAGCTTAAACAAGAAAGAGCAGGCTATATGCGACTGATAATGTAAAAAGCATAGCTTCGCAAGAAAGAAAAATATACATGGCTTTGTCGTAAAAGTAATTCATAGTCAGTCAAGAGCGAAGCGAACTGGTAGCACTAGAAGTTGATATGTTCTTAGATAATTGCAGATATAATTGGGTCCACAGTGGGCGAATTTCTTTAAAATTCGCTATTTAAAATGGTACCATCAAGAATCATGCTAATCTTTTTTTTTGTAACCGATCATGTGTCGCCAACCTGTGCTGTTTAAAATTTTTTTAAAAAAATATTTGTTTGTAAATTAAGACAAAGACCACAAATGCTTCAACTCGACCTTAGTGAACCTAACATGCTAGGTTAAAGTATTTCTCTTCTTACTAACAAAGTGTATTCTGAGTATGTCTTAAGTCGTACCGTAAATGCTAGTTTTTAGTTACGAATTGACGCCAGCGCCATCTACTGGTTAGTTTTTAAATTTATTTTCCTTGCCTTTATCATTTTATTTCAAATATACAATTTGCATCACGCCTCAAGTACAGTGTTCATTATTAGCTTGCTTCCAGGTAGAAGCATTTCTCTTTCCTTTACGAGTATAAATTGCGAATATATGCGGAAAATGTAGATGTATAGATATATAGAAATATAGATTTTTGTAATAATTAGAGTGTAGCTTCATCTACCTGCTGAAGTTATGAATTCGAATAATATGAATATTCACAAAACTTCAAGTCATTTGTGAAGATTTCAGTAGCATGTCCGCTATACTTTGCCTCCCGTTTTACCTTTACTTTGGATATATTTTTTGATTATTAGATTTTTATAAACGAATATATTTCTACCTAAAAAGGTATGAGTAGCCATTTAATACTATACATTCTTTCGAGAAGGTGAATGTGAGAAAATTCTTACGGTAGCTAAATTGAGGAACTAAAAATTTCAAAGGAATTGTTTTACATGTCAAAATGCGCGGTCCACAATTCTCTTCTTCTTTTTTTGGCGTGCGACTTCTCTAAATAAATTAAATAGTGCGCCTGATTGTAGGCAACACCTCAGTTTGATTGTTTTTTGCGCCATTTTGTTTATTCAAATAAAACATTGCCTACATTTATGCTAACATTGCTTAGAAGGACAATGAAAGCATATAAAAATGATCCGAAAACCTAATGAAATCAAAATAGTAGTACTGACTGACCCTTAGTGAATGACTACCACTCAAATTTTAGACCATAGCTTAGTCTACAGGTAGTTCAATCCCCTGCAATGCTGCCGTCTATATACATATGTATGCGTATACAAATGCGCCAAATGTATTCGTATATATGTATGAATATTTAGCCGACACAAAAGGTGTGGTGCTGCGTTCTAGTGCATGCACTTTTAAATGATATACTCCAACTGCTAGTCTGCGGCAGGATGTATGCAGTTATGCGCGCTTTTTTCGTTCCTTTCGGTGTGTGGCAAAAACTAGCGAAAAGAAATAGTGAATGAACTTCAAGTTCAATATGAAATCAATGCGAGTCTGGCGGAATTGAGTGTGTTTGTGTGGCACTTGTGCGGTATTGCATACTTTTAGGCGTGCATAGAGGCGTGAAAATCGAATTGTCTGTGAGATACTGTGGGCCAAATGGCTTAAAAAATGGGTAATAATACAATTTTGTAATTTACTGAACACTTTTAAAATATTTTTACGAAATTTTTGTAAACAAATTGAGCAAAACAGATTGCTTTGTATAATTTTTGTATTAACCGAATGTCAGTTAGTAATGATTTTTTTTACAAATGTTTACCTACTGTTGAACAAGTCTTTTATGGAAAAATTATATATTTTCCTAGCCAAAAGACCACTTCATACCCACAGTGCTACGGTAATGATTGCAGAAAGCTTCGTGTGAACGGAAGTTAAAGACAACAAAAGTTAGAAGTTTCAAGTGAATAACATACAATGGAATATGAGTTCACCGGCAATGAGGTAGCCAGGCATTCGCTCACCTCAACCCACCTCTCGTTCGCTTACAACCCGAGGCCAGATTCAAAGTCTTAGCAAATCGCATATACGGGTGTAATGTATGTAGATGTACTTGGAGATTTAACGAGCTCGATAAGATTGGAAAAAATCTAGTATGAATAAATATTCAAGTCTGCAGATATGCACTCGTAGTGGCTGTGGTAAAATAAAGTCAAAGAGTAAAGACAAGTTGAAAGCCGAAAATGCCTGATGAAATATGTAGGCTCTTTTTTGGAGCTTTGAAACTTTATGTGTCTGTCTGAAAGGAAGTCTGGATAGAACAGCTCATTATTGAATGCACTTCACTTCACTTGGCCAATTTCATTTTGCATAAATTGAACATATTTTGAATTTAAGACTCTTCCAATGAGTGATATCATCAATATGTTAAATTGGTAACTTAAATTTAGCTAAAAATGTGAAATTAAACGATAATGGTCGCCTTAAATTTTTGGTAACTATTGTATCTCATACTTTCGGAGTTGCAATGCGGCCTCTCCTAACGTGGTAAACAATATATTGAGTTTCAGACAGAGTTCAGTACAATACAATGAGTTCGAATACAAGTATGACACCAAATCGTCGATACAATTCATCTATCCCAGAAAAAAGTACTTGAGTACCACAATTGTAGACATTCGAATGTTATCGCAATACTTTGAATGAAATGAACTGGATCTTCTTCGAATTCAATATTTCCTATTGCAGTTGTCGGTACTCCGAAGTTAAATGGATAATTGAGATGAGATCTTAATAATTGAGAAGCGAACTCCTACCTAACTTATATCGGGCTTATATTCTGACAAGAAAAATAATATTTGTTAGGATCTACTTTGAGAATATTTTACTTTATGAAAAATATATGCTGAGGCTAAATTTTGTGACAAAGTGGCGCAGAAATATTTTTACTTGTCATGGAGCCGGAGTATGCGTAACTAACTTTGGTAGCCCTAGACATGTCTATTAAGGAAGAATAGCAACTTTTATTTTTTCGACTCTCTACTAAGAGGCACTCTACTCTTTCTAATTAGGGAGTCATCTCTATATACTCCGAATCTAGATATATGTGAATTTGTCCAATCGAAAACTATATGTTTGAAGACTTATTCAAGTCAGAACTGGCATCGATACTGGAACCAATATCACACCTCATGTTTCTAAATCACATAGTATATATATAGTATGTATATTTGCATCTGTTGAACCCGTCGCAGTTGCAGAAGATTTTGTTTGATGATTTTGATGGTCTTCCACTATTTGCCATTTCAATCATCAGTTGGCTCTAGTTTATGATCATAAATTACGCTATATAGATCAGGAACGAGATACTGATAGAACATCTGCAGTGATTGTTAATTTCTCGGATCACTCTTTGGTCACATTTTGTATATTTGGTGTAACATCCAAAAACTTTGTGTAATGATCATTTTAAACAGTCGGTTGAAATGTAGTATTTATTCCCTGATCGGTAGATCTAATGATCGAGCTAGTATTTAGAGTTAGCTGTCTTTTGTTACATATGCTAAATTACGTCGAGTTGCTCGGTTTGTAAAGTTAAACCAACAAAGGTGGGATTTAATTGTTGTTGTACGGATAAGTATCCCGATCCCGGTCTCGATCCCGATCCCGATTAAATGCTTAAATGCTTCTGGATACCTCTTTTGTTTCGATTTTAGGGTTTCTGATAACTGCTAATGTCAGTCTTAGAGGGTCTCTTAGAGCGAGAGCGTGCAACCTTACCCAACTGATACAACTTCCATTGGATTTACTGCTCATGCGTTTTACTAATTTATTCCGAATGGTTTTCGTAGTATATTAGTAAATATGTATGTTCCTCTAAATTATTGATATGAAATATTAAGTACCACTATGGTCTTTATGCACACATTAGGTCTGCTAAATACACATGCATATATGTATGCACCATTATATGTGTTGTTGTTGTTTTAAAAATGTATGCAAAGTAATAAAAACTTATTGTATTTAAAATCCTGTTTTTTCCTTTCTTTCATTTCTTCATTGCATTTGCGTGCACTCAAACCAACACACACAACACAATCAAAATCAACAATCAACAATCAACAACTGCGGTAACACTAACTACAACAACAATAACAATGGCGATGATGACAACAACTTTATAAATGCGGCTGAACTGGCCACTCTAACTCCACTCACACACTAACATGCCGACCATATGTGTGTAAACAAATGTAACGGATTGCAAATGGTGAATGGTGAATGGTGAATGTTGAATGCAAAATGCAAAACGCAAATTGCAAATTGCAAATTGCAAATGGTGACCGGCAAAAAAGGGCGTGGAGAACTTTTCCGCCTTGGCGCATGCCACCATCATACTGGCGAATGTAGTTCTTAAAACTGAGGAAATTTATTTAGTAAATCACATCAAACTTTATTTGAAAAACCACCCGGCGGTGGAGGAGCGGGAGCGGGAGCGCCACCAGCAGCAACAACAACAGCGTGCAGCGCTCTGGCTGCTGGACGGCCCATCGACATCTTCGGCAGCGGCGCGTGCAGCCGCCACCGCCCACAGTGCCACAGCGGCCGATTCGGGCGCGGCGTCGAGCGGTGGCATAAGTGAAATTAACTATTTCGCAAAAGTTTTATGCGAGAAGCTGGAGCATTGCTTTGACGCTGTCGCCGGCGCTGGCACTGACACTGACACTGGCACTGACAGCTCTACACCGTGTGTCGATTTGACCTACTGTCAGTTGGTGTGTCGTTTCGTTGCCGCTTTGCATGAGGTCTGCTGTCGTTCGCGCCACAAGGACGCGCTGCAATCAGTTTTTCGTTTGGTCCTGGCCGAATCGGCGTTGCTCGATAAGTACTGTAATTTCCTGACGATGGATCAGTGGCGGAAGAGTATGTACGCCGACGTAAGTGCAGACGATGGCTATGGCTATTGTGATGGTGCAGCCGTTGTGTATGAATGTTGCGCGACACTGCCGGTGGGGCAGGCGTTGCAGCTGCAGTTGGAAGTCTTGAAACTTTTGTCGGCCATGAAATTGTTAGATCCGGTGGTGATGTTGCAATTGCTCAAGCAACAAAAACAAAATGTACTACAGCAAATGCAACAACAGCAGCATGCACAGCAAATGGCAGCAAATAAAGTGCGACTGAAGTGGTACGACAACATGCAGAGGACACTTCTGAGTGAAATTTGCCAACAAAATGTAAGTGCCCCAGCTAGTGCTGATGATAACTGTTAACAAAGGCGCTGGAAGGCGCCCATATGCTCGGCTAGCCGTAAAGAGTGAGGCGCGCGGGCGTTGTGCAACAAAGCTTCTATGAGTAAAAGTGCCAATGTGTGCGCGTGTGTATATGTATGTGTTAGTGTTTGTATGTATGTGTGTGCTTGCACCACTTTGGTGAGTTGGAGCACATTAAATTAATTTGAATTTTGTTAAAATTGTGTTATTCTCAGCCGATCGGCTGGTTTCTGTGCGCAGAGTAGGGTCCATGTCCATGCACACGGCAAACACTTACATGTAAATATGTCGACTGCAGCACAACTGCGTCTAATAAGTTTTCAACACTTCTGCTCATAAAAGTTGTAATTTTGTGGCTTTTGCTTGTGATTTATGCGCAATTGAGATGCGGAGTTGTGCCTGGTCGGCCATAGCTTGGATCATATTGAAGATGTGCTCGTGTTAAGGAAGTGCACATTTCGTCTGTCTACACAGTAGTTAAACTAATTGTATTTTTTTTATAATAACTTTGATATGATCATAAGCAGATTAGGCATTTTCGTGTAACAAGGAATTTAGTATTTTATATCAGGAACATTTATGCAGGCACATTATTCTAATGTATGATTGCTTCTGAATAACCCTTCGGGAAAAAGTTCGAAAATATTGGGCTATTCTATATTTGAGAGACTTAGGAGTCTTTCGGAAAATATTCATAGATCAACTCGGATTATAAATTTCATAACCCAACTTATGGCCACATTTTTAACAGTTTGGAACTATTTCTGAAATTTCTCTTTAGCACTATTTATTAATTGGTAGGCGGCTACTATGTGATCCCTTCTTAAGACATTACTCCATTTTGAAATTATTGATCAATTAAAAAATGTCAAACCAAACGATTCTCTATTCATTGAAAAGTACTTTGAATTCTTGACGATGTTTGGTCTTAAATAAAAAAATTCAGAGAGGTGAAATATCTACCTTTCTTAATACGAAAAAAAATATATAAATATTTCAAGTAAGCAATTGTTCAAAATATTTTACTCGCTTCCTTCATCATAGCAAGTTTGAACAGTAAAATAATTTTCTTCAGCGAATTCCATTTCGATTTACTTAAAAACCGTGTATACTGGCAGAGCCTACCAAATTTATTTTAACCTCTGGTTTAGGTATTTTATTAATTAATTAATTTTAACCTCTGGTTTAGGTATTATATTAATTAATTAATTTTAAAATTAATTTAAAATCGTTCTATCAACTATCCAGTTACTATCAAAGTTATCTCCAGTTATCTGAGTGATAAATATGTACTGTCTAAAGTGTCAATTCACTACTTGACAGTAATTCCTATTATTTCAAATACATCTCTCTCTGTCTTTTAGGTAATTCAATTTCTTAAATTAATTTAATTGCTTTGATTTTATCAATTATGTTTTTCGATTATTCCTCAAAAACATATAAACCGAAGTATAACTTTAACTGCTGAATAGCTTAACAAAACGCTTAATGAAACAAAACCAAGTAACAGAGTACCAAAGTAAACTTTTACTAAATTGAACTATAACTAATGAAAAGTATAACTAAAGTGAACCTTAACTAATGTAAACCCTAATTAAATTAGACTAAAGTAAAGCAAAATATAAATGAAGTAAACTTTAACTAAAGTAAACTGTAAAATCTGTTGAGAAACAGTTGCTACAACAGAAAACCGCGTTTAATTAAAGTGCCAGTCTACGACTTATTTTTCTTATTAGTGCAATAATAATGAGTACCAAGTCTGTCGAGTTAAAATCCAAGATTTGTAAAAAATACACCCTGTACGTTCATTAAAAATGCAAGTAAGTGCACTTCAAAATAATTTTCGTGATTTATGCGATCACATAGAAAACTATTTTAATTAAGTCCCAACTACACTTTAAATACTTTATATATGGCTGCCATGCCATGCACTACGAAAGCCACGGCGACAGCGCCGGCGACGTTGTGAATCAAGTAGTCCGTGTGTTTGCCTCAGCGCGCTCATTACTGCGCCATTTGAAGTGCCACGTGATTGCGGCGGCAGCGACGGCCCATAGCGAAGGTCCGGAATGCGCTTAGGCAGAAAAAATGTGCTGACCACACTTTGCGTCGCGCATGCAGTGAGTCGTGTGCGTACCCATGCGAAATTCAGCTTTTAATTTTCTACCACTTTTTTGTGCTCCAGTTAACAGTTACTGCCTTCAATTGACCGCACACGCCGCAAGCGCGTCACTTGTCTAGCCGAAGATTTGTGTTCGTACACTAATTTGCGCACTCACTTTTTACGCGCTTCGTTCAATTTGTGGTCTAATAATTATTTTCAACCAATTTTCTTCTAATCCCCCCCACCGCCACATCTTGGCATATAGCCGAATGCGAGCGACTGGTCAGCGCAACAAGTGCGCCAACTGCTGGAGTTGAGCGGTGCAACATTTTTGAATTTCCTAATTACGGAGAATTTCGAATTAATCAGCGATTTGTGTGAAGTGGCCGCCGCGCAGACAGCAGCGCCAGCGATGCGGGAAGCGACAGGCGCGTTGGACGCATTATGGTTGAATGCGTTGCTGCAACATGCCAGTGCGCTCAACAAGGTAATACAATTTAATTCAGGCTTTTTACATCTTTTTTACTTTTAATATTTGTTGTTGTTGTTGGTATTTTATTTTGTTGTTACTGCTTTTGTTTCCGCCATTAACGTGGTTCATCATTTTTAAATGCTTTCCTGTTCTTTTTTGCCACAGCACTCGATACGCGCGCTTCCGCCCTTACTGCTACGCTTATGCAACGCGACAAGGACATCCGTTACAGGTTGTAATCTTGAAATGGCGCTACTTAGCCTACAACTATTGCAGCGCTTACACACGCGCAACAGCAATGCGCGCGCTTTGCAAGTGCGTTTGGAGCGTTTGGCGCGTCGACTTGTATTCAACTTCAGCGCTGCGCCGCTCCAGCGCCGGCAGTTATTGCAGCAATTGACGGAATTGGCTGGGGATCGACTAACGGCGCCTGGCAGCGGCTCATCAACGACTTTGTAAGTTGCCGCAGTGCGGAGTACATTTCAATAATATTGAAAAAAAAAAAGTAAAGAATCTCGAGTGCCAGTAACCACTTACTATGCTCTTTCGTTTTCAATTCAATGATTTGCTGTTTTATTGTTTTTGTTTTTGTTTTTCTTTTCCTATATTTCCCTATTATTTTTCCATATTTCTTACTTATCTCTATTTGTTCATCTCTTTCGCATGCTCCACCATTATAAAGCAGCTGGCGTCAGTTGTTGTTGGAGACTCAAGAATGCAAACTGGCTGCTCGACCATTAGCAGCGCAGGCGAAGGAGCAACAGCAGCAACAGCTGCAGCAGCTACCGCAGCGCATAATTGACGAGAAGTGGCTGTTGAGCCAGGTGAGTTTATCGCTAGCATGCTTGAGCGCTACTTGTACGCTTTCGCTTTGTTGCCCACTATCCACCCGGTACTACGGTCTATCTAGCTCAAGCAGACAGTGATGACTTGAAATCATTCACTTGTCATGCTTGTGTCCAACTCTTTTTGCTGTTCCCTTGGAATAATTGCTCGCCATTAGTTGCATGCACGTATTTAGGATATTTTTATTTAGTTTTTTTTATTTAATTTTCTTTATTTAATTTTTTTTATTTTTATTTTTATTTTTTCTTTTTCTTTCCATCTCCCTGAAGTGCTCTCCTGTTGTATTGGCGCTTGTATTGTATTTCCTTTTAGTTGTGTCCATAGTTATTTGCCAATTATTTCATTGATTATACGGTGGAGTGTTTTTATTAGTAGCGCTTAGTGTTCGCGTTGTTGTTGTAATGCAAGTATGGCATTTCATTTGCATATTTCGAGTCGCGCACAATCACGTTTCACAGTTATTTTTAACAAGTTGTTGTTAAACTTATTTTGTTTTTTTAATAAATTCGTTGCAAATATTATTAGAAAAAAAATGCCAGTTGGCAAGTCTGTCACTGCATGCAATTACCATGGTGCTTAACTAAATTGCTGATACAATATTTTATGAAACTAATTCCGTGATTGTGCATTTAAAAATGCAATTTCATGCAATCGACAAACCAAACCAATTCAATTTTAATAAAAGAATTTTTCAAATCAAGTTTTTAATCATAATTTTCATTCCACATCTATAAAAAAAGAAAATAAAATGAAAATAAAAGCAGAAAAAGAAGTAAGCACTTTATTCATATTTCAGTTGTTTTTCTATTGCGGCTATAATTTAATTAAGTTTTGTAAAATCACTTTATGCTGTGCTGTTTGAATTAAAATATTTTTTATAATTTTTTATTTTTTTTTTTCAATTGAAGTTTTAGCCAGTTAAATTTTTATTGCGGCGGCAAGCATGTGGAATACATTTATTATTATATAAGTTAATTAAACTCCTGCTTGTAATTTATATACGGTTTATGTTATATTTCTTTTCGAGTTGCCAACTTCCAATTGGTAAATCTATAAAACTCGAATCTCTTCATAATTGTGTATACTAAATATATGACTTTAACTTGTTGGGACAGCATATAATTTTGTAATAAAAAATTTTTAATTATCAAAGTTTTTTTTTTTTAATCAGCCGCAAGTCCAGCATTATCAAAATTTCCATGGTTTTTTGAGTATCGCAAGCCTCCATAAAACTCCACAGTCCGTCGGTTGACATTTAAAACTTTCAAAAACTTCACAAAATGATCAATTTGCAATATGGCAACACCGTTTTTGTATATATATATTTTTCTTTGTTTAAACCGCAGTTGATATATAATTAAAAATTCGAATCTTAACTATTTCATTTAATATTGGGTATATATGTATATGTCATATGTCAAATGTAATTTATTATACAAATTATAATATGACCCATTTTTTACTCTTCTATTAAGTCAATAATGTCATCATTATATTTCCCATTTTTATTTAATTTTCGACCGAAAATCCGACCAAGATTGGAAGAAGTGGTACTTTTAGAAAATATGTTCTGGATTACGTATATATATGTATATGTTTATAAAATTCCTTCTTCATTTTCGTTACGCCCTGAAACTTGTATGTAGTCCGACATTCTAGTGTTGCCTTGATTCCCTTGTAATCTGGTGCACTGCTTAAAGTAATCAATTAGGTAATCAATTTGAACAGGCACCTCATTATTAGACAATACTTGTCAAATCCCATCAACCACGTAAGTAATCAATGTGGAATTAGGTTTAGTGTTGTTGTTATTTAGTAAGCTGTTGTCTATGTAGAAAATACATCGATAGAGTACACCTGAAGTATGCTAACCTCAAGCTGCTGTATGCTGACTATCAAGACTTCTCCACTGTGTGCCACGTGCTCTGGCAGGCCAGAAAGTACGTAGTGTTTTACAGCGCTTTGTTTAGCCGATTTTGCATGTGTTAATGAGGTGCGGGTAATTTGGTGGCGGGTAAAATCTTCCTGCTGCTGAGCTTTTTACTCATTACTAAAGGATTTTAGGGAGAGAGTCCGGTCACGGTTTCCTATGTAAGATTGCCTCTGTTCCCACAACGGTCGGATCTACGTAACGGTAATGGAATTTTTATCCAGCCAAATAGTGTAAACATCACAGCATACCTCAAAATTGTTTAGGGAATTTTTTCTGCTACTACAACAGCTACAATCCGGCCGCCTTGTGTACTAAATCCCTTTATCTATTTTTTTATAGAATCATTCACTTAATCGTGAACAAGAACAAGTTTGCTCTTAAGGGTTCAATATTTCTTAGCTTATATCCGGCCAAGGTCTGCTATATAATCTTAGCCGGGATATAGACACAGTTTTCCTGCATGCAAGGCTCAGCTCTTGGATGAATGTATTTCGATATTTTATAGGTTTTCCGGATAGGTCATATAATCATGGGAAGAAGGAAGATAACCCTATTTTATTTATATGAACCTGAGTTCCAATAAACTGAGTCTAACTCAATCTTTCCGGTACTATTTATCTAATGCTGTGCTTTTAAACCCAATGATATACGATTTGTGCTGATCTCATACAGTTTTTCTCTATTATAGAATAAATGATCGGATCCTTCATCCTTTCTGATGACACATATTTTGAAAATATTTCCATTATTGGCGAACAAAAGGTCTTAAATGACCTTCTTGTGTCCCTACACCATTTGGAACTAATTTGTTTATCGTTCAAATTTTAAATTTAATTTAATTAAGTTTTAATGGAGGTACCAGAGGTGATATAACTTGCGACCATTTTACTACCTTATCCCACTCAGTGTTTTTTTCGAAAATTATCTTTTAGCTCTGGCGTACAAAGTGCCTTCATGAAATATATTACGAGGGTTGTCTGGCGGTAGGCATTTACTGTGCGTGCGCTGGATCCACAGTTAATTTATTTCTTTCCAGCTTCCATTCATATGTCTGCTCAAAAATAAGTATATTCTATTTTCCGTTTTTTGTTTTTTTTTTTTTCATATTTCCTCTTGGTGCAAACCACTTGCAGTTAATTAAATTCTCCGCACAATCGGACTATGCCCCCCAACAACTGTCGCGTATTCTACTGAAGTTACAATCCGAACAAAAACTCTACAAAATATTCAACAGCAGCGAGTTCGCGGTGGCGCGAGTGTTGCGGCATGCAATTGCCAGCTCAATGCGAGCGATGCTGGCCGCCTTTCGCAACAATTGCATACAACATAATCCACATATACATTATATGCAACCGAATCCATTAGTGCGCGTTGCGCTCGCCGTCTTGATGACACGTATTAGCGAGGAAATTGCCGCAGCAGGCAACCGAAACGACCTACACATACCAATTATGGCAACGCTAGGCGCTGGTGTTGCCGCGGAGGCAGTGCCGACAATTGCCGCAACTCAGCGGCATGTGGCAAGTGATGATGGTTTCTACCTATGCGAGAGTGTGGCAACACTATTGGAGCATGTGAAGATAGTGGAGGATACGGCGTTGCTCTACATCGAGTCCAGATTCGTTGATAAGTTTGTGCGTGAGCAGCTCTTGCGGCACGAACATGTGGCAACATTGTTAGGCTTCTTGAATTGGTGTTGCTTGCAAGCACAACAACTGCTCCAGCGACAACAAGAACAGCAATACCAACAACAACAACAACAACAACAATATACGCTTGTGCTATTGCAATGTATTGCGGCATTGTTGCAACAGCGTTTCATCTGGACGGAACTTAATCAATTGGAAAAGCCAGGTGCCGCACCAACAACAACAACAACAGCAACGACGGGTGGCAATGCCGCTGCGGCAGCGCCGAATTCCGCCACTGCCGGCAGCCTATTGTCGCCACAACAGCGCAATTTGTTGCTGTGTCGTGTGCTGGACGTCTTGGTGTTGGCCGCCAGGCAGTCGCTGCAACACACAATCTTCTACAAGCATTACAAGCAACAAGCGATAGTGGCCGACGGCAGTGTAAGTGCCGATGGCGACACACCCATCGACAGTGAACAGCAAAATATCTTCAATGCTTTGTCTGCCACAGCGGCCGCCACGGCGTTGGAGAGCGCTTTGCAAACAAAAGACAACGAGACGGAAGTCAATGATGTTGCCATCGGACGCCTGTTGCAAGCGTATGCACCGCAGGCTGTTTTCATAGCGAAATTGATAGAGATGCGTGCGGAGGAGGCAACGAGTGCTGCGGCACACCTCTCAACCGTCTACCTCACGGGTGGCATAGGCAAAGGTGTCTTCACGTTCAGCAGCGCCGGTGGTGCGTTGAGTGGCGGTGGCAACAATGGCATGGGTGTGACTTCAGGTGCTGCCGGTGGCGTTGTTGGTGGTGCAGCGAGCGGCGTTCGTGCGGAGTTCGACAATGGCAGCGGTGCGGGTGGCACCCAAATACCAATGGTGAGTTGGAGGAACCTGAGTAGCGTAAAGCTTATGAGTTTTTTGTATTTGTTTTTTCTTTCATCCGTTTCTGTTATACCTCTACCGCTTTTCCGCTTCGCTTTTCAGCACATTTTATCCATGATTGGCACCGCTGTGCTGCGCACGAATCAGTTTTATGCTTATGCTGTAACACCGTTCGAAATAATACAACAACAACAACGAGAATTGCGTATCGAACAATTGTCGCCTGCCAAACGTGCCGGGCAAACGTCACAAACGGCATCGTCAGCGGCAGCGACGGCAGTAGCTTCGAGTGGCAAGCTGCCAACGATTCCCGTGGAGAGTCTCAGTGATGTAGATGTGCTTCGGAAATTCGTGAAGAGGTAAGCTTCAGTTTCCATTGCTCTTGAAATATTGCATTTTTTTGCAGAGTTTCTTCCCTCAAAGTTGTTTTTGGTAATAGTTTGGAGGTAGTTCGCCAAGATCATTGCAATGTTGCTGCAACAGCTTAATAAATCCGGCCTATGCAGGGTAGAACTTAGAAACCATTTTTTTCAAGGTCATATGTGGGATTTGAGGTTTTCTATAGTTCGTACAGACTCTTACTTATTATAATAATATGTATTTCCGTTATATTTGAACAAGTTTAAATCATCAAAGAAGTCAAAATTCACATTAAAACGTGTGCCGTTGGTTGACTAGTTTCATTTGTGTCTACCTCGGTTACCAAAGTCATTGCCGTCAGCATCTCAACAACAGCATCATCCTTATCATCCTGATAATACGTGTCTTGGTAACGGTTTAGTTGCTATTGTTGCTTCTGCTACTAACGCTGCTGTTCCAGACAACTTGTCAAAATGTCGGTGACACAGTAAACATGAGACAGGGCGGAATTGTGTGAAGTCGTGCACCGTAAAGGAGAGACAAATTATACATGGTTGCATACATGTTTGCATGTTATTGCAACATGCAACACCCTAGATGCATACTCACTTCTTGTGAGTTCCCTTCACTTAAAAAGTGCTTGGAGATTTAGAATGCTTTGCTCTGAGACCTGTGAGTTTTAATTTGTAAATGTCCTACTATTCTTATCAATTACCGTTAATCAATAGGAGTAATAATAGACTGCTACGGGTAATGTTGCACGGAAGTAAGGAAAATATGTTGACTTTTAACAGTCCGTCGTTTCCACAAAGTAACTGTATAGATCCATAGGTGCGAGTTGCTCTCTTATACATAATTTAGACTGATTCGCCTACTAGTACTCTGTGATTTCTGCCCTCGGTAAAGAAATAAAATGCTTTTGTGCACAAGAACTCTATCTTCGGTGGAGTAAGTTTGAATTTGAAGCATGTTGCCGAGGTGACGCTTCTTCGGCACCATTCCATTTACGTAGAACCGGCTCTCGCTGGAAGGATGATGCCTAATATTGTTCAGAACCCCACCAGGGTCATCTCATGATATCACTGATAAAATAATTCTCATATTGAACGACTATATCACTTGGGACCCATCTGAATATCGGCTACAACCAAAGTTATTTTGTCGAATTTAAGAGCAACGGTTTATTTACAGTTAACAGAATTAGACCTACCATCTTAGAAAACTCTACAAGAGAACAAACTATGGCATAGCGTTATTCATTCAGCATGAATTCTCAGGTGTATATTCATAAAAAAGTCGATTACCGCTATTCTGTAACGGTTAACATTTGGCAACCAATGAGGTTATTGTGGTGCTCAAGGCTATGTTCCTCTCCAAACGGTGGCTTTAATGAACTCATGGAACTAGTTAACGACTCATATTCGAAATTTTTATAGCTCAAAAAGCTTAAAAAGCTCAGCTGAAACCCAGGCCATCTAGCCAAATAGTATTCTTTAGAATAATTTGTTTTGAGATTTAGTGTATTTGGGAATTTGTATTCAGAGAAGCCAAAGTTCTGTGAAATATTCACAAAGTACAGCAAAGTATAGCACTAATGCCTCAAAATTTTATCATCCAAGCTGGATATTCTTTGATTTGCTTTTGTTTACTGATTGTTAACCGAAACGGTCATTTAAAACATATTAACACGCTACAGCGCATGTGTGTGATTTACTGACGCTTTTTATAATATTTTTTGAAACTCACTCATATAGGTTAATCAGGCATTAAGTAAGATAAAGAGAAACATATATATTTTATTAATATTGAAAGCAAAGTTTAATTTCAAATTTATTATAATTGTAAGTTTTTGATTTTTTCTGGTGAAAGCGTAGGCGAAAGTCACACTTCTGTAGATTTGAGTAGGTGAAATACCTCTAGGTAATAATGTTGCTGCTATTTTCAAACAAAAAAAAAAAAAAAAAAAAAAAAAAAAAAAAAAAAAATTAATACGAAAGAAAACAAAAGAAAAAAACTCAACATTTTAGGTTTCTTAAGCGTGCTTGTGATTTTCAAATATTATTTAAATTTTATCTAAAATTTTTGGTAAGTCAAATATGGCTACTATAAAATATTAATCGCCAACGAATGCAATTCGCTTTCCATTCTAAGTTTTTCCTACCGTATTCTATTTTATAAATATTTTTGTTTTTTAAGTTTTGATTGAAACTCTGTTGCGCACATTGTTCTCCCCTCTATTACGCTAATTAACATCGTTATGGTGTTCTTTCGTTTGCTTATTAAATCCCCGCAACATACTGTAGGGCATCCCAGCTGGTGTTTCATTAAATGGACACATTTACAATGTGACGCCAACAACATTGACTCATTAATTTCATTAACCATATAATTATTACTTTTACGCAAACTTAGTTGAAGCAATTAACGCTTCATTTAATACATACACATATATGTAATCGTGTATTAGTGCCGCATCTAATACCAAGTCATAATTTACTATTGTTGCAGATTATCAATTTTTGGCTTTACTACACGTCAACAATTCGAGGAGTATTTTATGACATTCCTGCTATTAATCAATAAAGTTTACGACGAGAATATGGTTGACGAGCAGGAGCAATTTCAAATAAGAGCCACATGCTTGGAAGCGATTTTGGAACTTTTAATTACATATAAAACTTTTCCAATTGTGGGTAATAAACTTTCGCATTTTCATCATACGACACGGTGGACTCGCATTAATTGCGACAGCATTAGGTGAGTACACACAAACACACACACACACACACACACACACACAACCAACATGCGAACGTAAGTGCATGCCAGAGATCGGAGCAGACACATTGTATATTTATAAGCGCACCCACACACACACACACATGCGCACATACATCTCAAGCACTGGTGTGTTTGTGTTAAGAGCGTATGCCTGCCATGCGTGTGTATGCGTGCGTGCGTGAGTATCTGCGTTTGACTCGTCCGTACGCATAACTTTCAATTGTTGTTTGTTTGCTGCAGTCAAACTGTGTAGTTAACTATCTGCTCGGCTAAATGTGCCAAATTCTGCCGCGGAGTGGCTCTCACAGTTGACACGGACTCCCACTATCTGAGTTCTAAATTGCTCATTAGCAGCAATGCATAAAATTGTATGGGAAAAAGCAGAAAATACAAAACGTTTAAGAAATTTCCGATGTCCATGTTGCGACAGTTCGTTGCCAACTTGTTTGTAAAAGTAGTTTTTTGTGGAGTGCTGAGTTCTGAGCGACGGCCAACTACCACGTGTAATGACAACCAGCTGCAGAGCTCACAAAAAAAAACAACGGGTGAGTCCAGTTAAAAGTTGAAAATTAGTCAAAGGTTGGCATGAAAATTTTTTTTTATTTTTTTTGGCCCAAACTGTTTTTTGACCCATTGCCTACCTATTTAGTCGTTACATGTGGCTTCTACGCTGCTTTTTTGTGCTCATCAATGCACAGCTTTTGGTGGAGTGTCTTTTTTATTCAATGATTTTGTGGTGTCAAGTTCATCTGGTTGCTTAGAATTCAGCCTTTTTTCTTTCATCTTATTTAGTACCAATTTTGTTTATCTTTATCAATTGATTTATATAAAGAAATTTGGCATAACCTCAATTTTTTTTTACTCTAATCGCCAAAATTTCATATGTGTGCTATAAGCTACGTAAATACATATGTAAGTCGTTGAGAATAGACATCTACTAGGATGATAGATCTGAAAAAATAAAGCCATCGTGCTCCAGTTTTGAAGATACGGCTTTTCGGGAGAGAAATACGGTTTGTGAAGAAGGCTAAGAGAATCTCGAAGATTCGCAGAAATATGCGAACATCTTAGTACTCTTATACACAAAGCACCGTTATTAAGTACTCCGAACAAACTAAATTCAAAAACTTAAATGCCGGCTCAAAGAATGGTCTAATTGTGGGAATGGGTCTCATTGTAGCGATCGTTGAATCCTTTGCAATCTCTAAACAGACAGTTCTGCTTCCACAGCCTTGACTTTTGTATGTGATTAAAAAACATATTTATCTTATATATCCACACAGCTCTCTCAAAGTTTGTGCAATGCCTTAGATCATAGTGGGACCATATACAAGGCGAACTTTCTTTTATGCATTCCCAGAGAGCGGACAAAGAGAACAGCAGCGAAAGACTCCGACTCTCTCTTTCTTTTTCCCTCTCTCTTTCTCCCTTTTTGCATTACCAGCCACCCGAGGCCTTGCAGATGCATCTCCCAGCACTTTGGTTGTCAATAATGCGCCGAGAGTTTGAATCGGAACATTAGTCTCGATACTGAGTAAGCTCATGCAACTGTTACCGTTACTGCATGCCCAGTAGCAAGCCTATAGCCCTAGGCATCCCATTCTCAGTTTAATTGTGTTAATTTCGCAAATCCCCTCACTCATTTCGCTTTAATTTCTCAATCATGGCGATAACGCTCAACACAATTAACCTGCTATTATGGGGCACCATTGTGTGTGTCACGCCCCTGCCGCACGACCACACCTTGCCACACACGCCGGGCATACTGCTGTTGGCAGCAGGCAATGAAATGAAATCATTGTCGCGAGCATTCTTAACTCATTGACTCATTATGGCAGGCAAAGGAAGTAATATATAACGTCAATGCGCACAACACAAACAACAACAACACACACACACATATATATATGCATAGCATACAAACAGATTTATTGTGCAAACGTGTGTGTTTATCCTCGCTCTGCTCCTGTATCCGCTTTCAAAGCGCAAACCGAAACAATGTAGACATAACTGTACAATGCACAAGGCAAACAAAAGCACAAGCGAAGTGGCAGTAAATATTGCAAATGTAAGTAAGTGCGCCCAAGTACATGTATAAGTGCACTTGCATGAGTCGGCTTATGCGCAAATATGAGTGCAGTGTCATATAGGACCTAAGAATATGTCCAGCGCTGTGATTCGACTGTCGGTGTGTGCAATTAAAAGGGCGCTTTGCTTGAAGGGGCTACTGTGGAGGTTTCGAGATTTCTCTCTAAAATGGTGTTTTTTTTTTAATATTATAACCAATGCACCAGTAGGGTTCAGTCCAGTCTGAGACCAAGAACGTTAGGCTAAATAGAAGGTTAAATGTCGGCAAGTTTATGGAGGGACCCATAGGTATTACGGAACTGCCATACTTCGGAAATCTTGTACTAGAAAATTTTTGATTCCTTGAACTTCTGTGAAGAAACACTTAAGAAGCCGCCTTCTCTTTCCACTTGTCACTAACAAGCTAAGTGGTAGGCTTGAACCTTGAGTACCAATAGAATAATAAGCAAGCAAGAACTGAAGTTAATCGCCAAACCTTTCTATGGAGATATTTAAAATGGAAGAGAAAGAATGGGTGTAAAATTCGGGTTGTATTGGATCTTCAAGAACGGTATTGGAAAATAATTTAAATTTAGGATCCTCAACCCTATAACCAACCATTGCTTGGCAATAACAAAATGTATTCTCTCAGCTTGCTGTAACTTTCTCACGGTTGTGGTCCAACGTTCCCTGGTTGGGGTCTAAAATATTTTAGTTGTAGTTAGCAAGTAAAACTTGAGTTAAACTGAAACTGGAAACTAAAACTCCCACATGAAGGCGAAGAATTGACAGATTTTCAACTAATTTGCTCGAAATAATATTGATTCTTGGTTCTTATCCTCTTTAATGTTCGAATAAAATATAATGAGCACATTTCATTCGCCAACAAGTTTTTTCTGGAATTTTCACCCGGTTTACATAAAATTAAAAAACTTTTTTTTTTTAGTTGTTTCAAAATATCGAAAACCCCACTTTACAAACTATAAACGCCTGCTATGCATCCTTACCCCAACAAAAGAGGTGGAGGGATGTGGGCTTGTGGAAAACGCAATTAAAATGCAATAATATGAACGGCTTAATTACACGCACTGCTTGTGATATTTACAACGCCGTCGTACGAGTAGCATACTTATATGTATATGAATTCCTACATACAGGGTAGTCCATATGCATATTTGTTTCATTTGCCACTTGCCGGTTTCGTTTTGTTTTAGTTTAAGCACGAAGCGCAGAGGAATTGCAGGCAGAGAAAGCAATGAAAATTGGCAGGAAATAAAAGGGGAAACACTTAAATACACTCGGCCGACCGCGCACGCAAACACACAAACAATGGTGCGTTACTTAAATACATGTGCAGTTCTGCGCATCCGTAGTTATATCAGTTTGTTTCGATTGCCCTTGTATACTTATAGGCGTTGCACCGCGTTTGCTTGCCTGCTGACACATATTAGTTCGCTACTGTGGCACCGAAAAACAAATTCGCAATTTCGCATTGCTCCAACCAACATGTTCACGATTAAGTGTTTTCTAGTGGGTGCATAAACCAACACCAGCCTCTGCTTTTAGACCCATATGCGTTTATGTGCGACATATTCTACAATTTGCTATCATTACGTCAGCCAAAAATTCAAAATCTCCAAAGACCGTAAAAAGTTTCGCAATAAAGAAGCATCGGTGTTCTCATAAAGTGAGCTGAGATACGAGTCCGTTGCTATTTTGTAAAAGTTGTATATAAATACAGCATATCTTGGTCTAAACCAAGAAGAATACTGGTCATTGTCAAGATTTGACGTTGTCGCTCTGGTAATTATTAAAAATGTGAAGAATTGGAATAAATATACAATTAATGGCGCAAGATGAGTACCAAGAGCGCTCACACTACCATGATTACATCTTTTACTCAATACTTTACAATATAAGCGCTCTTCCTAAAATATCTTCCTAAATATATCAATTACTATTTATTCCCAAAAGATTACAAGATGTACAAGACACAAAATGTTCAACTGCTATTTGATTACTTTTAAATACTATTCTAATCTTTTCGTTTATCGTAAAATTCATTTGTAATCATGTAGTAGTAATCATAGTAATCATGATTGTGAAATGTAAAATTGCGCCTACTTTAATTTTGTCCCTAAACATTTCCAACACTATTACGACTTTTGTATTTGTAATCATTATTGTAATGATTTAATTACAATTGTTGTGTTTGCAATCAACAAAAATATGATTACTATTGCAGTACTCCTAGTTGTAGCATTTTAAATATTGAAATGAAAGTAGTTTTTGTCATGCATTTTATGATTACCATTACAGTAATCGTGGTTCTCAAATACAATTTAATTAATTGTAATCATATTATTATACTATTGTTATGATAATTATAATAATTTCAATTAAAGGAATCGTCAATATATACAAAATGCGAGTTATAGTTACAGTAATGGTAATGAACTTGTAATTGTAATCATAATTATTCGGCTCTTAAGGCAATTGAAATGCTTGTCCAAAAGCACATTCTGAGATAGAAATATTCAGTTTAGTTTCTTGTACTTTGACTTTGACTAAAACACTGAAGCTCAATCGGTCAGAAAATTATGTAGTTTATGGTTATAGTTCTCAAGATCCCAATTCGCTCATATCTGGAATAATTTATTTATTTCGTGTATTCTGAAGTTTACTTTGTAGGGATTCTAACCAATTGACTGTTTTCCGAAACGATGGAATCTGAAGCTGATGAGCTGATGACATTCATATGCCATCGACCTTCAATACACAACCATACACCCCACTATATGTATATATATTATTAGCGGCTTGAACAAATTCTCCTTCCATTTGAAATATAACCTTACTAATGTATTATAGGATTATATGAGTCATATCAGAGATTGCCTCAGACCTCGGGTAATCTCAATACCAACCACTGTGATTAAACTACACATATTTTTCAACTCATCTCTTCTGAAGTGCTAGCAGCCAGTCGTCACACACACACACACACACACACACACCAATCAACAAAAACAGTTCGTCGGCACATGAATCACATATATTCTTCCGCAAGCATTTCCTACCATTACACACTGGTCATACAAAGAGTTTCCTAATATCACGCTTATCGCATGCATCTCGCGTATTTCATTGATAATCTCGCTGGTGGCTTTCCTTACGCGCGCCCTCCGCCTGCTTTCGGCGCTTTGTTATGTCTTGCTCGCAAAATTATTTCGCTTTCATTGCCTACTTTATCTGCGCTCAGACATTGTATTGTTTCGTATTGTTAGTTTTGTACACCCCGCTTGAGATTGTCATTTGGCATGTGTGTCGGTGTGTATGCGCGCCTAAAAGTATGCTTGTACAGCGATTAGTGCGGTTACAAGCAGAACGATTTACAAGGCAAAAACAATAAATTGCGCTAAATGGTAAACGGTTGACTGTGGTTACTAACTTAATAGCGCTTTTAGGATGTGTGCTTAGCGATTATATATAAAATATGCATATGCTTTGTTCATATTGATAAATTCATTTGCTTTTGTTTGCTCAAGTTCAGACGCGTCATGGCTTAACCGTCAACTCTATTGTTGCTACACATTCTATTAAGCATATAATTTGTTTTTGTTGCTCGCTTTGTTGGTGTTCGGGCTAGCTCATTTCTTGCCGCTTGGCTTAAGCTGCTGCTTATCAATATGACAATAAAAATAAATAATGAAATTTGTATTAAAAGCAAAAGCAGATGTCTTCTAGAATATTGACTAAGATATAAAATCGTTGCATACACGCAGGTGCTGCGTATATAAAGACGATGTTATTTTTGTTTACAAGTATATATAAGTACGTATGACTACTTGCTGGCAACCATATGGCTTATATACGCCATAAATATATATCGATATATCTATATATGTTTGTATGTATGTATAAATATATATATATATGTATATCCTGCATCGCTTATACACTCCATCTACACTGACATATGGTTTAGTAGAGAGTTTCAACATTCGTTGCGTTATTGTTTTATGACCATCATAACTTTCTGCTCCCATTTTATAACTGTTGTTTATATTTCTGCTTCTGCCTGATGCTTTGACTGTAAGTATTCAATTTCATACTAGAGTTCGTTGGAATCTTTTCTGTATTCATTGCTACCATTGAGTATTTGCCAATGCCTTCTCATAATAATTTCGACATCTAAGTATGTACATGATGCATATATACATATATATATTGGGTTGTTCGGAAAGTCATTTCGTTTTTTTTGGGGAACATGAAAGACAGTTTTCGTATAATGAATAAATATTTTATTAAATTATATATTGGCCATTCTGGTCCAACACCTTTTGCCATCTTTCTGGCAGTAACATAATTCCCCTCTCATAAAAGTTTTGGTCCTTGCTGGCAAAAAACTCGTCCAGGTGGTTTTTGACATCTTCATTTGAGGTAAAGGTTTTGCCATCCAAAAAATTTTGCAGGGACCGGAACAAATAGTAGTCGGAAGGCGCCAGATCTGGAGAATATGGTGGATGTTGCAGTACGTCCCATTCAAGCTGTAAAAGTTTTTGGCGAGTGACCAAACTTGTGTGAGGTCTCGCATTATCCTGGTGGAACACTACACCCTTCCTGTTGATTAATTCGGGCCTCTTCTCTTTAAGTGAATCATTCAATTTGTCCAGCTGATGACAATAGACTTCTGAATTAATCGTTGTATTGTCCGGCAAAAGCTCAAAAAAAACGATTCCTTTGACATCCCACCAAACGGAGAGCATCACCTTTTTTTGGTGAATGTTGGCTTTTGACACGCTTTGAGCCGGTTCATCTTTTCTGCTCCATGACCTCTTGCGTTTAACATTGTTGTATACAACCCATTTTTCGTCCCCAGTAATAATCCGCTTCAAAAATGGATCATTTTCTAGACGTTTGAGGAGCGAATCACACACGTCAACACGACGACACAAATTTCGCTCGGTAAGGACATGGGGCACCCACACATCGAGCTTCGATGTTAAGTCCATGCCTTTCAAATGGCCATAAACAGTTGAATTCGACAAATTTAACCTCTCACCGATCTCTCATGTGGTGATTCGCCGATTTGCATCAACTAATGCCTTTATCGCATCTTTGTCAGCTTCGACCGGCCTTCCAGACCGTGGTGCATCTTCGACATCAAAATTGCCGGATCGAAATTTTGCAAACCAGTTCTGGCACTGGCGTACTGTTAACACGCCTTCTCCATACACATCCGTCAATTTTTTTCTCGCTTGGACAGCATTTTTACCTTTTCTGAAGTTAAAAAGTAAAATATGACGAAAATGGTGCTTATTGCTCTCCATATTTAAAAAGGCACCAACCAAAAACTACTGGGTAGAATTAATAGAACTTTTTCACACACAAGCCTTGCAATATCAGCTCTCATGACATATAATGGTTATGGGGCTTAAGTGTGAAGTTAGTTTCGAAAAAACGTAAACGTTTTTTTGAAAAAACGTAATTAAGTCCTCTGGCGGGAAAAAACGAAATGACTTCCAGAACAACCCAATATATATATATATATCATGTGGAGTATAAAAGACACTGTATAGACCATCTTACAGACACACACATGAGCCCGTCGTATCTTATTATAACCGAGATCGATACCGACACATTAAAATTCCACTTCTGCAATTGGGTTAATGAGACGCTTGTGTACCGAATTTATGGTCACGCACGCGTATATTATTTAAAAAATTAATAGACTACTTCCAGATTTGTGCTAAAGCAATTTAACTACTGAAAATATTGATGCATAAAAAAAAAGCAGACATTTATTTATAAACCTAACTTATATATATATGTTTATGAGCATCACAAGCAATAAAAAAATAATAATTAAACTCGTTTATCTAACATTGATTATTTCGAAAAGACAATAGTAATACTTGAATATTCGCACATTCTTTGCATTCCAAATGAAATAATTTCAGTTTATAAATTTTGAAAGAAAAACAAAATTTGAAAATGCTGTAAAAATTGCCTTCCATTTCCTCGTATTTTGATTTAATAATGTAAAATTAGTTGATGGAAAATAAATAATTTGATTATTATAATAATGGAGAACTCGCGGCGGGTCTGTTACGATTCAGTGATTGATTTAGTCCAAATAGTGTTTCTCCGTTTCATTCCGTGCCACACCGTTAGTCCGATTCCGTTAAATATTGTTTGGGAGTTGTAAATAGGTATAATAAAATCCCTCTAGATGGTGCTATAGCAAAACCATTAACAAAAATTTCTTATTTATGATGTGATTTAGCTTAACTTAACTTAATTATCATTAAATAATCTTATTTTAACTGACAAAAGTCCTCTCTTTAAATTTTTTTTGCGTGTCAAAAGCCTACATTTACATTTATTTAATTTTCAAAAATAATCACTAGATTCGTGGCGAAATTCCGTACTCTTAGACTTTTATCGGGGAAGAAGATCACTAATGTGCAAGATATTATTTTATACTCGAGAAGAATCTCTCAATGCTGTTGAAGTAAGAATCCGGATCAACGCATGTAATAGAAATAGGCGAAGGCGAGATAGTTGGTCAAATATTAGCATTTTGCCGCGAACCTTAGGTGTCCATATACGATGTCACAACGGATTATACCGCCTAGACCATGATTTAGGCGTCGAAATATAATAAGAGTTGGAGTCGCCACAATTATAGTGCGAAAAATTTACATTCGATTACGGTTTTGTTTTATCGAGATCGGATTCAGTTAAAGGGTATTCGGTTTGTAGTTTAGGGTAAACAGTTTAGGGTTACGGTCAAAAATCGCATTATCTAAATATGCCTTTAAATGCAACTACATTTGGTGTAAATTGTGAAAAAAATCTTAAATCTTTCAACTTTCAAACCCATGATGTATGTATCACTTGAAGTAAATATCTTCTTCGATCTTCAATGTCTTCTTAATCACTCTATCTGCTATACATATCAGGTATCAGATCCATAAGGTATAATCTAAAAGTCAGTAAAAGTCAGTTTACTGTTAATTTTTCCGACACTTTGAGAAAATCTTTTGCCACGTCCGGTCTTCCGTATATGTTTTATGGCAGCGCACCTAGTAACGTCTCTATAAACTCTCCAAACCCATATCCGGTACTCCGTTGGCAGCATAAACGAATTTCGTGAGTGTCAGCTCGCAGTGTTCTATATATAGATGTTGTCATAGCTCATATGTCCATGCTCAAATGTCCATGGACTGGGTATGCACTCAGAGAGCAATCTCAAGAGAGCAATCTCAAGTTCTAAACTATTTACTTCGATGACAGCTGGTAAATTGCTGGTAAGGATAGCATGGGTGGATCTTAAATTGAACGAGATAGTGATAGTGTAGACCCTTTGAAATCGTCGAGCGTGATCTCGTTCTTCGTCTTTTGATTTGAAATGGAACTGGATGTTTTATATACTCTTTATATTTCAATATATTTTGGTCAAGATAGTTACGAAAATATCGGAAAATTGAAGCTGAGTATTCGGAAGCTGCTGAAGCTGAACAACTGCACACTCTTTCTAGGCGCTGGGGCAATATTCTTCTTCTTTCTACTTTTCTACTATACTTTCTACTCTTTTAATACATCCTGTACCAGCGGAGGTGTGCTGAAATGAACAAGCTGTGCTAACCTATTACTAAATATTATTTAAAAATATATTTTCAACAGCTAAAATGTCAGCGCTTACCAACTATCAATTTTGTTGCACAATATTTGCATGCAACTAAATGCAGCAGCAATCATCTCATTTACTAACTAATTTACTAACATTTTGCACAACTTCCTCGTTGCAGCTTAAAGAAATTACACAAAGTACAGCTACTCGTCTCCGAGGCGAACATCTTCTATCATCCCAATTTGGAGCGCCAACTGCGCACTGACTACACCAGCTACGCTTGCCGCTGGCGCGACACCGTCATTGGCACTAGCCAATTTCGAGTCAATCAATACGATTTGAATTTCATGTGGCAACAAATGGAGGCGTACGCACAATACACCGCCAACAACAGTGCGGCGGAGGCGGAACTACTGAGCGGCGGCGGCGGCGGTGGAGGTGGCGTAGAAATTGCCGCCACCACGGAGCGGCATGCAAAGCGCGGTGCGGGGGATAACGAGGATGTGGCAACGAAGAATTACCGCTACTTCGCAGCGCAGTCAGGTGTGGATTTCAAGAGCAGCACGCAGCTGATTTTCGATGTGCTAATGCAGATAATTGAGGTGAGTGCGTCAATTGAGGTGAAGCGAGTGAGATGTGAGTGAAGTGAAGAGTGAGAGTCGAAGTCGAAGGGGATGAATAAAATGAGAAAACTAGCGAATATATTATAGAAAATGCCAGACAATTTCGATTGAATGTGAAGGCATGTACGCGATTCGCGCTTGGCATGCAGATTTCGTGCAAAGTTGCAAATTGCTTAGTGCAACTGGCGACTTGCAGCAATTCGTGCAACACGCAAAATCAATCAAAATTTCACGCGCAACTAATGCAAATTGCACCGAGCGTCAGCTGTCATTTATTTACTTGTTGTTGCACATAAAATTTTACACCGTTATGTATGCAACGAGCGGCGCCGAATGACAGTTATTCGAGTTGAAATTCGCGGAGCGAACGCGATTCGGTTTTGAAGGACATTCGACTGGCTCATTGATGGCGTTAGCTAATTGCTTGGGTAGTTGCAGCACCAGCCACTTCCACCAATGCACACATACACTTATACGTATGTGTATGTGCATGTAGGCCTGTTAGTCACTTTAGTCAGTCTCGATTATTGCTAACGGCTTGACATGGCATTCGAATTGCCTTGAGCGGGCCGACATGTTGTATGCGCAACATTCGGCATGCATTTTGCATGCCACACACGCTTGCGCATGCGCGTGTGTCATGTAGTTTGTGCTTCCAAATAAATTTTGACACAAATTCACTTGCTGCGGCATGTAAAATGCGCCAGCTTGAAACAAACGGCTAGCTGACGCGCCGTGCCGTGCCACGTGTGTGTAGTGAAGATGCCCTTTAACAGCGTGTGCGTGTGTGCGTGTGTGCTTGTAGGTGTAGGTTGGTTATTTTGGAGTGCACCAAGTGCTTCGTGACAGCTTTTGTTATTACGCGCGGCATGTTTGAGTGTCTGTGCGGTGCGCGTGTGTGTGTGTGTGTGTGTGCGCCTCAGTGTGAGCAGAGACTTGGTGGCAAAGTTTTGTCTGTGCCACATAAATTGTGTGGCGTGCAAGTGCGCAGCGCCATCGCCAAATGTTTGCTGTCAGAATGACTCTTACTTGATGCACTTGGTGCACATCATGCACCTTCAGATCATATTTGAATCTCCGATGCGGACGGTGTTCGGCTACTCACATACAAATGAATTTTAATGAAATGAAGCAAAGTTTTTACTGGCATTTATATATTCGTTTGTATAAGTGTCACTTTTTTGTTTGTTGCTCTTTAATTTTAGAAGACCGAAGAGCGCACTAAATTATTTCGAAGTCTAGTCTTGTCTAGTCTTCCAGTTGTATCCTCTTCCACCAGTTTTAGAAACAATTATTGAAGCCGAACTCATCTTCAGGCCTTTTCTTTTCTCAATGGACTTCAATAAAAAAGTTTCAGCTTTATAAGAAAAGAAGACTTCTTAGTGAATTTTGAACATATATTATATATATTATATTAAAGATATACAGATAATATAAAAATTTTGAGAAGCCACATATTTCATACACATAATGTGTTAGTTGGGTTGATTCTTATTATTGATCTACCTTGGTATATTTGAAGAGCTCGACCGTTAAATCATCGACTCTCTAAACTATTTTTCCTTTAACAACGAACTCATTTATGGTAATTTAATGAAGCGTCTATGTCATATTTGAGCATCCCAATCATTTTCGTTTAGTACAAACCTTTATATTAAGTTCTCCGTCAATTATATATTGAATACAAAGTGTGTTCAAAAAATAACGGTGTCATGCGGAGCCATGTCTGGCGAATATGGAGACTGCGGCTGGGCCTGGGGCATCGTTACAGTCTTGTTTTTGGCCAAGAATTCACTCTATGCCATTAAAGTCGAAGAACATTGCCGTTATTTTTTGAACATACCACGTACAATCTCAATATACATTTGTGTGTATTCTCTGTTGATAGGAAAAGCTTGATAAGAGACCTGAGCGGCAGAAAAAGCTTTGCCTGTGTGCTTTTCCTCACCTTATTTGAACTCGTTAGCCGATTGAACACAGCGATGTGATGTGGCAGCAGTAATTAAGTTACCAAAAATTCCCTTGGTAAATAATGAATATTATTTTAGTATATTGAAATATTGTGTGTTTTCGAAAACGTCAATAAATTTGTATTGGACTCGTCCTTTTGATTCTGACTCTTTGTCTGACTTGGATTCTTGAATTCTTTGTTGTCTCGAAGCGTCTTAAATAGTCGGTCTGTTTTTTTTTATACGAGTGAAAATATGCGCAATTCAGACTAAAATCTCAGCTGTGAAATATTATACATTTTCCATTTTCCATTTTTTTTTTTTTTTTTTTTTTTTTTTTTTTTTTTTTTTTTTTTTATTTTTTATTTTTTTTTCTGGTTGGTTGCAATACTGCATTTAAAGTGGGTTGTATTTGAACCAGCCTGAGCTCTGAAAGAAGAACTGAGTTTGGCTGGATGGTTTGGTTTGGTAACTAATGGCTGTAATTTGAATAAATGATTTCATTTACTTTAAACTAGCTGACCCGGTAAACTTTTAGCAGTCTGACAAAGTAATGGCTGATCGCAATCGAAGTAACAATTGTTGGCATTTTTTTTATATTTATATTTATATTTGTTTATATTTCGATTTCCATATTTTTTAACTTTTTGATTTTGTCTTTGGTTAATTTTTGTGTGTTAAGTGAAACTTTCCGATATATTAGTAGTTTCTCAGCAAATCGGAGGTCATGAAAATCGGTCCAGCACTCCTTGAGTTATAAATAGTGTTTCTAATCTGCATCTGTTTTATTTTTATAAGATATTATTTTTATAAGTAAATAAATATTCATATGTAGAAATCCTATATTGATGTTGTGACTATTTTCAATACATATTGAAATATTTTTTTGCTGCTTTCAATTCATGCTCATCAACTCAACATTTTCTCTTTCTTGCAGCACAATCATATTTTGGTCTTACCAAATCTGGTGAAATTCACTGAAATTTGCGAGAGTCGTGATCAAATCAAATGGATTAAGGAGAAAGCTTTAAAATTGCAAGAGACAATACCCATGGATGACACCATTTCGCATCAGGTAAGCGCATGCAGCCAAAAGCAAGAAGATTCATACACATACACATATACATCTATACATATGTATGCATGAAGTTTTTTCATTATAGCTGCATACTACATGTATATATGTGCGTATTCTCTTATTCTTGTTTTTGTTGGCAATCATTGCGATTTTTTTACCAAATTAATATATATATATATATATATATATTTTTTGTTTGTACTTTTAGTGTCGCCACTTAATTTTTTGTAGCAGTTGCCGCTACGCCGAGTCAAACATAAATTTTTTTAGCTGCAGTTGTTGCCATTTTTTGTTGTTCTTGCTTTTGTTGCGGCCACTTTGCCAGCCATGTTGCAACATGCAACTTACAACACAGTACTTAGCGCTTTCAATGCAGCAAGACGTGTCCAATCGCATGTGCCACATATTAACTGCAATTGCTTACATGTAGCATGTCTATATACTTACATATGTGCCATTATTTGTATGTATATACGTATTTTTTTTTTATGGCTGCTGACCTGTATGCTTGTTTGTGCCACACCGGCAATTGAACTTAAACGAATTTGTTACGTTCATTCTCGCATTGGCCGGTGAACAGTCATTTACCCTGCGCTTGCCACCTGCCACATGCAGTTGCTTATCAGTGTTTTCCTAGAGGAAGCCGTTATAAATAGCTACACTTGTATGCGCCACCTTCGCTGGCTTTTTCTCATTTATTTTCTTATTTGTTTGTGTGTACGTGTCGCCGTCTGTCCACATCCGTATATCTATATTGTATATGGCTAGGCAATCTCTCCCACTGTCTGTCTGTCTGTCTGTCTGTTCGTCTGTCCATCCACTTATGCGTCTATTTGTCCATCTTGTATGAGCGCGTGTGGATTTCGTCGTCTGCTCTACGCCATGTTTTCCCCAAGTAATATCGCAGCCACTTTCTGGCGTTTGCATTTAAATGTGTGTTTGTGTGTGTGTGTGTGTGTGTGTGTGTGTGTGTGGCCTTCATGCTCTGCATTTAAGCCGCACATTTACACACTGCAGACACGAGTTTTATTCTTTGCCACTTCGTTTGCGCGCGCCCTCACCAGCGTGTGTTTCTGCATCTTTCTTTAACTCTTTCAAGTTCTCGCTGCATTCGCCATCTCTATCACCAACTATATCTTGGCGCTTGTTTTATTTTGATCGCTTTTCTTTTACACTTTGCAGCACTTAATCTACTTACTGTGCAAAACGCAAGCCATGCTGATACCCACCATCGGTGAATTGCAACAATTGTGCCAGCTCATTGGCAATTATTTGAAGAGTTCGCACATCTTCATACGAAATGCAACGCTGGCCGGTCTGCTCTGCCTGCTCGAGTGCTGCTCGAAGACCAACACCACCATCGGCAGGTTGAGTGATGAGTTGGCTTTGCTGCGCGACCTGATTGTGGGCTACATCAATCGTCATGGGATTATCGATGTTAGGTGAGTAGCAAGATTGCACGCTTGTGCATGTGTGCATGTGTATATGTGTATGTGTGTGTGTGTGTGTGTGTATGTGTGAAGTTGACGTTATCCGTAAATGTTTAAACAGTTGTTTTAGCTTTGGTTCAATCAACAAACGTACGAAAGAAATCAGATTAAGGCTAATGAAGTTAGTCCGAACTTAGAATACTAATGCATGCGCGTTGCTTTAAGCGTATGCCTGTGTGTGTGTGTGTGTGTGTTGGAAAGATTAGCTGAACAATGACTGTTATAATTGCTTGATTGACTCATTGACATGTTTTTGCACAAATTTATTTCTGCTTTATTTCTGCTTTATTTCAAGAAATTTATTGCATACTACTTAATCGTTTAAGTTTAAAGTGATTAAGTGATTTTATTTAAAACTAAAAGATGGCTATTTTGTGCAAATTGTTTTAGTTGCTAATTATTAAATTGAAATTAATTATTTCAAACATGAATTGATGACTATGTGGCAAGTCTGCATTCTGTATTATGGGTATAGTATATATTTTATGAGTGTTATATAATGCCATCCCTACATGGTGATGTATCTTCCTGGTTTAAATGCTACTAAAAATGCTGGAATTATTCTGAAAACAAAAATCGCTTAACTCAAAATTACTCGTTTGGTAAAAATTTAGTTACTTTTGAACTTAAATCTAAACCAATACGGTTATTCGCATATTTTTCATATATAATATTTTTTCATGCAAAGTCTGTTAAATTTGTTGTTATATGGAATAAAAAAAGCAATATCGCTAACAAAAAATATTTCTCAAAACACAAATAAAATTTTGAGCTTGAAAATTGACATTTTTCTTGGAAAGTTCGATTAAAAATGTTTTCTAAATTTTAGAAGCATTCTTTTAAATTTTCGTGTTTTTATAACTCTCTGCGCAAAGTTTAAAATTTTGAGTTATATAGTTTTCGATATGGCATCAACTATATTTCCATATATAAAATAATCAATTTTAATTCAATAAATAATATAATACTAAGTGGTTGAAATGTGCTTAACAAAATCTTTTTTTTTTCACTAGCTATTATTATATTTTCACTAGTGTTATAACCCCTTCAACCATTTTGGGTGGTCTACAGAATCTTGCCAGTAATTGAATCGTCTCATTTGGAAGCGAGCCCTAAGCCAACTTCACTTTGTCTTCTCAATTCAGAAGACACTTTGCTTATTTTCATTCATTTCCGAAATGTGACATTCCGAGCTTGGTTTACTATACCCATTTTGGGTTCCACATACGGATGTTTCGGTCTATGGTTATAGTGTCAAAATCAATAGGATATAATATTATACGATTATCCCCACGTAGTGCTTCGCAAATCTCAAAAAGAATATTACTCTCGTACCGTCTTATCGGCGGCTCTTCTTCAGCGTATATTGGGATGACAAAATGAGAGATCTAGAGTGTCATTCTAACTGCAGAGAGAATCGCCTGCATTTAATAAATTAGCACTATTTGGCAATAGTGTTTTTAGTTCAGATTTGAAGGCATTGTTTTCGGTGATCATACTTATTCTGAAAATGACGAGGTTGTCTACAACTGCTGACAATATTGATGAACCGAAATATGCATGAGGTTAGCACTTTCCGTGACTTTTTATGCGATATTGGACCTTTTCGGATTTTTGAGTAGTCGAAAGTGATTTTTGTTATACTCCCTCAGTTGGAATCTAATTTGGAATTTTGTGATACCTAAATCGGCTAAAATATGTTCCATATTCTCCGGAGATTTGGGAAAATGAGCCTATTGATGGTGCCTTTTTAAATCTGTAAAAGCTGATTAACGAAGCATCAGCAGTGGAAGCCCAGTTAGTTCCCAGAAAACTCAATGCGATCATTGGAATTTGTTTCTTGTTTTATTTATCCCTGAAGAATTCTAAAGCCGGATCTATAAGATTATTTGGAAATGTTTTCACTTGCCTTAGCCTTATAATATTTAATAATCATTCGTATGCACTGCGGTCTTGTATCAAGAATGTTTCTCAGTACGAGAACTTCATAACTTTGGAAAAACCTAATCGTTGGTGACTGGAAATATTTTAGACAAAAAGTAGGGAGGTCTCTCGGTTCGTGTCAACTATAGCACAACTAGCTAAGAGAAGTAGTTGTAGAATTTTTATCTTCTTTTGTTAATGATATATTTATACGAAACTGAGATATCTTCGTTATCCACGAAACCGTAAATTAATGAAATACTGTTCCAGAATTTTATCCCGATCCAGCCATGGGTTATAAGTGTACCCAATCATTGGTGATGATAAAAGTTATGCATGTCTAGAATCTCTTAAAAGTAAAACTGTTGCGTTCGGACCTGTTACTCGTTCCGGTAAGGCTTGAATAATCTTAATGTGATCCTACAAATGGAAATTCTACATAGTTTGCAAATTGCTTATATTAAATAAACTTAAATTTTAGAAAAATAAGTGTTTGCTTATATTCTTATATTCTTTAAGTACCCACATCAACCTTAAAATAATTTTGCTCTCCCTTGCGTACTCTCCGGAACTTATTGGCAAGAGCAGTAAGTTCTTAAACCAATATGGAAAGTTAGCTTCAAAGCCCACTTCAATAAAACAATATATCGAATGAGCAATAACACAAGCGTCACACACACACACACACGCAAGCACATACATGAATAAATATAGCTAAGCATTGCTCGACCACAGCCGTCTGTCTACCTGCTCAATCAAGTATGTCAGCAATTATTATTGTTCTGTTGCGGTTAGTTATTGTTTTCTCAATCACAAAGTTTCATCGAACCAAGGAACCAATGACCATCCGACTTGTATTGTCAGCGTCTGGCGTCTGGCGTCTTTGTTTTTTTTTTGTTTGCTTACCATGTCATTGCGACGCCAGCATGGCAACACGGACGCACACACATACACATGCGAGAGGCTACACCCAGCTGGTTTGCGGTTTATGCAACATCCATTTGAGACTCCCCATCTGCCAGTGGACGATGCAGCGCAACATCGACATCTGCTCACCTCTGCCACCTGCCGCTGCGTCGGCCGGCCGCCAGGGCGTATGTAAAACTTTGAAGATTTCACCGAAACAACATGCGAAAAGCGTTGCGGGCGAGTGGCAGTTGTAAAGAGAAACAATTCTATTAAAAAGCACTATAAATTTGAAAAGTTTTTTTTTTTTTAGAGAAAGAGTATATATAATATTTGTGTATATGTGTGAATGTTCACATGTTGTTGACTGTTTGTGCATCACTTGAAAGCCTGCTGTTGCGGCTTATTGCAGGTTTTCAAGGACTTCTGCTGCAACCACAATATCGATGACGGCCACATGCTCGGAACATTGAGTGCAATCTCCTTTCTAGTTTCGTGTGTTTTATTTGTTTATTTTTGATTTCGAAGCTGCAAAATTTTCCAAATTCGAAACTATAGTAAATATCTTAGTCGCCTGTGTACAAATATATACTTTAGAAGGTAGTTGCAAAACCACTTCCATGGTGATTTGGTCCAAATGGAGTACAGATACTAGATGAGATATGAGATATGAGAGATGAGATATGAGAGATGAGAGGTGAGATATGAGAGATGAGATATGAGAGGTGAGATATGAGAGATGAGAGATGATAGATGAGAGATGATAGAGAGATGTGGCGAGAGGGGGAGAGAGGTGGCGAGAGTGGGAGAGAGGTGGTGAGAGGGGGAGAGAGAGAGAGAGAGAGTTTTTCAGTTTTTGATCATTGCTGCAGGAACACTTTACAACCATGACGTTTGATGTTGTTGATTTTTTTCGTTGGCAATGCAGGAAAATATTGAACGCCTTAGAGAATAGTTCAGGACGTTTTGTGCCCACATTGACCCCGGTTAGTATTCTTACTAACAGTAGGTATGTAGGTTGAAATTTTATAGGAAACTTATCTTCTTGGAATGTTAAAAATATTGTAATACTCATAATTTAGGATGGAATTTGTCGACCAGTTATTTTTCCCCATCAATTGTACTGCACCCGGGAAGGGAAGCATTTTCAAAAGCATTGGCAAGTTTCTCAATCGGCAATCGGAATTTTCTTTTAATTTTTTTTTACCAATAGTTTCTACGCTGCTATCATAACCTCAAAAATGTCATATCATATCAAAAATGTTATCCTAACTTTCATATAACTCCCAAAAAAACATCGAACAAATATTTCTCTAATATTTGGGGCATGAAGAATTCTCAAATTGATATCCATTATTACTCTCGAAATTTTTTTCTAACTTCTTAAGTATCAATTTTGGGTTTCAGTTGAGAACTAAAGTTTTTTTAACTTGAGTAATATGATTGCCATATAAAAGAAAGTCTCTTTTTTGGAACGCTATGACTCAGCATTTGAGGTATGCTTTAAAAAAATAAAAAATTTTTTTTTTGGTGAACTTCATTAATTCGATGTAATCCCAAATGTTTGTGCGGATTTTGATTGCTCATAGTCATGGCTTTGCATTTTGCAGCGTGTATTTGTATCACCCGTTATGCGGAGTGATCAAACACAGAGTTGCATGTGTATTTTGTGTATATTTGTATTTGTTGCATTTCGTGTTATTTAGTCATCGCCATAGATTTATTGCTCCGAATGTTTATTTGTGCGTTTCGTGTGAACTTTCGACTACCACATACATACACACACGTGGCGTTGGACTTGTGGACTCTATGTCCGCCCACTTCTGACCAACTTTATTCCCAGCTTGCGCTTCAACTTGTTGTCGAAAAGTCATAATTATTGCAGGTGAAGTTTGTTTTTGTTTTTGCCTCTTGTTATATATTAAATTTCTGGAAAATATTGAGTATTTGCTATGCATTTGGTGCGCTGTTCCTCTCTCTCTCTCTGTGTGTATGTGTGTGTTAGTGATTTGATTTGTTAGTGTGTGCGATTTCAGTTTGGAAAATACAAATACATGGATTTTTTTTTTTTGGAAATTGTTGGTTTGCCATTTCCGGAAATAAAAACTCGAAAACCCGAAAACAGATGAAAAATGGAAGCGTCTATGGAGATTAAGATTTGTGTTCAATGAATTGATTTGCATTGAAACTTCGTTGTTGTTATTGTTGTTGTGTGTGCAATAAATATTTCTATGAAAATTATTTTGTTAATATTTCAATATATGACAACATGCGGAGTTTGTCGTATGAGGACTAAATTTTATATGTAATAATTCGCATACTCTCGGTCGTAGTGTACACAGTGGTACACAGTATTATGTGTGTGTGTGTGGAAATGTTGGAAATATAACATAAATAGTTCAATAAATAAATGCTCTCAACAACCAATGTTATGTTTTATTTATTTTTAGAACATAATTTGATACTAAATAAATTGAAAAATTTAACGAATATTGAAAGTCGATAATTATTGGCTCAACGCTTTCTCGGAAGCTACTTTTTCAAGGCTTTATTAGCGGTTTCTGGAACTGTTTTACTAATTACATGTTCGATATTCAATATTCAATATTCACATTCGATAAATGACTAATCAATTGTCCGCATAACAGACCTACACGATACACTGCAAAAAATAATCGAGCGTGTAAAATTTACGGCAAAATTTATATCAATATATTTACGATCTTGATATAATTATCAGTTTAAGCACAGTACACGAATTTTTTGAAAACAAGTTTTCTATAATCAAATTCAGCTATTAAACCAACCAGCTCTTCTAGTAATAGATACTAGTCTGGATAAAGCCATGTCGGAATATTCGACAAAAACTATAAAATTTAACACCCTTATTATGTATAATATATGACACTATCTATAATAGCGCGAGTATAGTAGCCGTTCGACAATAATATACCGAACTTTACATTACGAGTGGATATTGACTACCCAAAACAGGGTCAAACAAAACAGGTTATAGTCATTTTATGTATGTTATCCAATACTGTCCACCCATATTATAGTAGGTAAAAATGTTAAATTTAGAAAATTGCCCAAGAGCAGTTGCCTACACTGCTTTTTTGAAATAGGAGTTTCAATACTTTGAATATCTTCAATCATACTTTATTTTTTATTTATTTACGAATGTTTTTAACTGAATAATTTGCTAAAGTTGATCTTCAAAGAATTGTTGTTGTGAAAAATTTTTTACAAAGTATTTGCATTGTCTATTGATGCATTAATATAATTAAACTCGTATTTATAGTTGTATTAATTGTTTCTAAATACCTCATGCTTATAAATAAATTAGTAAATAATTTTTGAGATTCTTTAAAATTGCCAGTATGAATCAATTAATTTCACGACGAACTTACATATTAATTAAAATCTTCCAAGCTAGTTTAAATTCTAATTAACGTCGTTGTTTTCCATTTCTCTATGTTTCATTTTACGATTTATGTCACAAATTTGAACAATGCTAACCACTACTACGTTGAGCAGTGCTTTCCTAAAATGTAATCTCAGTGTTGTTATCTGTGTTTTCAAGTACACTGGCTTCATTAGCCTTCCGTAAATTAAAATCCTATTATAGTATCCAATGCGAGTGTACCGGCAACTATAATGCAGTAGCCTTCCGCAATAGGGGTGTAAAAAGCATGGAATATAATAAAAAACGTTATCCGAACTGGTAAAAAAACTTTAAAGATTTGACCCAGAATATCAAGTAAGGAATCGCGGTAAGGAACTTAAATTGCCTTGAAACGCTATGAAAATGAAAAAACGCTGGTAAATTGAGAACATTTTGGGGTTAAATCATTTCGTTGATTTTCTCGTAGTTGGCCAATTAGGAGTTTTGTGAAATGCTTGCTAAGGGAAATGGCAAAAAAAAATTTATTGAAATGAAATAAATATACTTTTGGAATGGACTTCAAGACCATTGATGTTAAAAATTAAAAAAAAAAATATTTTTCATATTACTTATTTTTATTTTTTATTATTTCCAAACATTTTCAGTAAACTTTAAAGCTGCACATCTCAAGAAGCGCCGAAAGAATGTGTGTATTCATGAAATGTCTTTTAAGTCAAATTCTGATCATATTTTCATTGAACTGAATGTGTTTGCTACATTTTTCTGAGCAAATTATACCCATTTATTTTAAACCACATATTATTAATAATTACATATAATTATTAGCATACATTTAATTTAAAAAAATTTGATTAATTAAAAAATCGAACATTTCACATAAGTGTTTTTGCTATTTGCTTCTCCTCATTCGCCAACAGCCCAATGCAGTGCAGTGACACGCACACAAAACTGGTTTGGACTCTCAATTATTGTCTCATCGAATGGACATCGAAATTCGTGCCACAATGTCACCTGCTGTCGAATACAGTAATTGCAGCTGGTAATTTCCTGAGGAAGACCAATAATGAGGATGTCTACCTGTGTGTTTTGCATGTAAGTATTAGTGTACTACATTGGTATGTATGTATGTATGTATGTATGTAGAGATATATAGTTTGTAGTGATTAGTAGTTGCATACAATTGTATGTATGATGTTGTGGATTACCTATAAGCCATTTAGTATGGTGGAAAAATCTAGAAGATTCTTCAGCGCATAGTTCAGTTCGGTAGCCAAGAAAAACATCGAAATCGGATTGTTGAGTCTGTCCTAGATACTCAGTAATGAAATTCAAAAGCTGCGTGAAACTGAAGTGGATTTGGGGGCGACAGAACCTTTCCCCAACAGCTGGGTCTAATCACCGGAACCGAGCCGTATTGATATCCGAACAAAAACTGTAACCTCACTTATATTCCGTAACAATTTGAAGAATGAAGAAGAAAGCAATATTAACACAGAATGAAACCCCTTATAGTGGTAGAAGTGCAGGGGAAGCCAGTATTTTTAATAAGTTGACACAATTCCGGTTATTGCAGGAGATTCAACACTTAAGAACACAAGTTGATACCGTCATATGTAATAGATTTACTAAAGCGAGCTACTTATCCGTTCACATAACCTTTTAAACTTACCTTACTGTATACTTACTTACTCTACTGAAGCTTACTTTTCAAGCTTCCGAAAGTTTCGTTTTGATATCACAGACCATAAGCCTATTTATTTTTCTGCTCAGAACTTGGTAACATGATTACTTTTCGAAAAATAGCTCCAGTGTAAGAATAACTTTACTACCAATACTAATTGGGAACCTGTTTTTCAACCTGACCTTTCGTGCCAAATACACCCTTCCGATCATCTCCTCTTCTTTGTGATTTACGTCTTAATTTCACTCCACAAATGGAGGCTCCAACCTTCAGTTTTGATTTAGCTTGGAAAGTTCTTGGCTTTTACGATAATCCTTTTCGGTTCGTATAGCACCGGAGGGATGTCTTTGTCTGTCGAACATGAACTACGCGAAGAAGCATTTGTATGTTGGTCGAAATCTGCGTACTAAGCCAGGTTATATGGATTGTAATACTGTAATACGCACCTCGGACCACTACACCTAGGCGTCTGTTATCCTCTTTACTTCGTCATTTGGAGATATGGATGAACATATCTGGATATGTGTATACATATCGATTTCATTGTATACTTTTATTGTTAATTCATAGATTGTCGGTTGTTTTGTCATTTTTTTGATATTTGTCTGCCTATAGCAGCATAACCTATATATGTTGTGTAATCATCGCCCGTCCTAATTTGAAACCCTGCACTTTTTCCTTAAATATTTTGGGTTTAAGTTATATCAGAGAGGTTTTTAGAGGAGAGGAAATTTATACCAACAATATTGTCACCCTATTTTCAATTCGTTTCACTCACGTCACTATCTCCACGCTCGTTCCATACATTTATATATTTACTGTTAGCTGATTGCTTTTCCCAGCAGGGAAGCTAAGGCATTTCATTATATGCGAATAAGCGATTAAATTTGCTGATATTTCCGTATTCATATATAAAGAGGAGTATTGTGTGTATGTATGTATGTATGTATGTAAGTGTATTATATGCATATTATCTATTTATGCCCTTTGCTAAATAATACTGAGGGATTACACAAATCGTAGATATCATACCAATTACATAGGACATCAGCAAGGCACCAGTTACAGAGATCGAAATGCTCAACTCGAATTCCAAAGTCATTTACAGAAATCCACACACACACACACACACACACACACACACACACACACACACATCTATACATACACGCACTTGCATTAATTGTATATATATTTATCACATTTTCCACTAGTTGGATTTGCCTAGTGCTCTCTTAACTTGTCTCTGCTTCGGCAATCGCTGGCTTGCTTGCATTTGTGTGTGTGCGTCTATGGGTGTGTGAATATGTGATTGTATGTGGCTTTGCGGAGGGAAATCCAATTTCGACCACAAACATTTAAACTCCAACTATGCTTTATAATTACCACAAGCGAAATAGCAAGGATCCGTTTCTAATAAATGTAGGCAAGCAATAACGGTATCATATAGAAAAAGCAATTGCAACTAAAGAAATTCCATTTCGAGCAAAAAAAAATAATAATAAAAAAATAAAATGGCTGACAAATAAAAGCACCGTTGTTTTTGTTGTGTACAGCAATCAATTTATGAAATTACATTTCTGTGTTCAATTTCCCTTGAAGTAATCCAATAAAAGTTGCATTGCAATTGCAATAGGCGTAAAACGAATGAGTCCAATAAAATAAGAATTTTATTTAGCTAAAGAATATTTTTGGTTGTCGAATAAAATTTGCTAAATAATACATGTAAATATACACATATATACACATATATATGAAAAGCACTCCAGAGTAAGCATAACTTTAGTAGTAATATAAGAAGCAATTGGGTTTTGGTATAATTAAAATTCTAATAGAATTATTGTATTTATAATGCAAGCAATTTGTTTATGAGGCTTAAAATTTGAGCATTTTACAGCAGAAGTCTTATCTAGCAAAGCTAATACAAACTAAGACACAAGACGACGGTGGTTGTCCGTGCTAAAAACTAGAAGAAGCAGCAGCATACATTTATTTGCCCAGAAATGAAAAAGTGAGGTTAGCTGGCAGGTGGGCATTGAAATTGCCTGCCGAAAGCCAATCTTCGCCATAAAAGTTAAGGATTAAATTGAAATTTTTTTTTTGACTGGAGTTTGAAGACTTGACCCTTGATCAAATCTGTGAATGCACAAATGGTACTTGATTGAAATGGCGATCATTGTTGTTAATAGCACTTTTCAATATTAGAGCAAACCTTTTGGTTCACGTGACACAAGATTCATATAGCATAATATGGAGCAAAAATACGATACTGAAAGTATGCCACAAATGAGAATAGCAGAAGTTAGTATTCGAAATTTATCGAGAACTCATTCCGTTTATCCTGAAATGTTCCATATTAATTTGCTGCGGGTATAAACATTTAATTCGATAACCAAAATTTAATGCATGCTCTAATTCATTCTTTAATGCAATTAAATTAGAAATAAAGAAATCTTTGACAATCGAAAAAATGCCAAATCGTTTTTCTGTGTATCCATAAATAAATTCAAAGGAAAAAAGAAAATTTTTCCGTGGCAACTTTGGAAATAAATTGAATAGTGAAGCTCTTCCGAACTCCCCGAAATGTGCAAGGATGGCTTTTGCATATTTTGTCAACCATTTTAGATTTTTCTGAGTTGCGAGCAGTTCTTATGTGATTAAATTTGTTAAATCTTCGGATTTTTTAATACTCTTATTTACTAATAATAAAATTTGAATTTGCTTTTATTAAAAGTATAAATTTATATACAAAATAAATACATGTTTAAAATATAATGCCCAACTACATTCTGTACAATATGTGCTCAGCGTTGTTATGTAATGCATCCAATCACTTGCAGAGCTTTCACTGGTATAAGTTTTATATTCACCGCAGGTTAGTGAACCATTTTGTAGCCTGAAGCGAGTAATTTTGTTTTAATGATCAATTATTTTTAGTTCGAAAGTACGGCCTTTGGTCAAATATTTACCCATTGTAAGTCATAACTTTTTTTAACTCAAGATGTCTATTGAAGTACTTGTTCTTAGTAAGGTTCATCTTACCACAGTTGTTGGTAAATGTAAACAAAGGTGGTGAACCTTGATAAATGTAAACAAAGAGGGCATTAACCTCGTGTAAGGTGGTGGACCTTGCTAAAGGTAAACAAACAAAAAGGTAAACAAAGGTTTTTGAGCGCGCTAAAGGTGAACAAAGGTGGTGTTAAAGATAAATAAAGAGGTCAATGACATCGAGAAAGGCAGTGGGTCGTGCTGAATGTTAACAAAGAGGACATTGTCCTCGAAAATAGAAATCTTATTCTTTCACTATCTTTTAGTTTTACAATACAGTATTGTTTTTTCAATCCCCCATATATCGAATATGTGGACCTGGATGCCTATGGCTGAGTTTTTACCGAAAATATCCGGCACTCGACACTCGATATATTAGTGAAATTCAAAATAATGTGACCTTGTGTCGAAAATGGGTAAAATCGGCTCAATACTTCCCTTACACCGTTCACTTTGCACCGTATATTTTGGTTAATCTGCGAGATATCTTAATAAAAAGTAGATAACGCCTTTTTTTTGGTAATAATTTATCACGATGCAAAAATTTATAAAATCGGAATATACCTAAGATGAGAATTTTCAAAACTCCGTTTTTTTTCCTGCATTCAATATCAATTTATTTTCGTCTTCACTGCCTCTAACTGCAATAATTATTTTTACTTTACTGCATTTACATATGACCACAGAGGAGATTCGCATCGAGCAAATTACAATAGCAACTTAGGCGAGCGCTTACGAGTCAATCAACTCGGCCAACCGCTGGATTGCCGTTATAATTTCATAAATAGCGTTTGATAAGCGTGTGTATAGCCCCAGCAAGCGATATATCGCTTATGTGTGTTGGGGAGTGTTTCCACATTGGCTTTTGACCTGCACTGATGTTCTTCACACACACACACACACACACACACACACAATACACACGCACACATTCACGCAGCGCCACAATGCGCAGCTGAACACGCTTGTCCGCCATAAGTGAGTCCTTTTTCGTGTAGCAGCAGCAGCAGTTAAATCACCACGCTGCGCTGGCCAACAGTGACGCCCAAAAATCACAAGAATAAAAATAATAAATGTCGTACAAGCGCTACACACATGCATGCAAACAAATACATACGCGCGCTTATTATCACAACTGCTGTCGCGCTGCCACTGCCCCCGTTGCCACCACCACTCCCCGCGCTTAGCCGTTGGAAGTCGATTTTATGCCTTCGATAGTGTTGGACACACACACTTCTGTGTGTGTGTGTGTGTTTGTATGTCATAACTTAGATGTTTGCATTTGCAGTTGTTGTTGTTGTTGTTGTTGTACTGTGAATAGTATTTTGCAACATTGCAACATGACAATGTGCCACACGCTTATTTTGCTATTTGCTTTAGTTACAGTGTATGCATAGTCAATTGTGTGTGTGTTTGTGCTTGTATGTGTTTGTGGTGGCATCATTTTTTTGTTTTTTTTTATTTTTGTCAAGCCTGAACTCCTTTGGTCAGCTCTGGCCAACTCTTACATTTCTATTTTGTTTCCCTTGTGTGACATTGCCGCCACGCTGCTGCCAGCAACAACACCACCAACACCGTCTCCATTTTGTTGCCATTGTCCGGCAACGTCACAAAGCATTATTCGATTCAGTTGTTATCACTTTTGTTGTTGTTTCTGCGTTTTTTTTCTTCTCTTTTTTGTTTTTGTTTTGTTTTTGCATTCGTCGCCCGCAGCAGCGGTCTGACTGGCTTTTGTCGTTCGTTTAGTGTTTTGTTGATTTGCCGTAGGACAGCGCTTTCTGTGACTGAATGACCGCTGTGGCCGTCATGCGGTGGTCAGTGGCCCAGTGCTGCCACTGTTGTTGCCCACTACTGCTGCTGCTGCTGCTGCTGCTGTTCATGCTGCTTGTTAATTGGTTTTTTGATTGGCAATTTTCAAAACTAACAACAACCACCAACTACCGAGCACACACACACATTGACACACATACTTGTATGTATAGGGGTATGTGAGCGTGTTGGTTAAAGCATTTATTTTTATGGCTGCGAGAGTGAAAGCTAAGCAAAATATGTGGAGGAGATAACAAAAACAACTGGCTGGCAGCTTCAAAGCTCCCTTGGCTGTCAGTCCATCTGCCTGGCTGACCCTTGTTGACCGGAATCAATGCGTTGCGTTTATGCTTGAATTGCGCCATGACATTGCCGACGGCGCACACGCACACACACGCACACAAACTCAGCCACAGACATGCATACACATACATATACCCACAGAGATCCCGTGTGGCCTCACACCTTTCTAAACGACCGTGTTAATGTGTGCAGCGCTCACTTCTCCTCACTCACGCGCCTCTCTCTCTCTCTCTCTCTCTGTTTGTGTGTGTGTGTGTTTGGCACTTTAGCTTAGTTTAGCAAATAGTTAAATAACACTTTGGGCCCGTGAATATGCCTAATGGACGTCGGTTTAATTGTGTGGATTATGGCCGGCTTGTTGGCCGACAATTAAAACAAAAATGTGGCGAAGGCAATGCACAACTAAATAAAATAAAACAATGCAAAAATTAAATGAAAACGAAAAGCAAATGCGAAGCAAAAACACGGAACAACAGCCATTCGGCGTGGCCGGGCAACCGAACAGCATAAATTGCTGCAATTAGTTGTAAACATTCGAGCAGCGAGTAAATAGTCAGGCAGTAAACTTGCAACCAGGAATAAGTGGTTGTAAAAGTTTATGGCAATTGCTTTATTTAGAAACACGCAAATGCAAACAAACAAACACATACACACACACACACATGTATTCGCACATTGAAGGTGCCTTACATATTAATTCATTTGCACTTTTTGGTTTTTGGTTTAAATTTCAAAATATAATGAAGTTTTCTGCTTCGCTTCGGCCAAAATCACTTGCATACATACATGCATACACATACAAATATACATACACACACATATATATATACGTCCATATACACATGCATAGAAGTAAATCCGATTTCATCATTTGTAATTTCTAGTGGGAAAAGTATTTTTAATTAGTTTTCATGCACACACACACACACACACCCGGCAAACCGAAAGTATTTCCACTTACCTCCAATTTTTATTTTTCACTGAGCACTGCAAAAATATTCGACCGAAATTACATTTAAAAATAATTTCACAGAGTTTTTTTTTAGCAGAGTTTGCTCCTTATTGTCGTGGACAACCTTGAGCACGTGTTAAAAAAATATCTATAAAGCTTAGTACACTTTAAGCCTTGATTAGTCACTTCAGCCTACTTCAGAACTCTTTAAGAGTCAGCCTAACGGCATCATTTTGAATGGTATCATATAAATTTGTTTAAGCTAAATTATCAGATTAATTATTAATCAATGTTTAGGGATGCTTGAGTTGAAATAAATGACGAAAAAGTCTCTAAACTGTTCACCAGAAAGAATTAAATCGCTAAAAAAAAAGGTCTAACTCGCTCTGGAAGTTTGGAAATTATAGTCCAATTTAAATTCATACTTTTCCACACTCGTTTGCAACTACTAGCTTCATATACAACATTTGTTTTGTTTTGGAAATGTACTCGCTAAGCCTAGCTTATAAACCTTTTTTCTCGAGCAACCTTTAATACTTGATTGAAGTGTGCGGAAACAACTATTTTTCTAAAGCGTGGTTTTAAATGTGCTGATTGTTCGGTTGCAAGCTACGCTTCAAAGCTTCTACAACAACAGCAAAAACCAAGTAAGAATTTAGTTGAAAACCACAAGAAATATTGAACTTATACTCAGAACGCTTGGTAAGACGACGAACGATCTCAGATATTTTTCCGTTATCCGTCAAAGTTTTTAACTAATTTATCTTTGATCAGTGATTGGTTCTCTAAGTGCTGTAGAAAGCCGAGCGTGCGATTATGAGGTTTTTCTCTTGCTAAGAATCTAATACATTTGAAGCCGTATGTTAAGCTCAATATTAGGCCGGTGACGTCACGAGGTCTTTACTTTTAATTTTCTCTTTAAATATATCCATTGAGCTCACTGAGTTAGATCTTCGCTCTCTCGAACAACGAGACTACGTTCTCGGATAACTTCTTGAATAATCTGCTCAGTACTAATATCAAATGAAATAATGAAATTATAGTTGAAATCCTCTCTACGAGCTTCACTTGGTGATAGTTCTTTCAAGAATAAATTTTTCTGTTTCGGTTGTACTGTTTTAAAGTATAAGGTTTATGGGTCCTATTAGGTCCTTTATAGGTCCTATAAAGCTCATTAGCATACTCTTGAATCTTGAGAAACCTTCACAAAATAGTGACAAAGCCCGCGGAAGTTAACAGTTACATAAACTGCATAAAACCACTAAAATTTCTCATCCAATTAGCTAAATTTTAATTTTTTTTGTGAATGCTTTGATATCAGTGGAACCTCGTATCGCTTGGCTCCGTTAAAAATGGGCTCTTGAGTGAGCTGTCACTAAAATTGTTCATTGGGATAAAATCAAACTCCAGGTGGTGTTCCTGAACACCGATACCAATCCAATTTTTAGCCCACCAGGAATGGTCCATATTATTGCCAACAAATCGGGAAGATCGAATATTGTTTCGTTCCCAAGTCATTTATGTCAAAGATCTCGGCAGCTTTTAAAAAAATTATTTTGGGGAATGCCCGAAACAGCTGCAGCAAGACCTAAACAGTAGTATATTCTCAATTCTTTCCTTTCCCAGCCGAAGCTTTCACCGAATTAATTAAAATTCCAATAAAATTTGTTTTCTTATCATTCTTCCAGGGTCTCGAACGCATGGTGGTCATTAGCAATGGGGGCAATGGTGGCACGAGCACATCACCCTCGTCGGCTATTAATAGTACCGTTGGTTTACCGGGTGTCGGCATAGTGACGCCAATGTTGCGCAACAAAATCGAGAAATTAGCATTGGAATTGGTTAAATTGGAGAATGAGCGATTCTCAATACCGGCGCTACAGTTGCTGCTCTCCTGCATGTATGTGGGTAAGTGTGAACAAATGCAAATGCTTTTCATTCGAAATTTGTATGCGAAATTTTGTTCGATTAAAAATAAATTTAATTAAAATGAAAGCCGAAAATGGAACACAAGCGATATATGTTTAAAATATATAGAATATGTGTGTGTGAGTGTGTGTGCTGGTGTAAAATAAATTTAATAATTTTATGCAAATGCAATGGTTGCACGCCGAATACACCAAAACACTCATACACCCACACACACACACACACACACACACACACCTACACACATATAAATGCATTAATGATGCCAAATCGCTGTGACTAAAAGTGAAACCACTAACAAACATAGTAACAACATATTTTTGAAATGAAAATAATTATGCAATTAGTTTTAGTAAAATTGGGTTAATACATTTTTACCTGCAGTAGCAATAATAGTATAATGGGTAATTAGAAATAATAACAGCAACGGCAGCTCAAATATTTTGATATTTTTAAATATTTGAGAGAAAATATTATCAGAAGTTGCAACCATTCGATGAAAATTTGACTTTCGGTTGATTATGGTGACCTTATCAGCTAATCATTCAACTTATTCTTTCTTAAATTTGATACATTTGCTACTTAAATGTATGCGGTGATGACTACAGTGAGGGAAACTAACTTGAGTAGTACTTGGAATAAACCAAAACGCTTAATTGAGCTAGCGAAAAGGTCAAAAATTAGAAATAAAAGTGCATGTGAGTTAAAATTGATATTATAGTCGACGTTTAGTGCCGATTTCCAATAATAAAAGAATATTTTCTCAAATGTATTGTCATCACTTATGTGAAATTACACCTTAACAAAGCACACAAATAATTTGAGTCCGACTTGACCCGAGTCTTTGGCCGGATAAAAACCGCATCCATTCCAGTTACGTAGACACGACTGTACTTGGTACAAATTTCTCAATGTCCATCTTAATTACTCTGTGAATAACGCATACCGACCGAGCATATACGCCGCAGTCTCACCATCTCGAAATATCTTATTTATGCTATGGCTACATGGCGTATGAGTGACTTTTTTGATATAAAATTAAACAGTCAAATGTCATTCTACTTGTTTTAAATCGATAAAAAAAATAGCGTTTTAATATATTATGGCGCATTTTCATCTGATAAACTAAGAAAGGGTTAAGTTATCATACTTACTGTACCTGATAACTATGGTAAAGCTTACGAGATGAAAGAATGACTATAACAAGTGCTAGTGAAGGAAGGATCAGTACGATTAGATATAATATACTTCCTAAACATACTTATAAAGCGCTGTGTTTTTGATGAAGTGGCTTTTGTAATGCATTTTTTACACAAAAGCAGGTGTTGGTTTATAGGCTGTCGCTCTTCTAATAGTTTCGGTGATAACGATTTGAGACGTGGGGATGAAATCGTCGTATACTTTGGCAAAAAATTCAGCTGGCGCACTCGAAAATTTTTTAGAGTCAATAAAAATTGCCTTGTTGTTGTTGTTGTTTTTGTTTTTTTTTTGCACTTCATACCTCCATACTTTACAATTTCTTCTCGACTGAGTAGATTGGTCGACACGCCTTAAATATTGTTGCTGGTTTAAAACGAGGATAATTCTGTAAGGAAATTCGTTTCCTACAGCATAATCTAAGAATTCTTAATTAACTCGCTTCAAAAAATGCAACTCTGTTGGTTGAAAAAGATGATCCCTCAACATAGAGCGGCAATTAGCTGAGAACCATTTCAAGGGGCACAACAATAAAATTATTTATTCTCACATTTTACCACCTTCAGCTGCCCCAAATAACATTCACCGTTTTTTCAAATCGCTGACCTTACGAATTTAGCCGAGCGACTTCGGTTGCATCGGCACTTCGCGCCACGACACGCCACGACATGCCACTGCACCGTGCAACGCCAATTACCATTATAATTCTAGCAAATGTTATTCTATTAGCGCAACAACAACCCGACGACAACACCAGCTCTAATTGCTCTTGCCAACGCCGCTGCCGATGCCCGCTCCCGCCCCCGCCACAGCGACCATGCAATGTCTGCGGGTATTTATGTGGCGCCGCTGATAAATGCAATTACATGCTTGCTATTTGGCTTGTTAATATTTGTTGTTGCTATTGTTGTTGCATACATATGTGAATGGTTGTCAACACTGTGTGTGTATGCTGGTGGTGTGTCTATACCTATATATTGTTCGTTTTGCTTGTTATGTTTAATATTTAACTTTTATGCATTTCGGCGCCAGTCAACAGAAATTTCGATTGGCTAAATGGATTTCGGCCATAACATCTGCGACGACGTCCCGCCCGACGGCTAATGGCTAACGACAGCAGCGGCAGCAACGGCGCAACGGTGGCAGCATAAAGTGTGCAGATTTTTGGGTCATTTGCAGTGCAGTACCATTCAGATGCTATCATTTTTGTTGTTATTGTTGTCGTTGTATGTAGTGTATTAAAATAGCCGCTTAATTGTTGTTATTCAAAGTGTGCGGGGAAAGTAGGGCGCGGGAGGCTGCGCGAAAAGTGGAGCAGCGTTTATGGCTGATAAAAACACCGAAACAACTAACCGAAATTCCTACAAGCGTGCGCCAGCCAAATATTCCAACAGCATCGCACCCACACAACGACGCGTCTAACTGTAATAACAGCGCAGTCGTTAAGCGAAATGTGCAGCTGGCGATGTGTTTTTATTCACTACGCTCCATTTTCGATTAAATTGGTTTAACTCCATTTTGGTTCAACATATTTGCATGTGTGAAAGTGGACTTGTATGCCTATGTGGCTTTGTGTGTGTCTGTGTGTGTCAAAATGCATTTGAATGGTTATGTTATAACGGTTATTCACTGCTAAACGTAGTTATCATTGTAATAGGTCTCAAAAATTAGATGGAAACCATGGCAATGCACAGTAGATAAGGCAGGTTATCGATAGTCGACAGTCGGCATCACCGATATTTGTTGACAGTTTTTAACGTTTTTCACTAACGGTGCTGCGTTTGATTATATTTTTATTTATCGACAGTTTGATTACTGTGAACCAACTTTTTTTTTACCTGCTGTAAAAAAGAATATTAAAATAATATTTTTTGCTTTTGATTTTTCAATTTAATCCATTCAAGTAATGTCATTGCCCCAAAATCGATTTCTCTAACCAATTTGCCATTCTATTGTTCGACAAAACAACGTGTGTTCGACTTCGTGAACAACTTTTCGAGTTAAGAATGTTTATAAAAAAATAGAGCATTTCATGATCATCATCTAGGCTTGGGTTTTGATACTAAACATACATTTTTTTTTTTATGTATCTTCGAAAAACTCGATAGAGTCCTTCATATTTAAAGATAAGAGCGCGTTTGTGGACATTGTCTCAATGTGGAAGAGGAATTTGAACTAACCAGATGATACCCACTAAAATCTTGAATATTTTTTTACTCTCGCAACATGGTGCACAGCATATAAAATGTTCACCTAACGGTTGTTTGTAACACCTCAAACTAATGGAGTTAGATATAGATATATATATATATAATCAGGATGAAAAGACGAGTTGAAATCCGAGTGACTGTCTGTCCGTCCGCCCGTCCGTGCAAGCGATAACTAGAGTAAAAATTTAAATATTTTAATGAAACTTGGTACACGTATTCTTTGTCACCGTAAGACGGTTGCTATTGCAGATGGATGTAATTGGACTTCTGCCACGCCCACAAAATGCCATTATTCGAAAACAGGTAAAGTGCTATAACTGGGATGGTCTATAGATGGTGTGATATTTTAATGAAATTAAGTGAATATGTTTTCTTAACCACAATGTGATTTCGCGCTAAATATGAATGAAACCGGTCTAGATCATGGTCTAAGCCGCTTATTCCTAATATAATAATTTCCTTTTTTCTGGTTTAATTTTTCCTCATGTATCTAATATTTTCAATTAAGCCACTTTGGTTGAGTTTATATGATTGCAATCCATTGAAAACTTCGCCGAATAATGAATGTTGAATGGGCTTCCGCAACATTTTTTAATATAAAGTTGTGCCAGCACCTGAAAAGGTTTCCAGAGCCTCTGATCCTTGCACATTGCGAGAGTACAAAATGTTCGGTTACACCCGAGCTTAGCCCTTTCTTACTTGTTATTTTTATATTTTTTTTTCGATAATAGCCGTGAATTGGAAACGAGCCCAGCTTCGGCGTTGTGGCAGTGTGTATCTATAGGCAATTTACCACTCAGTCTGCTCAGATCATTATGACTTAAGCGTTTTTATAATTTCCTACTATCCCTTTGGTTCACATATATACTCATCAATCATATAAATCATCTGATATCGGATTCAATTTTCAATTTTCTTCAATGTTACCAACTATACCACCTTAGCCCTTTCATATATGAAAAATAGCCATTTAAATGCATACATCTGTGTGAGTGCCGGCACTTGAGTGCTTAATATTTTATTACATTTTGTTGTTGTTGTTTATGTACACAGTTTTGATTACTTTCACACAACGGTTATATTCTAATTGGGGTAGTTTGTTGCACAAAAGTCACACAAATCGCAATGGGCAATTCTCACATGAAATCCATGCCGTCCATGGACCACTGGGCGTATGATGAATGTTTTTTTTTATTACTTTGAATGTGCAGCCATGTATGCAGAATATGCGCTTGTACATATGTACTATTTATTATGGTACATTTAGGTAATAAGAAATATTCAACCGTTCCGCACTGTCGCCTCTGATAAGAAGACTTACGCTTTCACTGCTTTTATTTGCCGCATTGTCTTGAGTATTCAATAATTTTTTCTCCAACCGTATTAGAAATGTCCTTAAATGCATGTGCATGCTGTGTCTTTGTATAGAAAAATATAAAAAATTTGTGTTTTTCTATTTTTTTGTTAATTTCACTCTTCATATTGATTGAATACCGAGCATTTAATTTCATATATCTCACTTTAAGCGACTAGAACTGATGTTATAGACACTCATGTGAGCTTCTATAGCGAGCTCTCCATATTTGAATACGCCACAAAAAGTAGACTAGCTGAGTCAAATCACATGACTAGGGGCTCAGATTCATAGCGCATCATCATAGACCGGTCATCAAAAGTTATTCCCAAATAAAGTGTTGGTCTCAGGACCTGTACGATCTGCTACGTATCTGCTATCTTTTTCGAAAAAGCACGAGTTTTCGAAAGAAAGTTTCGCGCCTTTCCCACGATTTTCTGGGGTAAATTTTTGCATGGTGATTTGTCAAAGTTGCACTGAATAACAACGTAGGGTCAAAAATTTAACATTAAATTATAACTCTGGCTTTTTGCGAAAAATTTATGTAAATTTAAAAACAGACGTACTTTGCTAACAAGCCTTTTGTAAATTAAGATCCTGTTTAAAGGTGATTTTGAAGAGTGGTCCTGTAGCATAGCTGCAATTTTATAGTCAAATCAAAATGTAAACTTATTTATACATGTATACATTTATACATATGCAAGTCCAAATGCATGTTTAATGAAGCCTCACAGAGAGAATTTCGATTCCTTCGCCCTTACGCCTAGTTTAAATTGTCAAAGTTGCAATTTTTTTTAGTGCAGTCTAGCCGTACTCCTTAAGTTAAGTAGGGCATTGTCGATACTAGAAATGAAGCTAGACAGTTAATGCCTTCAGCATACATGCGTACAGCCATCATACCTCCAATTGACACTTAAATGAGGGTAAAGGATAATAAGGAACTGAATGTAAATAAATTTATAAGGAGACTTGTTACCATAAATGAGCGCACACAGTCTAGAACTTCGCCAAACAAGAAGTCATAGCTTAATGTTTGATGCCGCCCGAACTTAGAACCTTCTTACTCGTACTTAATTATTAACTTGCTCTGTTTATAATCGGTGTGGATGAAATCTTATAGTATTGTATTTTCCAAATTCTAGATATGTGTTAGCCAAATAAGTTCTTGCTCTTCAAATAATTATTCTCTTCAAAAGTTTCTCTCTATTGAAAAGGCTGATTTCGTTTAATTACACTCAATTTCCCTACAAATAAACTCAGTAATGTCACCGGGTTTGCCCACATACTAAATGGCAAAATGAAGACGGCGTGTGAAGGTGTTATATAGCATGCTTTGTTGTTTCATTTTTCAAAGTGAGTTGCAAAATAAGTTTTTCATTAAACTCGAGGAGTATGTGTATGTGTGGAATTCACCTGCCACTCCCACCTGCAGCTGCACTCGTACCCACACATTCACATTCAGAGTCAACAAATGCCACAACAACACTGAGAACACTGCGTCTGACAGCCAGCCAGTCAGTCATGGCGGTGAGTGGTGGGTGGTGGGTGGTGAGTGCGGTGGAATAACTGGTGCAGCAACACTTCAACGCCCCCCAACAACTATGCAATTTGCTTTGAGAGCGCACAGGTTGATGTTGGCAACTATTGTCGCAGATCTACCAGGCGCTCACAGCAGCAACAACAACAACAACAACAACAACAATAGCGAGCTGTAAATAAAAAAAGGAAACGCGAAAGTTTGGGAAATGCCAGCTCAATCCGCTAAAATACTAGTTTCACTGTTGTCGCCATTATTTCGTTGCTTACAGTTGTCTGTTGTCGCATTCTCTGTTGTTGTTGTTGTTGTTGTTATTACTGTCCGGGTGTTTATTTGGCTCAGCCCTTAGTTAGTGCGCACAACAAGTTTTTGTTTTTGCCGACTCATACACCCGCACACGCACACGCACGCGTTGCTATCGAATGCCAAATAAAAGTTGCAATACATGAAACGAATTCGTGAAATTGCTACAAAAGTGCCGTTGTATCACTTTTGCTCAATGGTTATATTTTTTTTTATTTTTTTTTATTCCTTTATTTTTTTTTTGCTGTGCGCTCCGTTGTTGTTGTTTGGTGTTTTCGCATTTTTTGCGCGCGCGTAAAGTTGGCTTTAACTTGATTTTGATGCCGCTGTTGGGCTTGTTTTTGGCTTTTCCATTTATTCATTTGTTTATGTATGTTTATTTGTATTTGTATTTGTATTTATGCATTTATGTGTGTATGTGTGTATGTGCGTGCGTAGTTTTCAAGTTTTTTGCACAGACATTACACAATTTTTTGCTGCTTAGGTGCATTTCGTTCGGTATCAACGGGACTGCATGTCCTTTATGGCAAACTATATTTCCCCACATACCGTTATACACATGCATGTACTTTGTACATTTGTGTATGGATGTGTGTGGCTGTGTGCGGTCGTTATTTTTAATATTTTATCAAAATTGATTGCATGCGCGTTTTTGTAGTTTTTGTTGTTTTTGCTGTTTTTGTTATTTTTGTTGTTTTTATGAAATTCAATTCTCGAGCGTTGTCAAAAATAAATACTTTTCGCTTAATTTAACTTCGTATAAAATAAAGTTTTCTTTCTACGCTTGCGCGCTTGCATGAAGTACCGTTAGTAAAGAGACAATTAACGCGTGTCAAAGGATAGTATCACCATTCTGCTTTAAGTGATTACACCATTGTACTTAAAATAATTATAGATAAAAAAAATATATCTATTTGATCATCACAATTCAGCAATAGTTATGGTTTTTGTCGTAAAATTGCAACAACAGTGTCATCAAGTAAATTATTAATTAAAATATCGTTCATTTAATTTTTTAAACTGCTATTTAAAACTTTCGGGCACGTTGCCACGCCTGAAAAAGAGGCTTTTGTTTTTCATAATGTTAACGGTTAAGCAATAATTCTGTTGGCTATATACATTTTATGTAGTTTGAAATAATGAGCAGACAATTTATAACATTTTGCAAATCCAAACCCGATATGCTTAGAGATTTGACTAGTGCTTTATTTGATTTAAAAAGTTGGCAACCCTAATTTATCGCATGTTAATTTTTTCTAAATACTTTAGAAGCATTGAATTTAAATATCTCAATCTATCAGGTGAAAATGGGAAATTTCTGATATTACCAACGGCCTCCTTTCATATAACGGTATTGTTCAAAGCTATTACAAGTGAGCAAATTTTAACGAAAATTGCAAGAAGAATAAGAAGGTAGATATTTTAAGAATGATATGCTTAAAAATGTTTTTGGGAGCGTGACTCCGCCTATTGTGGCGTCAAATTTCTTGTTTCATAAATGCAGCGACCATTTTCGGCGAAAAATAAATTGGAGTAAAATATTTCCATTAGGCATCGCCTATTTTTAGGCAGTCATTCTTATTTCTGGTAATCTTATACTAGATATCAAAATAAAACTTGTAAACCTGGCTATCTGACAACAATACAAACAACAAATGTGATAACTTAGTTAAACTAGGCGTGTGTAAACTAGATAGATAACAGATATTAAGGAGGGGAAAGTAAAAATGTCGGTTCCAATCGGTTCATAACTTCGCCCAATAGCAGGCACTGATTTCCAATGCCACATATTTTATAATAAACTCTTTCCGTTCATTTCATTTCAACAGATTGCATGAGGATTAAACATTCGGTTTCAGCCGCACTTAATCTTCGCCACTCTTTGTTTTTTTGTCATTTTTTGGAAACACTACCATGTGCTTAATTTTAAGGGGTATAAATAATACTTGAGTGTGTATAATATATTGTTTGTATGTAAATGATTATCCAAGAATACAAAGCAGCTCTTAGGTAACACTTAAAGGGTAAATCTTACTTTTATATTATGGTTTGCCTTGTGTTCGGCTGACTCTACCCCGCAAGCACATTTTGCTAAGCAGACATACTTACACACACTTACACACACATGCACACGCACACACAGTTGTAAGCCCCTAATGCTGAAACAATTTATTTTATACTTAAACTATGCGGTTCCCGTGGATTGCCACACATCTACCTATTTAGACATACCTACCCTTCCACCCGTCTCGTCACACATCTCACGTCTCTGCAAGTAAAGCAGTTGTAGCTGAGTTTGTTGTACAACAAACATACGTTCACTCCACCGCAATCCATCCGCAGAGCCATTCATCGTTGTCTGCAATCACACCTTGACAGCAACGCAAGAAAAGAAGAAAAAAAAGAAAAAAAGAAATAACATGGCAACAACAAAATCACCTGCATCTCTCTAAGGTCACATGTTGACTGGTGTCGTGTACCAGAAACGGTTTTGCATAGTCTGTTGCCTCGTAAATCGAAAATCTCCCTAATCTATTGGTGCGGTTTTGCCAGTTGCCCCATGTTAGCGCTGTCTCTGGCGTACTTGAAGTTAAAGTCTTACGTATGCGTACTTTCATATGTGTGTGTGTGGGAGTGTGTGTGTGTGTGTAGGGGGTGTATGTTTGTTCATTTGCTCAGCTTTGCCACATGCCGCTGTTTTCAATTTTTATCCCGCACATCATTTCAAATGCATGCATACCGTTACACGTACATCTATACTCGTGTGTAAGTGTTAGTGTTCGGAGATTCCTTGCGTTCTCGTACGATTTATCTTACATAAAGGGACAGTGTGCAATTATAGAAGTCAAAGCCTGAATTGATGAGTTTTTATACACCTTTTTGACGAATGAATTAGATAGATTAGCGGAAGCATAGACAAAATTTTAAAGCTTCAATTTGCCAACTGCTTATAAATACATTTCTATTTCGTTGTGTTACTTTTTCTACTTCATTCAGAAAATTCCACATCTGGCCACATCAAAAAATATGGCAACTATTTCAAACTTTTCTCTCCATTTAACACATTTTCGCGGTATAAGGTGCAGAACTTCGCTAAGCCAAACATTATTGATTAATAATACCCCTAAATGTAGGCAAAGATTTTTGGGTTTGTGATTTTAGTATTAGAAATAAGAATATGCTATACAACGAAAAATTCGTTCTAGTTTAGAACAGCTGTGAGCGCTACCAATCTATATATATATATATATATATAAAGTATGAGGAAACAAGCATATAATAATATTATTTGGAAATAACAGACATATAAAGTGTAAAATATGATAACTGATATCAATATATTTACGCCCAATTATAGAACAGCTAATATAAATGAACCATACTAAACTGTGTAAAAATATAATAGTATGATTATCATAATAATTAACAAAATTAATGACATTAAAATTATCAAAACCGAATTCTGCATCAATATCAATTTGTAATGATTTGTACGAAACAATAGCAACATCAGTGCCAATATTATTGTACTCTTGCAATACTAAGACCATTACCATTACTTACCAGTACCATTACTAGTACCAGTACCAGGTTATCAGTACCATTACCAATAAGATAGCAATCTCAAAACCACACCAATATCAGTACCACTATTATTTTACTCTTGCAACATCAACCATTATCATTACGAGTAACTTTACCATTACTATTACCATTACCAGTACCATTACCATTGCCATTATAATTACCATTACCATTATCATTACCATTACCATTATTATTAACATTAACATTGCCATTACCATTATTATTACCATTACTATTACCATTACCATTATCATTACCAGTATATCAGTACCACTGCCGATTAGATACCAATATCAGAACTAATATCAATATCTGTACCATTACCAATTCTAACATCATTACTAGAGCCGTTGTAAATACATATATCAGGACCAATATCGAAATCAATACAATAGTATAAATATCAATATCACTATATCACTATCACTATCGGTATGACAAGCAAATACATATAGCATCGCCGTTAAGAATACCAAAACCGCCAATTATTTGCATAACCACCCCTTTTTAATATTATTTCCGCAATATTCTTAACACTTCGTTCCACAATGCAGCCATTACTTCACTAAGTCTCGTCAATCACTACCTGCTGTATTTGCGAACGGACGCCGAACGGTTGTTGGGCTCAATGATTTTGCCATTCTTTTTTGGTTTTGCTGCCGTTTTCGAAACAGTTTACAGTTGAGTGCCAACGTGGACAACAAAGTTGAAAACAAACAGATCGACGTGAGCTGCAATCAAAGCGAGGGGTCGCACACACACACACACACACAGATACACACACACACAGATACACACACACACAGACATGAACACTTGCGGAAGCGCACGCAGCATGGTGTGGCATAAGTGGCATAAACAAATAAGCTTGGCAAACAAGCGATCGGCGGCGTAAACGTAGGACAATAGAAGCAAAACAGTGCCAAGCAGGGAAATAGTTGGGCCACGCAAGCCACCGACGCCCACAGTGGCCGGACTGCGAGACCAGCTCCTTGTGTAGGTGACGAGCTCAGGGCGGAGCGCGAGGGTTGCAAAACGAGGGTTTGAACAGCACATTTTTGTTGTGTTTTTTGATTTGTGTTGTTGTTGTTGTGCCCCCTTTTTAGCGGTTTGGCTTGTGCACGTTCTGCGCGGCTGCGACGCAGGCTTTAACCCGGCTCTATTTATTTTCCACATTTTTTGCGCAACCTCAGCCGCGCCATCACGCTTAGCGTGGTTGTGGTGTGGTGTAGTATGGTGTGGTGTGGTGTGGTGGACGTCAGGTTGTGTGGCGGTGCGTGTAACCTGCAAGAAAATACATAAAATATAAAATGCAAATTTATTTATGTGCGTTATGTGCCAAAGCGACATGGGCTCACCGGAGCGGGGGTAAAAGGGTTCCAACAGTATCGATGTATTGTACTTACCCACAACAACAACAACAGCAATCGAGAAGCAGTAGCCAAACGAAGGGTCGAATGCCCGCATCAACATTTCAAACCGAACATGGGTCGCACACACACACACCAACCACACACACACTTACACATATATACTTGGAGTGGTGGCTTGTGGCGTGGCTTAGCGCTCGAACATTATTGACCAAATCGCCATTGGCGTGCATGTTGGTGTCTGTGCGTGCTCTGAAGCGCTGTAAATAATGACCAAGCGAATGCGTTTCGAAGGCAATGAACAGGGAACCAATGCGCGCACCACTGAATGGCACCACCGAAAGAAAGGTGCGGGCGCGCCAAAATAACCAGCAATAAATGGCAAAGGATTTTGATATTAGAAATAATTGGGTGATAATTAGAAAGCCAACGCACTAAGCGAATTCCCTACTGCTGCCGCTCGCACATTTGTTGCTGGTTGCTGGTTGTTGGTTGTTGGTTGTTGTCGGCGAAGGGGCGGCGGAGCTAGGCTCCGAACCACACACAATGTGGACGCACTTGACTGCCTGCTGCGGCGCCTACTCCCATCTGCGCCTCAATAGATTTTACGATTTCAACAGAGTCTTTGCCAATGTTGTTGTTGTTGCATGAAGTCGGCGCGCGTAATTTCTCAAGCGCGACGTGCTTAGAATTTAAACAAATTCATTCGAGAAATATTGTTGCTGTTCTATTAAAATTGAGCGCTTAATTTATTATAATTCGCCTGGAAATTTATGCGACCGTAAATGAGTGCGGTTGTTTTTTCGTTTTCGTTTTCGTTTTCGTTTTTGTTTCTGTTTTCGGCAACTTTAAACTGTAGGATTTTTTATTTTGTGTGAAAGCTTGCAACAAAAATGTTTGGGAGGAAAACTTTAAAAGATTTTTCAAAGAATCCAGTATAAATACTTTTTACTAATATTGAATTTTTCATTCGTAGTGGTGGGCTTGGAAGGCTAGTGGAAGGCTTGAATACCGCTTAACAATCAGCCAGTCTCCTTAGTTCAAAACAAAACACCGCTCTTCATGAAACGAGCACCCAAACGGCAGAACATTAGGTGAATGAAAGGCAATATTGTTTTTTGTTGGCTGAGTCTTCCCCTAAGATTACCGAAGTGAACCCTAGTTTCGACAAAACAGCAAAGGGTTGCCAGGGCTGGCCGATTTGTGTGTTCGACTACCAGAGGTTGTTTCGGGACTTCAAATAACATCATCAACACATAATGATGACATATTCACACAGGACTCTTCTAGTTATTCTTGTTGTTGTGATCCCAGAAAACATTCCCAAAATCATTTTAATGAAACGTTGCCGAGTTCATAGTCTTTGTCCGGAAAAAAATATACTTCCGTTTCGGTTACGTAGACCGTCCGTCCATCCGTCGGACCACCATAGGCATTGCTAAGACCTTTTTTGTACTAATATCAGATAAGTGAGAGAAGAAGCGGTTCCAAATGTCGTGCGAAGTTGTTCTATACATTCGTATTGATGAAATATATATTTTGGTGAGATTCTCCAGTGTTATGGATGCGCGGGTTTCCGTGAAAACATCATCAACATCAAGAGTAAGCATTTTAGAATGGTGAGCGCCGCTTCAATATAACCACTTATAGCTCAAATTCTGTTGAAATTATGTAGTTACAATAACTGACTCTGTTGGGATTGCAGTTTTTTCAGAAAATTCAGATTATTTTCATTCATTCGGACTTTATTTGACTAATACACACGAAAGAATGCGAGCTTAGATTCAATTTTGAAATCATATCGAAGCGACCGCTCGATTCAAGTCACCAATTGAAGCATTACCTCATATGCATCGAAGAATATCTCTCATCTCATCGATCGATGATTTCTTATTGCCATACCGTTTCACGGACTGCCTCTCTTTGCTGTCGCGTTTTATGAGCACGAAATCCAACCACAGGCCACACTGACTCGGCGCTCTTCTCGTGCGATTTTTCGTTTCGAAGCCGAATTGAATGCAGCTTTTTGGAGAAAATTGCATAACTCAATATCAGTTAAAGTGAACAATTTGAATTACTCTCCCTAAAATATTCGGTACTTCACTCTTCGTTTTATCTCAGAACTCGCATTGTGATAGAAAATCCGAAATTGCAATGAAATGGTAATAAAGCGAATCTCCAAATTTTTTTTACACTACAAAATATCTACTTTTATTTAATTGACTTAACTTATTCTCTTAAGTAAGGGAGTGATTTTGTCGTGACATAACTTTATTTGAAATAAAAGTAATAGAAAAGAAGGAATTGGTCAGTATTTAAAACGTTACTAGGTCGTGAACTGGTGTTCAACAGACATTCGGGGAATTTCGCTACACTTTTTCTAGCATAGTCAGACCTATTTCAATAACATTCCAAATCTTTGTTAATAACTAGTCGGTAGTTACTTATTTAACAGCAGATACCATTGACTTGGAAGAATTATGGGCTAATAATGTCTCGAAATGCAAGGGGGCCTGGGCAGTATTTTCCGATTTAAATACTCGTATAATTTGAGGCTAAAAATATAAATGTAAGCAAGTGAGAAGCTTGAAGTGAGAAGGTGAGTTTTAAAAATAAATGTCTATGAGTTTGCTCTACGAAGCTCTCTTCTATGAAGCGCTCTTACGGTGCATGATAATTTTGCCGAAGTATGCCGGGCGTAAATGTCAAACACATACCCATATACACTTTGACACCTTATTTGACAGCTATCCCGCTAGGAATTTTTACACATATAAATTGCACCCCATATAGTTTTACAATATACCTCTATAGTATATCGTGTGTTTTTTTTAGCAAATCGTTGCGTATCTTGTACATTTGTATGTACAGTACAATAAATAATTACCCTCTAAATCAAGTTCACACTCCAGCAGTTAAGAAAAAAATGGCTGCTAATTCACCTGGACATGCCATAAAACTTTGCACATTTGTCTTTATCGCTTATATAAGTATATATATGGGTGTGATTGTGTGTAGTAAAAGGAGGCGAGTAAATAATTGTGCTTAAGAGAGAAGAAACCAATCAGTCAATACCGCAAAAGTTTGCTATCTGAGTACAATTACCGCCATCATATGCATTAGGTTTATTCTCTGCTGCCATCGAGTACATACTTACATATATTTATATATATATATATATATACTTTCTTTCAATCACTTGCAGGTTCGGCCAAGCAGCTGGAAAATACGGAACTCTCCAATGGCATTGTCCAAGACGAACCGGAGATAATCGCCCAACAGGCCGACAAAGTCGATATACTGCTACATTGTATTAAATCGTCGACGCGTGATGCCGCCTGGATTTATGGACAAGTGTTGTGCCAAATTATACGTGATTTAGTGCCGCCGAATGAAATATTGACGAAGGTCATAAAAGAGTTTCTCGCTATAAATCAACCGCACTGCGATGTTATTGCAATGATTGTGTATCAGGTAAGTCATGCGGACCAACAAGAACATATATAAATAAATAAAGCCAAATATGCACATATATATATGTGTGTGTGTGTGTGTGTGTGTGTCTTTGTGCAGTATATAGCATAATAGAAACACTGCATCAACACTTCGAACACTTTGAATATTGAAGTTATGCCGCAGCGCTGTTGTTGCACGTTGCATGTTGCATGTGTGGCACAAGGGGGTCACAAACAGAATTCAGCAGTGTGGCATGGAGCAGAGGAATGCGCTTGCTTGCTGCACACTCGTATAAAGATTTCTTACATACATACACATATGTATACACATATGTATGTATGTATGTGTGTTGTAGCATCAACGTCAAATGGGCGAACAGGTATTTATCGTTGCTGTATTATCCCGTTGGCGTTGAACTCACAAAGCCATACAGTTGAGTCACATTTTTGGTGTCCGTATGCTGTTTTCTATGAATTTGAGTTGCGCACTTTTCATTTTGATGTCTTATCTGTAGAATTGTTCGCTTCCACTTTGTGACCGTCTGTCTGCATGTTGCTCCATCTTGCGGCGTGGGTTTTCGCCATTACTTTGTAGCTGCCACATTTATTGCGAGAAATAAAACTACACAAACACATATCCACGTCCGTGTGTGTGTAATAAAGGTCATAGAGAATTCTATAGCTGCTTTTAGAGAAGCTTGCTTTTTAGAGAAATCACCAAATTGAGTGTATACGAACAACTCAGGTTATGACTATTATGTCTCTGCAATGAAAAGAGCTCAGGGAAGTCAAATAAAATTATGCTGGAGACCAGTTCCAAAGGAAACCTCTGCCTCAATCTGTATTTCCGCACCTATTTCCTAAGATATAGTCCGCTTCCGTAGTGCACGAAGGAGCAAATCAAGAGCGTAAGCGTTCATACACTTCTTGTGGGCTTAGAGACCTCTCAGTTAATCATTTCTTATCGATGGTCGATTTATGTATATATAGATACAAAACAGTATTTCTTAGGAATATAAATCCTATTTTCAGCCAGTGTATTTTAAGGTTATGTAAGAGAAAACCTCCTATTCGATTCCTTTTGTTTTTTTTTTTTTTGGAAAATACCTGAATCAATATCTAATTACCTGAAATAATTGTTGACTTCCTTTGGTAAAATTAGGAACCCAGACTGAGGTGTCTAGATCGATCTACCACATAAATGAGTTAAAGTGATAGAAAAAAAAAGGACTGCCTACCTTTAGTCCACGCGAACGAAATGAAGGGTTAGCATCTGGGTAGCAAGTGCGAACTTAGCAGGGTTACTTGATTTGTCAATTAAATTATCGTTGTGAATTAACTGTTAACTCTAAGCTAAGGCTAAGCCGGAACTCGTTCTTTTCACTTCGAGATCTAAAGTTTAGCAAGCTTGCAGTTAGTATCATTGCAAGCCAGGTTGGGGATTAGACTAAAGATCACGGACTCTAATTCCATCTCAGAGCTGAGGCACTCGGTGGTTATTTGTTTACTATATAAAACTATATAAAATAATTTTTTCTACTTCACGTGGAACATACGCACTTCGTATTTCCTACTGGGCACGTCTATCGTTCCTCCCAATGGACGATTATTGTCTGCGAACCATTTGCGTCTAACGGTTTGTGGTTCCCGGAAAGTGCGAACAGTGAAATCATGTAAACCATGCGCAAATAAATGGCGGTGCGCCACTTCAGTCCGAGTATGCATGAGTGAGAGTGTGTATGTGTGCAACACTTGCAACATGCGCAGCGCATGTGTGTGTGTGTGCGTGTGTGATTTCTTTCCCCTTTTCTGCTTTTGGCAATTACACAATTGATGACAAGCTAAATGTGCCGCTACAAGCCGCAGTCCAGGTTGCCACACACACACACACACACACACATGTACACTTATGTAAGCAATTTCTGAGTTCTTTATATTTGGGTCAGCATGCTTGCAATGCTGCCACGCTTTGTAACCGGATCGGTTTGGGGTGTGTGAGTGGCAATAAAAGTCTTCATTAGTCTAATAAACGTGCACATCGAGGTTCAAGGTTGTAAATCTGAAACGTGCGAGGAAAATGCTCCATTTTTTATAGTTGTTTCCTTTACTTACTTTCGTTTTATTGGCGCTTTTACTTTTCATTTTTTATTAGCACTTAAGCGCGCAGCTTCTTGCTTGTTAGCTTTTAATCTTAATTTTGGTTTCATAAATCTTTTTTTTTTTTTTTTTTTTTTGGCTTCTATACTTTTGATTTTCGTTTTCGTTCTTTTTTTGTTTTTGAACATAAAAAATTGTTTAGTTTTTATTTTCGCAGCACTTTCAGTTTCAAGGCCGCAGTTAATGCTATCTGGAGCGCAGCTGAAGGGCGCAATTTGCAGCAAATGCGTTTAATTCGCGCTTCAGCTTCCAGTTTCCGTATTTCAACTTTAAATATTTGCCTTTGAAATTGCGCCATTGTTGACTTTTCGCATTTGGTGCTGGCAATTTCTTAACGGCACTCTCCTGCTGCAGCATTTGCAGCATACGAGGCATACTTGCAGGCGCTGTGGCAGCAGCTGGCCTCAAGTAATGCTGCAATTGCTCTAGTGCCCTGCCACTCGCCGAACATGCACACATACATACAAGCATACACACATACACACATACAAACATACACACATACAAACATACCTACTTATACATGTATGAGTGTGCGCCACTTGCCCAGTTGTTGTTGCCGCTATTTTGTTGCAACAAATACCCAAGACGACTGAGTCTTCTTGAATTTTCCTAATTTGTCATTTAAATATTTTCCATCTCGCTCGCACACACACACCCATATATGTTACTCAATTTCGTTACAAATTGTTGAACGCGCCACATTTTAACTAGCTACACACACACACACACACACACACACACACATTTTTGTACTTTCGACATTTTACATTCAGCATGCAACATGCGGCATGCAACATTCTTTGCACTCCACTCAATGCGCCGTATTCCACATTTAATTTCCTTAGCGTTTTTGTCAGCTTCCTTTTGCAGTGCAATTCACTGTGATTTACTTGCGCTGGCACACACATACACACATATACATTTGCAGCTGTTGAGTAATTCTTTTTTGCAGCCATTTTGTCGTAAAATTTTCAGCTCACAAAATAATATTTTTGCAACTAATTTTTCTTGTAAATGCATTCATTCATACAACTTTCTTCTATTGCCTGCCTCTCTCTTCCTCTGCTCTCTCTCTCTCTCTCTCTCTTACTCATACAATTTTCTTGCATCTCAACAGGTTTTCCGCTGCGCCATCGATTCGACGTTCTTGCAAGTGTTGCAAGACTGGCTCATATGTTCGCTGCCCACATTCCTGGCCCTACCTGAACAAAAAGCTGTCTGGTGTCTGAGCGTCATCTTTTTATCCGCTTCCATAAATCTGCATTTGATTAAACTATTTCCGGTGTTGCTGAGCAGCGGTGCCGCAGCAGCTGCCGCAGCAGCTTCAACAACGGGCGGCGGCGGCATTGGTGGCATTGGCGGCGTTGGTGGTGTTGGTGGAGGCAATGTGGATGCTACGACGGCAGTTGGTCTCACTCTCGGCGCTGGAGCCTGTGCAGGCATTGGTGGCGCTGTTGGAGAATTTCATAAATTGGGTCAACATGAAATTGCTTTGTTCGTGACAGCTGCCGTAGATTTTCATGCGAAATTGAGTGCGGAGCAGCGGCTGCGTTTCCGTGATGCCTTTGAGAAATTCGCACACAGACAACCGGCTTATGCCCAGCTGTTGCAGAGTCTCTGATTTAGACAGACACAGTGCCAGCAACGGCAATCAAATCAACAACTACCATTGTTGCTGGCGTTGCTGTTGTCATTATGGTTGTTGTCGTTGTTGCCGCCATTATCGCCACCATTCTAGCTGTAAGATGCGTATTAGTTGAGCGATGTTGCCGGTGTGGTAAGTAGTATACATTGACATGGATGGATAAGCGAGTTGCTGCACAAAAATGTGTGTGTGTGTGTGTGTTCGAAGCCAAATGCTTGTGTGTTGGTGTGTGCGCGTAAATGAAGTCCACCGTTGGCGTAGTGTCGTCGGCAACCTTCGTAGCAGGTTTAATTTAATGGTCAATATAAAGGTAAACAACCTACACATACTCATGTAGATAAGCGCAACATTGTCATTAAGTTGAAAGTGTACCACTGGTAATATAATTTGTTGTTGCTCATGCTTTATTTCGGTGGAGCAGAGTTGATTTATGCATGTTTATGAAATGAGCTTTGAGGTTAGACAATTTTATTTTTAGTGGAAGATTGTTTAAACCGTTAAAATAAATTAAAGATTAAATTAAATTTACCACTAAATAAAATTAGAGTTGCGTGTGCCTAAATGACATCCCTACTATTCCTTACTAGAACAAAACTCTTTTAAAATAACGTAATATAAAATCCATGTAAAATAAACCCATCACCAAAAACTCTCCTAATTGAGCAAATAAGCTTCCATAAGTTTGTTCAATTTAGCATATAATGAAGCAATTAGCTAATTGCGAAATTATTGGGTCTATAACTATATTCTTGCAGTTTTTTTCATTCAAAACTTGAACATTTATTTAAGAAAAACATATACAATAGCATTCTTCCAAGTATTGTCCACTTGAAGCTATAACATTTTCCCCATCTTTCTGGCAATTTGCGGATTCCATTCCAAAAACAAACTGCGTCGGCTTGGCGCCCAAGAATGAATCAAGCCAATTTTTGATACTCTGTTCTGGTGTGAACCGCATTCCAGTGAGGACGTTCTGCATCGACCGGAACAAATGGTAGTCCATTTAGTAGAAGGGGCAAGGTCTGAGCTATGTGTCGAGCTTGGTGGTCTGGTGGTCACTATGAGTATAAATTTCCGAGACTCGCCATGATATTTGGGAGACAATCGATGAGCTCACAAATGTAAGATCGATATACGATGCCGCTTTGCCTTTGATAAAGGTTGGCTTGTTTAGTAGGACTAAGTTGAGATTTGCAAATGATGACAGCAGGGCTGCACCCCTCGCATTTGTAGTCGTACTTCCCCATTCAACCGCCCATGCATTGAAGTCGCCAGCTACGACTAGCGGTAACTTTCCCCTTGCGCGCAATGTGAGCTTGAGAAGCATGTCTTGGAATTCTGTAAGCGATAGACTAGGGGCAGCATAACAACTAAAGAAGTGTATGCCCTTTATCTTTGCGTACACAAAGCCATTGTCTTTTCTATTGTGAGCTTCTTCAAATGGAATATTGCTAAAAGTCCATATCGCTGATTTCGAGCTTTTGTCATTGATCCAGTTATTGCCGTTACTTGGGGTCTTGTACTGTTCACTGAGCAATAAAATGTCTGTGTTGAGGTCCGAAGCGGATTTTAACAATAATGCTTGAGCTGCCGAACAGTGATTTAGGTTTAGTTGGAGGCACCTAATCATTATTGTCGGGTTTTCCAACAGCCTTTTTATATGCTGGGCAGCTGAAGCTACCAGTCGGGTGCTTATTTCCTCCTTGTGGGCATAGAACACATAGTGGTTCTTTACTGCAACCTTTCGCGTTATGCCCCTTCTCTCCGCACCGGAAGCAAGAGCCGGTAAGGTCTCTGGGGTTTTTACAGTTGCGCACTATGTGTCCAAACTCCAAGCATTTGAAGCACCGCGCCGGTCTTGCGAGTTCACGGATCCTGCAATTAGCCCAGCCGATTCTTATTTTATTTGCGCGGAGGAGCTTGTTTGATACTGTTGCGGGGAGACTAATAAGTGCGACTTGTGTTTCATCCTTCAGACGTCGCATTGATTTGATGGCACTACTTTCTACAGCGCCCTCCTCAGGAAATTTCTCGTTTATCGCCTTACATATTTCTTCGGCCGTCATGGCCTCGTCCAGATCTTTAATTTCAAGCATGACTGCTTGCCCTAGGACTCTCACCTGTGCCATATCTTTCAGGACCTCTAGTGCACGCTCTTTTAGTTTTTCAGATGGCTCCTTTGTTTTAGCTTTAAGTTTAAGCAGGAGTTCACCTTTCGCTGTTCTCCTTGCTTTACTTAAACTTTCACCGAGTTCTGGAAGCCTTGGGTCACATTTCATCTTTTTGAGCATTTCCGCATAAGACGTGTCGTTTTTGAGATCACCAAGGCTTCTGAGCGCTTAGGCTTCAGTTTGGGATTCTTTGGCTCCGATGCTTTGGGTTGAGGATTAGTTCGTTTTGGTTTGCCTTTGTTGCTAACCAATACCCATTCGGTTGTCTCCCCTTTCAGTGGCGCGCTTTCCTTAGCATCGCCAGGTGTTCTACTTCTAGGCGTTTGTCCTTGCGACCTTTGGGCTACGCCAAAATGCCTCTTGCTGTTCGAGGTTTCTTTTTCGCTGTCAAGCTTCCTTTTTGCTTGCATCGCAATCATGAACCACGGCGAGGTTTGTGACGTGTTTTCCTTCCGGTCACATTGCTTTTGCTTGGTTACTCGCTCAGATGCAGCTAGCTCGTATAGCGCGGTGATCCGCCCAATGGTGTCTCTCATGGCTTGTTGGATAGATCTCCGTTTCCCATCCTCCAGCATGGTTACCAAGTTGCCGATCTGTTCGCCGAGTTGGTAGAAGGCTGATGTATTTCCTCCAATAATATCATTTCCGACTGAAGGCGTTACGTTTTCCCGGTTTTCTTGTCCGACTGCAAGTACCTCGTTTACCGCTATGTTGCTTTCAATTATATTTCGAATTGGCGGCGTTCTCAGAATGGTTGAGCTACGCCTGAAGGCCGTGGGCTCATTTCCACTTCCGTTTTCTTTTTCTTGTGCTTGTTGTTGTGTTTCGAGTTCATTATTCATTTTGTTGGATCCCCCCTCAGGGCCGCTATCTTTGCTCGCTATGTGCAATCGCTGTATTGATCCCGTGATTATCTTTGCATTGCAGGGAGGTCACGCAAGGGTTGACGTAGCCCCTTATGGGTGCTTACGTTCAGTGCCAGATCAGCGTTAATCGGGAGCAAGCTCAACCGGAAATTGCAGCGCCAACTTAATAGCGGCAAGCATCGAACGTACCCTGAGGCCTTGCCAGGGTTTTAGTAGGGACGGAGGGCATCCGTAACATTAGCCGGCAAGCCATTTCAGCTAGATTTCACTCCGCTTACTGAAGTTGCCGAATGCTACGTCTGTCAGCGCCAATATGTATATTTCAGAACGTTTCCAGTAGGGTCTCACCAGAGTCTTACTGGGCTCAAACTCTGGCGTCCGTTTGTGGATTTCCACTGTAGCGGTGGGAGTAAATAAATGTGCTAATGTGTGGCAACTTAATATTTACTCCTAGTACCCGGCGCTGTGTGCCGGTAAGGTAGTATTAACAGCCGCACCTAATATGGTGAACAGACGCTGACCAGGGAGCCGCCAAATTTTGGGTCCGTCGCGCCTGGATTTTTGTATTACTTATCATGCCTATGCATGATGAGGGGGACACATTTTTCTATGAGGCGGTGTCCATTCGCCACAGTCACAGGAGCTTCAACGGATATGCTAGCTTTTTTACCACATCCTCCCCTCCTGTCGCTCATCGTCGGGGGTTGCTTATTCGCTTAGACTTATTTCGCAACTAACCTGCTACTAGAGGCCGTCCGGCTATCCGCGACCTGCCGACCCCCCCGGTAGCTTAGAGCCCAGCTAGAGTGCCTGATTCGTAAAACAGGTCACTCCGTCCGGGTGTGTGTTTGTTTTTTTTTTTTTTTATGGATTCGCCAAAGGAAGGTGTAAATCTTCGAAAGATATTGATGGCCCGTACCAACAATTATGCACGATTCACTGCACGAAAAAGATTGTACAGCGCATACGTGCTAAAGCACCCCCTTGCACTCAAACCTGTGTTTCCCTGCGGAACTACCGTTAGGCTTTCCTTCGCTGGGCAGGTATTACACTTAGTAATGCTCGTTTTTTCTGTAGATCCTTACGACGTCTTATCTTATCTTGCAGCTTCTCGGGACTGCGTACTCGGCCTTATAGCAATTTCGTCTTCACGGACCTTTTGCATAATATACGTTATTATGCCACATACCGTATCCCATGCAGTCTGGGAGGATAACATATATTGTACAATGTCAATGGAAGATATAGGAAAAATTTTCCCTAGCTTCTCTGAGAGTAGGCGTCTTTCCCTTCGGAATCGAATACAGTTCACCACCAAATGATCTGCCGTTTCGATAGTGCTATTTTCGCAGTGCATGCAGTTAGGTGATTCCACATGCTTAAATTTATACAAATAGCCTCTAAAGCATCCATGGCCTGATAAAAACTGGGTAAGATAGTAATTCACTTCGCCGTGATCCCGCATTATCCATTCTTTGATATTAGGTATCAAAGAGTGGGTCCACCTTCCCTTACTTGAGGCATTCCACCTTCTCTGCCATTGACAGTGGCACCTCTCGTCGATTTTAGCGAGTTCTTGTCTATACTGGCTCGATTCTTTAATATGTCGGATGCCATAAATTAATGCACAACGCTCTGCTGCTATGTCAATAGGGAGTCTACCCGAGATAACGTTAATAGCATCGTCTGATACAGTTCTAAACGCACAGCAGATTCTTAGCGATGCCAATCTGTGTGCTGAAGCAACTCCTCTCATATAGGAACTGTATTTTGTTGCAGGAAGCCAAATTGGTGCTGCATAGAGAATAATTGAATTACTGACACACGTCAGCAGTTTTCTCACTTGTTGTCTGGGGCCCCGCATATTGGGCATTATCCTGGCGATTGCCGACACAGACCGCGCCGCTTTGATATGGGTGGCAGTTAAGTGCTGCTTAAATGAGAGCCTGTGATCCAAGCTAACTCCCAGGTATTTGAGGTAAGGGCTCGATTTTATGGTATGCCCATCGATGCTTATCTCAATAGACTCAACTCTCTTGCGACTGCTCATTAGGACAACTTCTGTTTTGTGAGGTGCTAGTTCCAAGCCGGCCGTCTCTAGCCACTTTTTAATGCTGCTTATGGTTTCATTAGATTTGCTGCTCACTGCTCCTAAGGTTTTCGCTACGACTACGACCGCTATATGGTCCGCATATCCCACTATCTTCACCTCGTCCGGTACGGTGACTCTTAGGACACCGTCGTACATTATATTCCATAATACCGGACCGAGAACTGACCCCTGCGGTACACTGCTAGTAACTTTGTATGTTTCAGGACCATTTTCTGTGTCGTAGACGAGCACCCTGTCTTCAAAGTAGCTTATCACAATTTGTGTAAGATAGTCAGGGACTTTTATCTCTTTAAGAGCCCTTATAATTAGGGACCAGTTTGCCGTATTAAAGGCATTTTTTATGTCAAGGGTAATGACAGCGCAGTATTGTTTGTCGCCCCATCTCCATCTATGCCCGTCCAGAGCTTTCGTAGCTATTTTTGTTACCACGTTTATGGCATCCACTGTGCTTCGCCCTTTGCGGAAACCAAACTGCATAGGGTTTAACCCAGAGTCTCCCTCAGTATATTGTTCGAGTCGCCTACTTATGATCGTTTCGAAAACCTTTCCAGCCATGTCAAGCATACAAAGAGGACGATATGAAGAGGGTTCTTCAGAGTTTTTGTCACTCTTAGGGAGCAGAACAAGCCGTTGGCGCTTCCAGCTTTGAGGAAAGACTCCTTCCCTTAAGCAGCTTGTGTATGCTTGTCGAAACAGTAGTGGCTTTCCTCTTATTACCTCTTTAATGACAAAAATTGGGGATTCCGTCCAGGCCAGGTGCTTTTCCGACCTTTATTCCTGTCGCCGCATATTTTCTATCTGCATCGGACACTTCCGGAATTTCCTCCAAGTTTGTATGAATAGATGGCATTTGTATCGGTTCGCGTTCTGGAAACAGGTTACGAACTATCTCACGCAAGATAGTGGGAGATATAGGTGGGTCTCTTGTTCTCCCTACTTTCTTCATAACTATCTGGTAGGCTCTTGTGTGTGTGTGTGTGTTCGAAGCCAAATGCTTGTGTGTTGGTGTGTGCATGTAAATGAAGTCCACCGTTGGCGGTAGTGTCGTCGGCAACCTTCGTAGCAGGTTTAATTTAATGGTCAATATAACGGTAAACAACCTACACATACTCATGTAGATAAGCGCAATATTGTCATTAAGTTGAAGGTGTACCACTGGTAATATAATTTGTTGTTGCTCATGCTTTATTTCGGTGGAGCAGAGTTGATTTATGCATGTTTATGAAATGAGCTTTGAGGTTAGACAATTTTATTTTTAGTGGAAGATCGTTTAAACCGTTAAAATAAATTAAAGATTAAATTAAATTTACCACTAAATAAAATTAGAGTTGTGTGTGCCTAAATGACATCCCTACTATTCCTTACTAGAACAAAACTCGTTTAAAATAATGTAATATAAAATCCATGTAATATAAACACATCACCAAAAACTCTCCTAATTGAGCAAATAAGCTTCCATAAGTTTGTTCAATTTAGCATATAATGAAGCAATTAGCTAATTGCGAAATTATTGGGTCTATAACTATATTCTTGCAGTTTTTTTCATTCAAAACTTGACCATTTATTTAAGAAAAACATATACAATAGCATTCTTCCAAGTATTGTCCACTTGAAGCTATAACATTTTCCCCATCTTTCTGGCAATTTGCGGATTCCATTCCAAAAACAAACTGCGTCGGCTTGGCGGCCAAGAATGAAGCAAGCCAATTTTTGATACTCTGTTCTGGATGTTCTGCATCGACCGGAACAAATAGTAGTCCATTTAGTAGAAGGGGAAAGGTCTGAGCTATGTGTCGACAAAACTCTCCAGCCGCTATTTTCCAAATAGTTTTTAACTAGCCTTGCAACATGAGACCGAGCGTTGTTATGACTGAAATTTAGTTTCTCGTGTTTAGCCGTAAATTTCGGGCATTTTCGGCAATCGCTCGCTTCTATTTGATGTTGATAAATTGTTGTCGGTAGCGTTCCCCATTGCTGGTTTCACCCGGTTTTAGAGGATCATAATACAGAATGCCCTTCTGATCTCACCAAATATAGAGATATAGATAGAAATATACAGAGATGGATAGATATATAGATACATTATCTTGGCGTCATGGACATTCGGTTTTGCCGTTGATTTTGCTGGTTGCTGGCCTATTATTTTTTGGATTTAAGTTGTCGCAATGCATCCAGTTTTTTCATTACCAGTCACAATCCGACGCAAAAACGACTTCATTTCGTAGCGTTCCAGCAACATTTCTGTCATGCAAAATCGTCTCTCAACGTCTCTTGGCTTCAATTCATATGGCACCCAATTTCCTTACTTTAGAATTTATCCGGCTGTTTTTGACGTTTTGAATTGGCTGCTTGAGTGACTCCCAATGATTCTGCGAGCTCTGCTTGTGCAACAATGACAAGGGCCAACAATCTTCATCGAGCCATCGAGTAATGCTTCCACTTCCTCACCCTCAAACCTTTTAGGTCGCCTAGAACGCTCTTCGTCTTCCAAGCCATCACTCCAAAATCACCACCTTTAAATCATGTAAACCACTTTTAGCACGTTCGCTCAGCTAGAGCATGTTCACCATTAACTTCCACCAAAATACGATGGCTCTCGGTTGAGGGCTAAGGTTCTCTTCATATTAAAGTGATGAAGTTGAACTACCCGCAAAAACACTTTTTCATGCACAAATTTCGACATATTTGAGTGAAAAAAAAGTATTGTTCTTTACGCTTCAAATGAATGGCATTTACTGAGAAAGACGCACAAGGACATTAGATTTCTAATGCATGTTCGAAATATTGGGACAATGGAATAATAATTCTATTATATACTATTATAATTCCTTGTATCGGCAAACCGCACGAATATAGTTATAGACTCAATAACATTTACTTTATTGTCAATTAACTGTTATAAAAGTCCCCCATGCAACCCTGTTGAGTGTGCTCATGAGATGAAGAAAGCGCACATTGAGAGAAAAACTAACAAAAAAAAATATTTTCTCTTGGCTCATTAAGTTTTCAGTTATTAACTGCTTATACTCCTTTGTTTATATACAAACTGTCATCTGCAATTCGTTTGTATTTACTAGTAAAGTTCAATATTTCTGTGACAAACCATTGTCATTCGATTTGAAGTTAAGTTATCATCTATGCTGTTCTTTTGGAAGTCTTCCAAAATGAAAACAGAGTGAAGAGATTCGATAACTTGTTTACAATGTCAAATTTTCTGATATATTAGCTCTTTATTGGAAAGGGAATTATTCATTATCAAACAGTATTCAGAGCAATTTCCATGGGCACCATTTAGTTTAGGTTTAGGTTTTTAGGTTTAGTGAAAAGAAATCTGCATTAAATTTAAGTTTGTATTTAGATCATTTAGAATGATCCATTTGGATCATACATTAATATAAACCGTTTGTTCGGTAAGTTATTATCATTTTGAAGGTACTTTCATAATGCCCTTCTCATAGAAAACCTCGCTTATAACAGCTATCCATATGTTTAATGCCCATCTGAACCCTCTTCCCACATTCATCGCTCATAGTATAGGGTAGTTCAGAAATAAATCTTTATCTATTGCAAGGGTAAATAAGTAAGCGCAGTTCAAAATAGTTTTTCATTGGAAGTAGACGTAATTGTGCGGAGAATTGGCCCATTAAAAAAAAAATTTTTTTTTTTTTATATTTGTCAATTTGGATCCATTTTAGCTCAAATTCCTCTAGAAAATTTTTTTACTTCTGTCTTAATTTCAAGTTCCATCAAGTTTTCCAGTTCCAGGTTTCAAGTTCCAAAAATTTTTACTGGAAATACTCGAAGCATTTTAGCAAGATTTAAGTAACCGAACATTTCATTGCTTTAGCGAAATTAAGAGGTTGCTAAAGTGTGACTAAAAAATTCCTGCGAAGAGTCCGGAGAAGCAGTATGGTTTCAAAATATTGAAATTGTTAAGGTATAAAAAAATTTATAAAAATGCGCGGAAAGTTTCAAGTGCTTCAGACTAACTCCCAACTGCTGTAACTTATAATGACTTTGCAACGACTTTGTCAAATGTCTACTCCTTTAACCCCCCTCTGTATGCATTTTTCAGCAAGCGCAATCTTAAATTTATTAATTGTAAATATTTATAAAAACAATATTTTGATGTCAAATAATCATGAATTCCCTTGACAAATTTCTAGAACTGTCTTAAAAAGTTAAATTTGATTTGTTAGCTATTTAAGTTTAAAAATTTTGTCTAAAAGCTGCATATAAGCCAGGCTTTAAAGTTTTGGAAGCAACTGTATAAAAATCTGAGGAAATGAAACACATGTCAATACATTTTGTTATATACACACACACACACACACACACACCGGCGCATAGTCGCCATGTTGACCGTGTTTCGTTATTTTAATTTCCATGCTGCATACTTCTAAATATTATTTAAGTTTCGTTTAATTGCGACTGATGTTATTCGTCGCGCAAAACCGTCAAGAACAGCAACAAAACGACGCACAACAATATGCATGCGCACCGACAGCACCGTCGCTCGGCTAAAACTCGTATTTACAGTTAATAAATGGTAACGTCTTTCCTTACAAACGCAAACGAACAACCGAACAAACGAACAACCGCAGTCCTCAAATATTTTCCGCAACTTTGGCGAACTCTTTTCCCTCATTCCCTCATATTTATGCTTGTTGTAGTTGCTGCCACAAGTTGAGTGAAAAGCAAAAGTTACTGCCGCATACATTTCTCTCCTCAAGCGCTCAAGCACACCGCCGCCGTTGCTGCCATTCCCACTGCTATTTGGAATTTGTCTAAGATAAAGACAAGCGTGAATAACTAATTGCCAAGATTGGCGGCAGCAACTGCAGCAGCAGCGGCGACAATGGAGGTTACACTGGACGACGACAGATGAGCCTACAGTTATGTAAATAGATTTAGAGGTATGGTATATATGTAAGAGCTAGTACAGTTGCGACGCCGCGGGACTACATGCCAACGACTTGGCATACACACATCAACGAAGTAAATTCAACCAGCGAGCGCTCAGCGATCAAAGCTTGAGCGCTGCAAAGCCGCCAACACTCCAAACTTCTTACCACCGAAACGCACCGCACCGCACCGCACCACAACCAACCAGCGCGCACCGCCGACAGCAGCAGAAATCAAGAACCCACAATCCACTGTCCCCAGCAACTGTCAGCTGTCATGAAGTCCTCGAATGTTGCCACCTCGCCGCACCGAACGTCTTGACTGCTTGAATAATAAATGTACCGACGGAGCACAAAGCGAAAGCGCTTGCGAAGGCTTGGATGACCGGGCTATTCGGAACCCCGTCTCTGTAATTGGAAGCTGTTGAATTCACTGCGCTGAGCCGTTGCATCTTGCGCCGCTGCACATGCCGCATAAGCGGCGGCGTCTTGGCACTTGACGCAACGTCTGTCAATGCGAATGATAAAAGTTTTTAATATTTCGCAATTTTTTTTTCGTTGTACTTGTTAGTTAAGAATTAAAATTAATTTATGTCATACGTATGTATTTAGGTCTCTTTCTATGTACAACTATGTATAATTATTATATTATATATGTATCAATGCGCTATGTAACTAAGATTAAATTTGTGAATTGTAAAGTGAATGGGAGAGCGGTAGGCAGAGCGGTGGAGAGAACGAACACAAAATATAATGATTAGCAACTTTTAGTTGGGGTGAGTTGCGGTGAGTTGCGTCGGATTGTGGCTGTGTGAAAGCGCCGTTGGCAACACTTGAGTGAAATCAAGAAACTTTCCGCAAAATTGTTATTTGCCTAATAAGAAAGCTCGCCGCTCAGCCGAGTGACCTAAGTTGCGAGTGGAAGTTGATTTAGTTTTTGCGGTTTGTCAAAGTAGTTAGTGTGAATGCGTTTTTGTTTGCTTAAAGATAACAAATTGCAATTGAATGGGCTTTAGAAGATTTCTCAAACCAATCCATGAAGAAAAAAAGACCGTCATAGACACATTCAAATATTATATAAATACACACACATATATATATATATATATAAAAGAAGAAAATTGGAAGTAGCATGAATCAGTGCATTTGTTACTACCTGATAATAAGGCGCCTAAAATTAATTAAAACATAAATATGAAAATTAATTTTTGCTTGAAAAAATCGCATTTGGTTTGTTGTGCTTTGTGGAAGTTTCTTTTGCTAGAGAAAGTTGTAGTTAAATATATATAGCACCATAAAATCAACTAAATACTGCAATTTTTATAAAGAAAGGTCAAATAGTATCATTTGTAATCATTATATTTTGTTATTCAACTACATAGTATTTATATATATGTATGTATGCATATTAGTAGCATAGCCAATATGTGAAAATTGGTATGACAACGTTGTATTTACGTTAGGGTGTTCCTTAGGAAAATTAAAAATTAAAAAACAAAAATCAGTCTCACCACCGACATAAAAGATGTCACAGACGTAGATGATTTAAGTTCACAGAGTAAAAGTTATTTCTTCAACAAATATTTGATATCAGCATTCCATACTATCTAGGAGTACCTCAGTTATAAATTTTCAGACCTTTGAGAAGCGATAGAAGTTGTCTGAACTTACCAGTTTCATTCTGTGGGAAAAATATTACATGTGGCATCTTTCGCCACGGTATTATCGGTGTCGTATAGTATTGAGGTTTAAGAAGTCTCGCGTTAAAATTGTCTTCTAATGTTTAAGGCTCACCCTAATATACTCATATTTCAAATTACTTGTAATTAGTATAAATAATTAAATAATACACTCTTTAAAATTTGTATGTATTGTAATGATAAAAGTCAAAAATTCTTCAAATTTAAAAGAATAAAAATAAAAATCACATTCATTGCTCGGAAGAGAGTTTCAAAAATGATAAATATTCCATTTATGTCATTGCACAAATTGAAAAGTTTACGTAACGGTAAAACAGTGTAGTATTTAGCTTACCGTAACAATATGTTAACTGAAAATATTTAAACGCAACTGTATGCTTCCCAATTTCGTGTATTGCTATTAAAACAAAATCTATGTCGTTGAATAAATTATGCCATTTAATGAAATAAAAAACAAGTAAAAAGTGCATTTTAAATGTGTATGAATGTTGTATTTATTATTTCACTAGAAATGTTTTATTTGCTGAATAGTGGATAATCAGATGCTCACCGAGCGTGCTTGAAGCGTATCTGAGGCGTTGTAGTCACGAAAGTGGCGACACCTGCGGAGGTAATGTGCACAAAACTGTGTCTTCTGCCATTGCAAACGATTAGAAAATAACGAATCCCTACCAGAAGAGTAAGTGGTGTGGAAACTCTCAGCAGCAGTTATGAAGACCCTTAGAAATGCCGAGAAGGTATGGAGAGTAACAAACAAAACGAACTGGAACTAACGAATGAGTAATGAGTGGTTTTCGGCGACTGGCCTTGAACGGAGCGATAGGAAAAAGCAAAAAAAAACTAAAAACAGAGCACTAACCATGGGCAGACAAGGAAGTGGAGATGGTATCAACTTTGTACTGAATACATGAGAACTATAGTAAAATGAATGCGAAAGCATAACGTTCAAACCGACTTCCGTCAACATACTTAACGATGGTATTGGAGAGATATGGGAAATGGAGTTCGGCACAAAGTAGGACGTCGGTGTTAAAAGCTTTATTTTACGAATAAATTGAAATTTACCGACAGGAAAAAATAAAGCTGTCTTTTTGTACGATTTGGCATGAATTTGATTTCTTTCAGAGCTGATAAATAAAGAAAGAGAAAATTTCGAGTGGTTTCTACTCATATCGTCTCTGCCAACTTACTAATTATTACTACAATCTGTAATCGCGTTTTCAGCCATGTCCGTGATTTTAATTCGACCTTTTCTTCTCTTCTCGATCTCTCTTTCACCGTTATTCTTGCAGAAGACACGATATTATATAAACAGTGACCTCAATGAGAATTTTGGGAAGCTATTCAAATGATCTTCAGAAACTAAAAAATTTTTATTCACTTTTTTCGTTACAAGGAAGCCCAGAAAGAAAAGAAATGTGCTCTACCACTTCTCGAAACCGGATCAAAACCACAAATAGAAGCAGAATTTCGGCTATGAAAGTGAATGTGTCGATTATATATGGATATATATTATATTTTTAAAATATTGTTTTGTTCACTACTGAAATACGATACAGCAAGGTTTTAATATTATTCTTACGGTATAATTTGAGCAATCCCACCCTTACACTTTTCAACGGGGTTGGAATACACCCGGACGATGTGTTAGATAATATATAGCATACTTTTTTAATTTCGCTGAACAATGACGAAGTCGTCAGAAAATTTGTATAGCTCATGGTTCCACATAATGGGTTATTCCCAATTATTATTATCCAACAGCAAATATATGCATAAATATTTCCTTGAAGATATATACTCGAGAGACGCTCCACAGTCAGTAAAAGCACATGTTCTCTTGATTATTTCGAAATTTTCGGATAAGATAATTGGTTATTCAAATTTGGTCGAAATTTGGAGAAAATCCTGCATTAAACATAGTTGGTCAAAGTTGAAGCAAAAATCGCACCACAATATGGAAATATAATTCAATAGCAATTGCATTGTTATTGTTGATTAAATTACTCACTTAATTACCGTTATTCCAAACAAATTTTAATTGTTTACAAATCCCACACAACCATAATAAGATAATCTATACAAATTTAATGCATACGATTAAGAACTCTTTAGTGCAAATCCATGAGAGAGTCCAAATAAATAGTTGAACACACCATAAGATGACAGACATTTATACAAATTGTGGACTAGTTCTAATGAACGAATTAAATGAAATTGCACTGCCATGTGTCTATTTGTATGTGCGTATGTATAGGCAAATTGTTTGCTCCGAGAATTCGAGAAGCACACCAACACATTTGCATACAAATTCGGAGACGAGAATATGATTTCTGGCGTTCTTATCTCGACACGCATGGTCTTCCAAAGGCATAAATTTAAAGCATGCTCATGTACCGTTAAATACAGGCATAATTACGCACATAATTAATATTTTACACGAACACACACACACACACACACACATGTACATGTGAAGCAAGTACAGGGCTGGAGTAAAGTGCAAGGCGTTTGATTGCTACACTTGTATGCAAGCGTTGAGAGTTGCAAGTGGTGTGTGTGTGTGTGTGTGTGTGTGTGTGTGTGTGTGTGTGTGAGTGAGTTTACTTGTTTCATATGTGCGAATTACTAGCTCATTGCCACTTGATCCATTGGAGAATTATGAATTAATTATCACCTTTAAAGTTCACTCAGCCAAGCATTATTAAGCAGGCCAACTCCACCAACGCCAGTTGCTGGCCGGGCGAGGCGATATCTATTAGTTGTTGTTGGTGCGCTTTAAAGCTGCTGCTCGCTTTATCGTTGATGTAGTAAAATCAAGCGCTCACACATACATAGATCACTCGCTAAACAACAACATGAACATGAAAATTGCAGCAACAACAACACAAGCTTGACCAGTCGAATATATATCGCATACATACTTGCATCCGCAAATTCTTGTTGTTGTAATGCACTAGAATCATTGCTAACAAGTAGCTGTTGCACACAGAACACATGTTTGGCTATGTTGTTGTTGTTGCTGTTATGCACTTGCAACAATATGTTGCATATTGATGTTGTAGGCACTCAAGCGTCGAAGTGAACTTCAGTCATTCACTTGGCAGCAATTTCAAGCTCAATAGCCTGGCAATTGATGAAAGCCATGGACTTTTGCTGGAAAGCGATTTTTCGCTGGTATTGTCAGAGGTTTTGTGCGTGTTGCTAATGTGGAAAGAGGCTTTTAATGGTAAATAAAATCGATGAACTATGGAAAGAAGAATTTGAAGAATAAAACAGAAATCTTCCGAATGGAATATTATCAAGAATATTGATGCGAGAGAAATATTTGCATTATTTATAGAACATAATTTTGTGCAAGAAGCTCCCCGATGGGTTTTGCGGTAACGTCTTATGTCAAGGTCCGGATTTTCAAAACCTAAGGTTTTGGTTGTAACCTTGAAGATGATTCATTAAAAAAATTTTACGTAAAAAAAACAAATTCTTGCATCCAGAAAGTCATTTGACAATTGATAACATGCAGTTGATAACATAAGTTCCGCTATGTGACATAGCTAAATATGAAACCAAAGATAACTGAAACCAAAGATCGTTTTGGTCTTTGTTTAGTCCATATTCACCGTTTTACGACACGAAGAATGTTGGTCCTTATTTTTGTAGTACTCCTCGCCGGCTGATACGAATTTCCAGCAACACTTTCAAAGAATAATGGATCCGTAAATGTTAGCGCTATAAAGCTCCACCTCAAACTATACCATTATCAAAGTAACTTCTCTATGATCTATTGCAGGATTTTCCGACTCCCAAGTCTGAGAGTCCTCCATATAGCCGCTGTGCTTAAAATGCGTTTCGTGTTTTCATTTTCCTACTTTCGGGAACCCGAATGCTCAAGTCAGTTCTCATCAATAAAACTCTACTTCCGCCTGTGTCAACAGTTTTTTCCACATTTAAGTAACACGAGTCCTTTATATAAACAGGCTTACAATCTCCTACTTTAAACATTCAAGAAGTTGTTCTATAAGGGTGTTCTATCAGGACTAGTTTAGTATGGTCGAGGAAACTTTCCGAAGATTTCTCATATTGGTTGCTGCTTTGTAAAACTTTGTGTGCTCGACTGGAAACTTAAGTCCTTCAGTTATTTCATATCATACACCCCTCCTTGAATAGAGAGTTACCTTACCTTATCTTTAAATGTGTCAACATTGAGTCAAAATATCTTTGAAAGAGCTTAGGAGGTGATTTAAATCATTTGCAAAACTTGTTAGTCCGGCTAGCTCTTGAAAATAATTTCGGCAGCAGTATTGGAAGTGTTTATCGCAGTTCTACAAAAATATTATAAGCTTATTAAATAGTTTTGACATTCAGAGTGATTATGGAATGTGTTCGATATCTGTGAAGAGAGTAATGCTGTTGAAACCGAAACTCTCATACTGTTCGCTGTTAGTATCGGGTCTGTTAGTTAGTTAATAGATCTCAGTTGACACTCGAGTTGTGTAATAGCCGTAGTTCGTGGTCTACGTGGAGGTAACAATGGTGCTTGCAATTCGTCACTGGTTTCCGAAACGTAGACGCTTTTGGAGTCAATCGCCGTTTCTAGCGCTAATTTAGCGGAGCAGAACTGTTCTCGAACAAAGCGAAAAATGAAAATAGTTTCCTATTAAGCGCACTCTCGCATTCATGAGCATAAAAGGCCATGTGGTAAATATATTTTAGTAATGAAGTCACAGCTGGCAGATAAGCAAAACCATAAAAAAAAAACAAAAAAAAAAATGAATTACTTGCACTTGCTGTGGTGTCTGCGTGTGTACAAATCCACACATATTTGACGTTGCATCGGTTCAGCGGATGTGTCGCCGATCACGAGCGAGGATAACGCGATAAGTATGCAACGCTACATGAAGCAGGAAGCAGCGCTCAAGTCACAACCCGTAAAGTCGTACGAAAAGCGCGCGTTCGCGTTCGCGTTCGCGCTGGCGACAAACGACGCGCCGACGAAGCGTTGCAGCGAAAAAAGTTCAACGGTGATTTATGCGCTTTGACAATGATTAATTTCAACTTGCTGCAAACTGAGCCACTTTTATGTTAAACTTTGCATTTTTCGTTGTCTTTTTTATTGGCCATTTTGTTTTACACCCCCTTCGCCCTTTGTCGCTTTTATTCTTACTCCCTCGCACATTCACACGTTACGGCGTTGCATTATTTTTGGCGCTGTTCCCGCATTGATGGCCGGGTGTGCTTTGATATCGGAGAATTTCGTGAGCTTGGAAGTTCGCTTCAATTCTAAGAAGTTGAAAGCTGAAAGTTGAAGCATCAAAATGGCAAAATGAAAAGTGAAGTCAACATTCAGCGATGTGCTCTCGTATGCTGCGACTGTGTAGTTCGTGGAATGAATGGCGGTAAGTGTGTGCGTGTGCTCTCGCTATCTATTGAGGGCAAGCAAAAAAGACGGCGAGGTATAGACGTGGCAGCTTGGCGCAGGATGTCTGTGTCGTCGAAGGTTATTTGCTATTTTCAAGTTTTGCCATAATATAACATCTGATAGGCAGTTAGACAGCTGAGTGATTTTTTATGCATGAGTACATATGCAGCACTAACTATATGAATGGGTTGAAAGAGGAACATGCCTCATCGGAAATATGTACGTTTATGAGTCAGTGACCCAACCTATCGTCTGCTTCGCTGCCTAGTGAGCTAATTTACGCTTTCATTTCTTGTTGTCAACTCTCGAATTTTTTTGAGTTCCTCGAATCTGTTCCAAACTATAGAAACGCTCGGGCTTACTTACAGGGTACTTACAGCGTAAGAAGAACGGACATAAACTAGTAACGGTAGTAAGCATATTAGCATCACGAAAGTTCGGGGAAAATACATGCTCCTACGGGGTATATACATATATATACATTTAAGTACATTGGATTCCTCCAAAGTAATTTCTTTGAATTATAGGGATCCTACCTTTTTATGGGATCTTTTCTATCGAAGACATTGAGCTAATTATATTCCTTTAAATCACAATAACTTTACCAATCGACTTTTCAAACTTACGTCTGCAACTATTTGACAACCCCTTCCCATATGCATCCCCGTCTGTATTATAATGCCATATATTTTGGCATCGTTCCATCTCTCTCTCTGTGAACAGCGCTCAATCATGTTATCTATTTTCTTGCTGTGAGCAGTTCTCTACTTTTAAATGCTGTTGTTCAGGCTAACTAAACATGCAATGTCTTTTAATCTGAATAGGAGTAATCTTATCAAATCCGATCTATGCCCGATCTATGCCTTCATTGGTGTCGATGAGCTTTGAATACTTCTCTCAATGCTCTTCAAATTATGATAAAGGCATTTTTAGGCTGTCGGGAATGAAATAAGAGGGCTTCTGAGTGTGATTGTGTATGTTGTGTTCTTTCTTCTGTACCCGAGCAGCTTTGCATCCCCACGCTCAAGAAATATTCTCGTATGAGGATTGCACCTCACGTGTCGGCTGGGCGATAATCTGTGGGTTTGTTTTTAGAACTTTAAGTTAATCGGATTGGAGAGATGTCGGTGAGATGGGCGAATGCATTGTTATTCTTGTTTTTTCAGGTTCGACTAGATTAGGTCAAGGTTCTGGAGCGAACATCAGTCCAAAGAAGCTAATTTAGAATTTATTTACCACAAATCTCTTCTTTTAAACAGGGATCACGGAAATTACAGAATGCGCCAAGTGGATTATATAAAAACTTCATCAGATTTCTGCTAGGTAGCCAAGCGTCAATACAAACGTTTAGCGCCAGATTATGGAAATACAAATTCAGGATACAAATACAGCTTGCAACAATGGTCCATAGAAAATATCCAAGTTTTGTCGCGTCAGCAGTGTGTGGAAGAGTACCAAATGTTTTTGAGATTATTTTAATGATGCGTAAGCCACTTAAGCCCCACAAATCAATTAAAATGAGCTAAATTTTGTGGTACAACTTATTACAGGAAAATTTGCATCTGATATTTTACATTTAAATGGCTTTGTAGAACTGAGTAAGCGGTATGCAGGAATAAATTATTTATTTTTACATGAATGGCCACAAAAGGACTCTATACTTCAACTTCATTGACACTATGATTTCTTTTTTTAAGATTTTAGGAAGATGTTAGGAAGAAGTTGTCAAGTCCATACGCGACTAGGGTTTAAATAACCTATTGATAACTTTATTTTGACACTTTGCGATCAGTTGTGCCATCAACTAATTTTACTAGTTAAAATTTAGGTAAGATTAGAGGAGAAAGACAGCATTATACTTTAAAAATCCCAATACATAAATACAAAAAAAAAATAATAATAATTAATATCTAATAATAATACATCTTGAGTATTGTTGTATTTAACTATGAGCCGCGCAGACATCCAACACTCATCAGATGCTTAAGAATACTGCATTCACTTTGCAATCGCTCTCTATTTTCCATTTCGAAATATTTCATTGCCACCTGTACCATTTCCAACTCAACTTTATATCAACTCTTAAAGTCTTCATAGGAAATTCACCACAGTTTTCGGACTATTCGTATGCGCAGCGCGCAGACTCCAGCAATTCAACAAAATATGCTTGGCTGAACTCTTATACCCGCACGTTCCGCTGTCCAAAATTCAAATGTATCCAAAATTTCACTGAATTTCCGCAAATTCCATGCCATTTCGTTCCTTATCGTCGGCTCGTTTTCTGGTCGCTCGCTTTGTTGTTCGCTCTCATTTCGGGGCCGCCTGGCAGCTGTGCGTTTGCACCTTCGTACTCGTATTTGCACCTTTTTGTGCACGAATCCCGGCTGTCGACGTAGTCTAGGTCAGTAGTACCAGCATTCGATTCGGGCGACGCTGCTCGGCTGGCCAAGTCGCCGCCACACCACATCGGTCATAGCACCGCAATGCCAACCCCCACACCTGCTCTTGCTCGACCGTATACTACTCGAAGTAGTTTATTGTAGGTGGTCTTGTTGCTGTTCCACATGCAAGGCAGCGTGCGGCTACGGCGGGGCGGAGCAGGGGTGGAGGCAAGGTGTTTTGCATTGCGCGCTGCCGGACAAATGAATTACTGTTGAGCCAGCAATGACGTGTTTATGTGTCCGTAGATGTGTTGTCACGATTTGTTGGACAGCTGCGTCTTGTCCGGCCTGTCTGGGAAATGTTTTTGTTTGTGCTCTTCTTTGTGTGCGAGTGTGTGTGTGTGTGTGTGTGTTTATGGCAAAGGCAAGTGATCCCTTTTAACTGATTAAAGGAACTTCACTAAACTTATTCGATTTTTAAATTTTTTTGTGGCCGCCGGGTGTGACATTTATTGACAGCTCTTTATGAAATCAAATTGATAGGCAAATATTGGATTTAACGTATCAATATATTTATTTTTGTAGTTGTTAATATACTCAGTGAGTTATTTGTTGTTGTTGTGGTAGCGGTTATCTAGCACATAACCGGAGCCAATTCGAAATCCTTGTCTACGATTAAGTCCTCTGGTGGTCCTTCGATGATATCGAAGTCATCTAACGGTAGGCCTAGGAAACGAGTTGTTTTGACGGAGTCGGACCGCAGGGGATGGGGTGTTAGATGATTCGGCCGTCGAGTCATACGGGGACTCTTTACATGTAGTAAATATAATATAATGACAATGTCAAGGTCTAGTCTGGATAAGTGGGGATTTAATCTACTACAATATGCAGAGCTTAATTTTGCAAGTGACACTCCAGTTTCCTGAGACAGCTCGGGCTCGTCATCTGCAATAAGCTTTTGTTTAAAAAAAGTGGGCGATTGCCACCACAGCCGGTTCTACGTTGTCGGAAATAACCCGGGTTGTATACTGCCAAAGACTGCTTTTTGACGACCTAACCCTGCACGAATCGGTAAGTTCTAAACTAATGGACTCACTTTAACTTTTCAACTCAGTGGCTTATCGTCTGAGGGGAACTTAGAACTAACTCCGGGAAAAGAGTGTGAGCATAGCAATAAGGCATATCTGAAAAGTTGTTTCGGTATTTACCTTTCTGAGAGTTTGTGCTAAAAATAGATGGCTTTGGTTCATGTACCTGTTCAACTCATAAAGTTTCATTATACTGTGCCTTTTGCCTCTCGAAGTTGACATCAAAAAAGTAGCTCTGAGTTGAGATTGAAAAATACAGAAAGCCGACTTTCCGACTTTGCTTGAAATCAGCTTCATCTCGGTTGAATAATGGATTTTGATGCTACTCATAATAGTACTATGATATACGGATAAGCGCATCCGCTATCTGTAGCATAGGGGTTCATTGGTGGCCTCTGAAACTAGGACCAGTAATGCTACTCACCAATGCTGTGCGTTCGGAATCATTTATTGCGCCGGAACTAGCTTTGGCTGGAGTTTGAAAGCCACTTTCATATAAATTTTTCGGCAAGTCCAGCATCTATCTGAGGATTCTTCAACAAGCCGTTCCGATTAAGGCTTGTTGAGGTGGGTTTGGATATTTTCATTAAACAAAAGCAGGTGACCAAACCATCAGTGGGAATAATACCACTCTCTTTGCAAGAGAGGGCTCATTAGACGACTTCTTGGCATCCGCAACTTGCTACAAATGCAGTTGCACCACTTTTTGCCGAATGATTAGTATAAGAGCAGCTGCAAAACCCAGACTGCGGAAGAATCTTACAAGCTCAAGCAGAGCTCAGCTCAGGTTGCAAACTAGACTTCTAACTGACTCCAGATAATTTCGCACTGGTATGAATCGACCGGGTGATATTTTTTAAATGGAATGTCGGCTATCTCTTCCGGACGTTGAGTCATAATAAAACATTTAGTGCAACTGTTTGTTACTCTTTGTATTATTCGGTAACGGCTTTAGTAGATTTTAAAGAGGTTCGAAGCAAGTACATTGAGTTTTTATTAGTAAAATTTTGAATACCTTGAGCTTAAATAGCGAAATGTTAGATAAGATCGAGCATAACTCGTCCGTCTTCTCTTTTAAAGTATGATTTTATAGTGAAGAGAGTCAAGAGCCTGCCAAACGATATCTAGGCGGAAAAGATGTACCGTGATCCATGATGATGACCGTGAGGATCCATGTGTTTCACTTTGCAACAATGAATTCGAATTCAACGACGGTTCTAACTTATGTGTAGGTATAATTGAGGATTGACTGCTTCGGGAGCTCTTTTGTTTACTCGCTAGCAACGATTATGCTCTCACCCGATTTGAGTGATATAAAGAGTATTTTCCAACCGGCGTTTCCGCATTCACCTATCAAATCTAGTGTGCATGCCTGCTCATGGCAAATCCAAAAATGAAATTTTACGATATGCCCCGCATTGTTGCTGTAACACGAATGATTCAAGTTGAGAGCGTTTCCTTCCACCACTTTTCACAGAAACATTAATGCTAATTAACTTTAAGTGTAATAACTATCACAATGATGAACACTTCCAAAAGGAGGGCATCAAAAATGTATGCAACAACAATAACAGTTACACTGAGTACCGTTGGATTTTCATATATTTACTTAGCCAGTCTCCTTTTACGTTGTCACGGCTCACCGGCAATGACCTGAAGCAACAATTTGAGATGTAAGTCAAGGCATTTCGTGCAACGAGTTGCGTCTTCGGTTACCCTCACCTCACTATTCATTGCCGTGCACCAAATTGAATGTGAGCAGAGAAAATGGTGGGGACTTTGCGTGATGGCAAGCAAACCTACGCCACGGCGAGCAACTTCAAAAGCTTGCAACTGAAGTTATAATTAATTCAAGAGTAAACGGCGCGAAGTGTTTTTGGCACTCGGTTACATAACCTAAAGAATAAAACAACAATAATAACATTAACAGCAGTGAGCCCAGGAGAAGCTGAAAATAGCGCCACACAACACAACACAGGAAGTAGCTGCGCCGTTGCGCATTGCCGCGAAGAGGCGATACTACAACATGGCATAGCGACAGCTGCTGGCCACCGGCCGCTGGGCACGCGAACACTATCAATTACCATCCAGCTGAGCTAATGGCCACAGAGTGCTCGAGTGCGCGTTGGAGGAAGCGGTGATGCCAGCTGGTTATTGATATTGTTGCTATTGTTGCTATTGTTGATATTGTTGATATTGTTGTTGTTGTGCAGTATGTTCACCAAAGTAAGCGCGCATATGAAATTAAGCATAACAACAGCAATAACAACAACAACAACAACAACAACACAAAGTACACGGTCATTTGACTCAGGTATTCGATGTGACGCTGAAAGCTTTCGGTTGACATTTTACGCTGAAAAATAAATAAATTTGTTTACCTTCGCGGTTTATGTGCGCTAAGCGAATTGTTGTCGATCGCATAAGTGTGTCTGTGTGTGTGTGTGTGTGTGTTGCCATGTCGTTGTCCGCGCTTGAATGAAGTATGGCACGCTGGTATTTTGTTTCTTCGATACCTTGACTGTTTACATTCAATTTCATCCAAATTAATGTTGAAAGGTTAAAAGGCGCCTGTGCTACACGCACACAAACACATACAACAACAACCAGCGCGCGTATTTATAGCAGCTCACTTAAGCAAGTATGTACAACAAGCGCTTCGGCAAGTTTATTAGCCGCGTTGTTGCATTCTTGTTGTTTGTGTGCGCGAGTGTTTGGCGTGCCTTTGGAGCTGTTATTTAAATCTTTAAGTGTCTCTCTGCATATGCCAGCATGTGTCTTGGTGAGTTCTTGGGGTCCATAAAATAGTATTGGCACTGGAATTTACAATAATTCGACGCAAGAGTAAAAATTACTTTAAAAATTTTATATTCACTTCAAGTTGATGGACTTTAGGTTATATTAAGTTCAATTGGAAGGGCTTTATTATCCGCAGGCACACAAAAATTAAGTGCAAAGGTATTAAAGTTAAGAATAAAGTGGAGAATTAAGAGGCAGTGCAATGTTTTCACAATTCACAAATGAATTTAGTTTGTTATTCACATATGTTCAATAATGCACTTAAAGATAAGCGAAAAAGGCAGAATCACTTCTTGAATGTCGCTGTAAATGGATTTGGTCGAGCCAACAAAAGAGTACTATTTCTTCCTTCTTTCCACTAGTTGCAATCAAATCGAGAAATCAAATTACTTGGACTGCCCAAAGAGTGGACTTCCATCAGCGGGTACCTCGTTGAATAGTACCCACTGAATTTTACTGACTTCCAATTTACTGTTATCTGGTAAATGGAGAGATCTATAGGCTTTTAACCGACCCTCAATGGTTTTATTAGCATATTTTTTCAAGGCTTGGATTTCATTCAATTCAGCTTGGAAACTTATCATCACTCATCAAGGGTCAATTGCTTCAGAAAAACATTTTTTTTTGGATTTTTGTTTGCTCGTACATTTTTTAGGAATAAGATTTAAGGGAGCACTTCGTTTCTTCACTGTCTCATTCCAAAATACAAAATATTTGAATCCATTAATATATTTCTAAAATATTTTTCAGTACTGGAGACCCTTCATTCATTCGAACAACAGCAGCTTCATCAAGCAAGCCAAGTTGAAGATTTGTCTTTCTCATGCTCTCTAAACCACATCTCAGGTTAATTAATGGTTATATAGATGTTGTGGAATCATTTTGAATGGTCTCATCGACGATTAGATGCTTAGTGATTGTCTATTTTTTTTTTTACACTGTGGAGATTTGAGAAATCCGCTTAGAAGGCAAAATAAGAGCTCTGATTACTTCATTCTTTAACTCAATACCATGGAGTTCGCTATGCTGTGTTATTCAAAAAGGCTGATCCTGTTACAAACGGTTGAGGTGGAATACAATTTCATACTGGTAGACTTCGCTTGGTGCTTGGCATACTTGGTGCTTGGTGCTTAAGATGAAGGCAATGTGCCTGTTAATGGCCCCCAAGGTATATGTGTCTATCGATTTTTCTTTATACTATGGAGTAATCAAAAGTCGTTCGAGCTAACTGCAGTTACTTTTTACTCCACATTGCTACTGAAATGGGTGTTTGCTCGTCTGAGAAATATCATATATTGAATTATCTTGGACTCTGAAGAGATTATGCAGTTCTGCAAAAATATAATTTTTCATCTAATATTTATTATTACTGAATTTTCATTACCACCAAAAATCAAAACTATTTGTAATGAACGAAATATACCGACTCATATAACTATTAGCATAGCTGAGTAGCAAAATTTGTTTCTCCAACTCAAACAAAAAATGCTACACCGTTATCATTCGTTGCAACTTGGCCGTACGAAATGAAATTGATTTATTGTTAAAAGCTGGCGTAGAAAATCAAAAGTCATGTGTGATTTCGGCGTAATTTTTTTTCACTACTCTCATTCTTTATTATTGAATTATTATATATTTATTAATTAAAAATTAGTACAGCGCACACCAACTGAATTCTTATATAACTGTTATGATATTGTTAGTTATGTTCTATTGTACAACAATTCATACACATTCATAGGTATATTGTCATTTATATAACTACACGATGTTTTGAGCCGCAAACATTTTTATTACCAGGTGTTTTTTTTTATTAAATATTTCGCTTTTTATTACCGCGGCTGCTGCTAACTGCTAAATATTTATTGAACTCCGTCATTTAAGAGCAGCGCGCCTTGGTTTGGCTGTATGTGCGTTTAATTACATTTAATTACGTTTTATATAAAATATATATTTATTTTCACTTTTAAATAATTGCTATGACATAACTAATTGCGCTTTATTTGCGATTAACAAAGTTATACATTATTATTTTTATGAAAAAATTTTCGCAATGAAAAAGACAACAAGCTTGTTTGTATATAAAAAAGGCGCAAATTAAGAAAATATTTAATATTTAGTGTTTAATACCAAATCCAGCATCATATCTTCAATCAGCTTGAACATCAGGCATTTAACGAAAACAAATTTTTTGTACCTTTTTTTAATTTTTTATAAAATTTTTGATTGCATTTTGTTTGTAGTTTAGTCTATTTGAATTGACTTGAATTGAAATGAGTAAATCATTTGGAAAATTTTTGAAACCAAGACGAAGTAGTGAACTGCAGTTGAGATGAAAAAACTTTACCTGGAATGCAGAAGTCGGCTGCAGCCGCACATTATATATAATACTATTGGACTTTTTATACACTAAAGTTGTGTGAAATATTCCGAGATGTTCGCCAACATATATTAAAAAGAATGCTCCACTTTTTATCGTACACACATGTACCTATTTTTTGGCACCAACTAACTTTTGTACTAGATAGCATGCCTATCGAGTTGCATTAAGATATTTAGCTTAATTTTCGAAACATGTATTTTGAAGTCAAGCGAATGGCCGGATTAATGAAATTCAATTAATATTTATATGCGGTGTAAAGGTAAGTGTTTCAACTTTTTGGAAAATTTCTTTTTAATCTTTCTTTGGAGAGCGATAGCACTTTCAGTAACTTTAGACGACACCGTTAGTTTGAAGGTTTGCTCACAATTTGGATTTTATAGATTAATGCGCTGAACTTTATTTGCAACTTGCCACTGAATTTTCTTGTACAAAATTGTTTAAAGTTTTCGAATAACACCATTTGGTGGACGTGTTATTTTGTTCAAGTATCCGAAGAAAATTAATTTGGTCAAAAGTTTTTTTTCATTACACTATTTTCGTGTTTATATATGAAATGTTGATAAAAGGTGTAAAACTTTAAAGCTAACTGCTTTTTTTACTATTCTATCACATCATAGACAAACTGAAATTGAGTAATTTATCAAGAGTAAGAAGTTGATTCAATTTATTTTGGACAGAAAATGAGCTTAATATCCACAACAAAGACTGGCATTGTATACACATGCAAGTAGTCTGTAGCTATGTTAAATTAAATAATTTGAGAAAAAGAAATTTCAATTTCATAGTAACTAGAACCCAACAACAATTTTCAAATATGTATATCTATATATTTATATATAATAAAAAATCCAAAATATAAAGATAGTTTTACCTTACTTTCTCAGTTTTATTTCGTATTTCTACTATTATAATAATTTTAGTAATGACATTTCATATGCACTAATTTATTTTTTATTTACGAATTACTTATTTATTTCTTACTCGTGCACAAAGCACTTTATACTTCATAATTTCTCTAAGCTTCTATGAATGAACTAGTCTAATTAACAAAGGCCTTATTACTGTTGCTTAGAGTAAATTTACATATTATAACATATTATATTATATTTTTGTTATAAACAAATATATATCAACTATTTGTGTGTGTATATATATATATTCCATAATATATTATATTTATTATTCTAACACTAAGTTGAGCTTTTATAAACTAAATAATTAAAAATTATATACAAGTGCCAACAACAACTGCAAGCAAGTGCAATAATTTTACTAAAGAATTTCATCAAGCAATTTATGGAAAAAAAATATAAAATTTCATTTCCCTTACTCATGTACAGTTATAGCGTTTTAGTACAGTATTTTTCGCTGCAAAATAAAATGACAATTACAAAAAGTATCTTAGTAACGGCTTACAATAAGCTGACTGTCAAAATATTATATGCTTAATTGTTTAATTAATTGTATTTATGTTATTGTTGCTATTTTATGTGAGCGCATAGTAAGTACGTATGTATATATGGCTTTAAGTAGGTCAGTGCTTGTAATAATACTGTAAAGGCCATCAATCAAAGGGACGCCACTGCAAAGCAACAACAATATACATTTCATATATATATATATATATATATATATATATCTATGTATATGTGTAGATGTGTATCGCCGGTTGCATGTCAAGTCAGTCAGTGTGTGCGTGTGTGCGCTTTCATTTTTAACGTTGTCGGTGTCGGCTTCGTTTCGCCAACGTGTCAGTCAAACGAGAATTCGGCAATCGAGTGGTGAGCAAGGCGAATTAGCCGCATTTCAGTGCGCATCAGTGGACAATGCTCGGCACTTAACGGCACAAGGCGTACGCACAAATCAGTCATTTAAAGCTTAAAGGCGGTCGATGGGAAATTGTGTAGCAAAGCGTCTAGAAGTAGGCAAACAAGACTCACAACTCAGCTATTTGTATATGTGTATATCTATATATATATATATATGTGTGTGTGTGTGATTGCTTAATTAGGCTGTGCTTTCTTATTTTCCATCATCTTCGCGAGATCGTATGCCTTAATTAAAGAAGCACGTTCTGCTCTAATTGGCTGCTGCTGCTTTAAAAACTCTTAACTTTCATTGCTAGCGGCATCTTTTGCGGTAAATAAGTTGAGTGCGTAAGAGGTTTGAGGTATATAGGACAGCGCATATTTAATATCTCGTACACACTTTCATTTCACACTTTTTTCGACAACGCTTTTGCTGTTTAAAATAAATTCAACACTGACTTTCATATATACTTTCACATACATATACATACATGCATACACGCATACTTATGTATTTATTAATCCACTTTTCTACGCGGCCTCTCGCTTTATTGTTGCTCTCTCTTTGCTTTCTGCCCACAAAATGTATTTATTTATTTGTTGTCATTCAATTCATACATACATACATACATATATATATACAAATATATATATTTCTTTCTTTCACCCAAATCGCAGGCTACGTGGCGAAAGTTGGCGTTAAGCGACAAAATTTATCATTACACTCGCCAGTTGGCAGTAGTTGTCCGCCGCGGTGTCGTGAGTTCCTATTCTCAGTCCTTTAGCATGTTACTCATACGCCCTGTCGTGCGCGCTGTTCTCGTTGCTGCCGCTGCTGCTATTGCTGCAGGTAATTCACAGGCCTGTGGTCGATGTGCGGGCGCAGGATGTACGCCTTGGTGGCGGCAAATCCGTGGAATAATTCTGATATCTCTCCGAGCAGTGTATGGCCTGTGAGGGAGACAAAAACAATAACAACAAAATGTACAATGCAACAGAGTACAAGTAGTAATATTAAATCGTCTTGTCGTTTATGAATAAAATAAATGTCTACATTAAATGCTTTTATCTAGTGACGTGTGTTTGTTGTTGTTGCCTTTTTGTTTACTGTTTACTCTTGTTGTTGTTGCTGTTGTTGTTGGTGCTGTTAACTGCTTACGATTAACGAAATTTGATGGGTAAACGACGGAAACTTTGTATGTGTACTTTTTTCTGTGTGTAAGTGTGTATGTGTGTGAATGTGTGTGCTCGCCACTTCCGGCACCGCTATATTTGATTAATGATGTGTCAAGAGGCGGACAGCCGACGCGCAAACACTCACATACACACACACAAATACACATATTGTATATGTAGCGCAAGTATATTTAAATGATAGCAATAATAGCTGAGACGCATACAATTCATTTACATATATTTAAATATGCTGACACATAATGGTATATATATTTGCACAGGGTGATCCAAATGCCGGCAGAAGTTTGCATTTCCAAACCAATTGCTCTGTAATCCTTTCATGTCGCTATTTACGAAATTTTCGCAAATTCAATTGTTGCTATTGTGATTGTTGTTGTTTTTGATTTATTTGATTAATTAGTTTTGATATGCAAATAATTGCGTTTGTTTGGCGAGTTTGGCGCCACGACCAAGCATTTTTATTTAACCATTTCGCTGATTCACTTAGCCAAAGCAACAAAAACAAACTACAACAACAAACTGAAAATTTCCAAACGTTAAATAACCACATAACAAATATTTAGCAACAGCATGATTTTAAGCACTCATATTGCTCATCATTTCTGTTGTGATTATTCCAAAGCGCTGCCATTTTGTTTACTTTCGTTGCTTTTGTAGTCGACGAGCTGATTTCGACTTTCATTTGTTGTAGTTTACCCAAATGTTATTTATTTATATTTTGTGATGGTATGTTGATAATATTCTATTCGCCTAAACGCACACAAACAAATGCATCCATATGCAAGTATGTATGTGTATATGCGTATGGGATTTGTGCAATACAGGGTGTCTTTGTCAAATGTTGCTGGTTGTGGTGAGGCAATTTTCGTTGATTTTAATCATTAAATTAATATAGTTGGAATTGAAAATTGTTTAGCTTGATATCTAAATGGGTTTGACTTCAAATATTTGCTTATTATAATTTTACAACAACATATTGTAGATAATACAAAAAACACCCGGTGACATATTGAAGCAAAAACATCGAAGAGTAGTTCCGTTATGCTAAAAGTCATTCGTTTTTGAAGTATTCGTATATGAAGCAGTATGCTCTTCAATTTTGAAATCTTTTCGACACTTCTCATTCGAGTAACAGTAAAGTAATATTACCGCTACACTCGATCTTTTCTCCACACCATTGCTGGGCAGGCACATTGTTTTATTATAAACAGCAAATTCGCAAGTGATTTATAGACTTATTTGCCAACGGTTTTGTTGTTGTTGTTGCTTACATGCAACTAGCACATAGTTTGATTTGCCAAATGGATTGTGCGAATGCTATAAATGTATTTATTTATTTGCAGAAATTTGCATTAGTAGCTATTAGCTTTGTTGTTTTACATAACTATATTGAGTTGCTTGGAAATTTCTCGCTTATTTTGATTAATAATTGTGTGGCAGAACTATAAATTCTCATACTCCAATTAATAACTGATGAGCTTGTGCAACATTTACTGTTATTATATGGACAGATTCCTGTGAGAATATGCTTAATTGTACTGATCTAATCATTTAGGCGCATTACTCATTCAACTGCTCAAATATCTATGAGCCGCAGCATAGCGATAGCCTACCCTGCAGTAAAGGTAGAGTAATGGTAGTCTTTTTGTATTTATTATACTCGAAACTTAGGGTTTGCGGAATTCTTAGTTGAAGATATTACCTTATGGAAGACTTTATACAAATTGCTTATTTCCGTTTAATTTCATAGGTTGTTTTATATCCTTTCAGAGCGACTGCCTTCTATATTATAATTTACTTTTTTTTTTTATTAATAAACCTTTAACAATTTACTAAAAAGATGATTTTGTTATACCAAAAATTTTATATCCAGATGACAGCATGACATTAACTTCATATATATAAAGTATATACTCGGCGCACACGTTGCTCGGCGCTGTAAATGATTCGTAGGGCTTCTCGGCCAATTTGTAGTTCACGTCTTAAATTTTTTTGTAATTAATTGTGGGTGCTGCAAGTTTGATCTTTCGAAAAGCAGATGAATTTTTATATAAAAATTTCTCACCAGAAAAATGTACCCAAGGAATTTACTATCCACTGTATACTGAATATATATTATATAATACTAAAATCATCATCGAATGTGTTATCTGAGTGATCGCAACAAAAGTTCACAGTGTGAGTGCTTTAGCTCTTATTATGGCCCCTTTTATTATTTCACTTCAAATTTCATCAAATGAGGGAAATGCCCCTAGTTTTCGCGAGCGTTGCGAGGGTTCAAATCGCTATTCAAATTAATTTTGGGATACTTAATTTACAGCGTTTTTGCCGGATTGAGTAAGAGTAGTAAGTAAAAATGGAAGAAAAATGTCTTTGGAAAATATCGAAAGGGATATTAAACATTTTTGAGGAATACTTCAATTTTTACTTCGAATCAAATATTTTTCGAAAATTTCCCTTCAAATAACGGTTCACTGAATTTTGAAGAAAATGTTTTCGGTACATGTCTGGCTATTAGTGCTGTGTTAATATAAAATTCAAAATTTCGGAAAATATAAAAAGGTTTTTAAAATAAAATTAATAAAGCCGAAGAGCTGAGCTAAACGTAGGGAGGATTCTTTCCCAATGAAATTACTAAAGTTCCCAGGTTACAAATATATTTTTATTAAAAAAAAACAAAATAAGCGGATTTATAACGGATAAGGTGAAGTCATCGCAACTGTCCTCAAAACTAACAATCATTCAACACAGTATATAGGATCATAGACAATTAGAAAAAACAAAAAAACAAAAACAAAATTACGAAAAAAGTTTGCATTCCACACCTATAGACCAAATATATAAAATCTATCTTTTAAAAATATTGAAAAAACTATTTTTTAATTCACATTATATTTCAATCATTTTATTAAAAATATTTCAAGGCATTTTACAAATATTACATTGTAAAGAAATAAGAGCAATTATAAATAAGTCCTACATATAGAATTTCAACTGACAGATTAAACGACTATCTCAAATAGACCAAACAAATAACAACAAAAACCCAGTCACTTTCTGCTCACTCAAGTGGCACAGTGGTTGGAGAAGAAGTCGCACTAATTTTAGACAAATAGAATAAGGCGAGAAAAAAGTCAAAATAACGGCAATTCAAGAAAAAGCGCACGAGAATAGTCAAATGCCAATTAAATGGCATAAAAGTTGGTTGACAGCAGGACATTTTGGCAACAATTAGCAACTACGCGACCGGCAGACACCTGTCTCCTCCCGCAACAAGACGAACACCACCACCATCACCACCACCACTACACTCAGCAGATTGACCGACAGCACTCGCGGACACTAAGGGCCAGCCGTGTCGTCGCTTCGCTCGGCAGTCAACATGTGAGTGGCAGACCTTCGCTAGGGCAGTGAAGTAGCAAAACTTCACTACACTTACACCTCGAATGGCGAGGCCTAAACTCGGGCAATTGAAGAAGAGGCTGAACAAATTAAAATGAAAAACTGTGGAAAGTGTGGCAACATCGTTCGATTGAATTCAACTTGGCAGACTAGGTAGTAGACAAATGAGTGACATAAATGCTTGCCTATTTTTAGGCGCTCAAGTGCGCACATGTGTGTGTGTTTGCTGTGAGTGGCAAGTAATCGAAAGTAATGTGAGTGTGGAGGAGTTGCAAAGCGGCAAAATAAAAATGTTATTCCATGAGCTCAACAACTGAAATTAATTAAGAGTAATTAATTTTCTTTTAATGACTTGACAAACAGATCAATTATGCGCGGCAACGAGGGAGCGGCCTTAGCGAGAAGAGTGTGCGAGGCGGAGAGTTTATATTTTTTTTTTTGCTCAATTTAATTTGCAGCTGATAAAGTATTTGTGTGCATTGTAATGATTTCCAGGAAATTTATGCGCCAATAATATATTGAAAATTGTGCAAGTGTGTGTGTGTGTGTGTGTGTGTGTGAGTGCATACACGCCTGTTACATAACTTGCTCGTCCACAAAAAGTAGCTATTTAATGTAATTTGAAAGAATTGCGAATTAAATCGAAAGTGATTGAAAGCAAGTACTAAAACATACGCACACACACACACACACACACACACACTCGCTTGCACAAATGTACACATAATGGCGCATTTTCAGTGAAGTATAAGGGGTATGGTTGCTCAGCGAACAACAGAAATTCAAAAGCAAACAAAAGAGTGTTTGATAGTGCAAGGAGAGCGGTGAGCGGAGAGCGGAGAGTGGCGAGCGGGTTTATATGTGGGAGCAGTTCAAAAGCATAGAATGGTTAATTTTGTTGGCTTTAGAGCCTAAAAGTATGCACCAAAAGTAATTAAAAGCTTACTAAATTCGTAGAAACTTCGCAGAAAAGCGAAGAAAAGGCATGCAGAATGCTCAAATATAAGGCAAGAAGCACACACAAAGGAAATAACAAAAAAAAAAGAAAAAAAAGATGTCAAACACGAAAGGAAATTGAAAAGAAAAAACAAAAAACACAAAACTGAAAATGGCATAATAAGAACAATAAGGAACAATAAGGAACACACAAGGGCAAACAGGGCGCATTTTCAAAATAACGGGATTTAAATAAAGGCAAGCAAACTTGAATGCACCGGCAAAAGTCGAGCAGAAGATTGGGTCCACCAAGCAACGTTCCACATACATACATATTTCTCGGCGAAGACTTGCGAGCGCGTGACCAGCAATTAATACGAAGATAGCAAAGAAAAAAGCAATCAAAAAAACAAAAAAATTAAGAGAAAAAATTAAAAAAATTAAAGAAAAAGAAACCGAAGTAATAAGGTCACGTTAACTGTAAATCTATGCAGTGACTGGGGCAAGGGTACGAAGTTGTTGCCACAGTGGCATGTCTTTTTTGCTGGTGAAGTTCCCAAAGAATTTGCATTAATTTGTTGTGCTGTAAAAAACACAGCAACAACAACAAACACACAATGAAAATTAAAATAAAAGAGGCGAGATGTAAGAGGCGCGACAAAGCCTTTGCCTCACTTATTCGATTGTGCCGAACCGCAAGTCGCGGCGCCGCACGGCACTTTGCAAGAAATGCCCAATTTTGTGTGAGTCTCCGTGTGGTTTCTTTGGTTTTCTTTTGTTTTTGTTGTTATTTGTTGTGTTTTTTAATGACACCTTCTTTAGGCGCGCCACGGCGTAGCTGGGTCAAGTTTGCTGCTTGGAATTTACATAAAAGGTGGTAAAAATTAATACCACAGATTTTTGTGCTAATTTATGTTGCTTTTAATGCTATTTTGGCCTTTTTTGTTTTAATTTGAATTTCTGCCTAACAAAGTCCGCATGGCGACCTTGTTGCTCGGCTTGTTTTGGTCCATTAAATGCGCGGTCTCATTAAAATGAGGCTGCACATGGGCGTTACAAGTGGCCATGCATGAAAGTGAAAGGAAGCGTTTGACAGTTATGTGCCAATATGTACATATTTCCTCGTGCATTAGGGTGGTTATATTTTCAGTGTTAGAAATTAAGATGATATTTGCTCAACGGAATAAAATCGTGTAAGGGAATAAAAATTTAGCTAAATCGATTTTAGCTGAGGAAATTGTTATTTTTAATTTGTTAAATTGCAATAGTTATAGATTTTGGGATACGTGTGAATACGTGCTATTGCTTAGGTAAGTACAAAAAAGAACGACAAGTATACCAAAAGCACATAGGTCTCCATTTTCTAATAAAAAATAAAGGTGAGTTGTAAAAAATAAGTGCTGTGAAAATGACAGCAGCTTATTATTCTTGAGTTTAAAACGCTAACAAAATCGCTTTCATATTTAAATCGGCTCGCTATTGTTTTTTTTATATTTCAAAATATTAAAAATATAAAAGTAAGCTTCAAATCCCGTGCGAATTTATATTTTTAGTATTGTATAAGTTTCAATTCAATTAGTTTTTTTTTATAGAACTGAATAGCTGTGGATCTTATTTCTGTAGTTTGATTAGGAATGTTACAAATTTAAGAAAATGTTGCCTACATTAGCGCGCGTCGGTTAAAAGTGCCCAAAATATACCAGATTTTATACTGCTTTTGGTAATGTTAAGCTGCTATCAATATGGTATATGTCTGTATGTGGTTTTATTAAAACTATAAGATATTTTCGAGGCAAAAAAATAAAAAATATTTGTTAAAGGGCTCCAAAAAAATTTAATATAAAAAGTATAGTTAATGAATAGTTGAACAATATAAGACTAATTAAAAATTTTTTGTAAATTTAAAAACTTTCGCTTTTTGAATAAAAAAAAAACCCCCTTTAGTACCACCCTAACACCCTAACAAGCACACTGTATATTCGCAACTACGCCACACAAGCATTTAGCATGGCCACTTTCGCTTTTAATACTTAATGCCAATGCCGATACTATAGCGTACACACACATGCATACATACACACATACACAGTTTCAATATAATCCCCTTCAATGGAGCGTCACTTTTTCTCCATCAACTCTCGCCTCTTTTTAGTTTCCTTTCACATAACCCAATTTCAAATATGATTCGCGTCTTGTAGCCTGCGCCCTGCATCTTGAGAATAATTGGATTTTTTTTTTTTTTTGGCTTTTTGAAGGTTCACTTTGGTTGCCGTTGTCCAAGGAAATCATTTAATAATAATTATATTTACATAGTAAACATTTACATAAGTATTTTGGCCTAAGATGCTCGTAGGTATTGTTTTGGTATTTTCATGTGTTTGTTGTACGGCGCTGCCATTAAGAACAAATATGATGGTTATATTTGTAGGGAAAGAAGTGCCAGGGGTTCGGTGGATATTTAAAATTGCTTTTAATTGTTGGAGTTGTTGTGCTGCCATTGTGATTGAAAACATTTGTTGCAATTTTATTAAAAAAAAAAAACATTTTTTGCAAATTCAATTCCTTATAAAAATTAATTTCCAATAAAAATTAGCCTTAACAACTCCTTATTAAAATTACCAAGTTTTTTAATGAAAAATTTTAAAAGTGCTTAAATTTCTTCGGGCTTCTATGTATTCATAGTAAAAACTCCAGAGTATGTTTAAAGGTGAGTGTTTCGGATGCAATGTTAGGGTGGTGTAAAATATTTGGAGAGATAACTGTTTAGTTTCCCTATGAAAGAATACACTAATATTGAAGTAACGGATACTACATATCGCGCAACATTTAACTTTTAGCTCACTGAATGAATCCAAGATTATGTTATTATATTACCCGAATACCCAAAAGAGGACTGGAATTTCAATTCGGAAACGAAGTTCAGTTGAAATCGAATACAATTTGAAGTTCGTTAATAAATAGAAGAAATTGTCATATAAATATGTTTGCGTTTGGGAAGCGTTGATCAAAATTATTTAATGACTCCAGCGCTACTAAATTGCTACATAGAGCATTACTCAAAAGGATTCTGGTATATGGTTCGGTAATTCGGAATCCAAAGCATCAAGTTTACTTTGACAGAGTACAGTCTCTTCAAAGTCAGTTTCTTATTTCAGCTTCGAAAAGTTTACCTTTGGATATTCATTATACTTAGATAATTTACGTCATATATTATTCGCTTGGAGCAGAAATATAAAGCGCATGTACTATATATACTTATCTCTGATTTTGAAGGTTTTCCTTTCAAATATTTGTCGAAAATCTACTTCTAATCTTCGAAATCTACTCTCATTAAAAACACTCCAAACACCTTAATTGTATAAAACTATTATTCCCAGTACCAAACATTGAATACCGAATCAACTGCATATCGCGCTCTCTTCTAAATATTAACTATAATAACATTAGATTGCCTTTTTAATTTATAACAATTACATTTACAAGGCTATTTATTTATAAATTTTTAGAGATTTTCATTTATTTTCCACACGCTGGTCCGCGCACCCGCCCAGCACAGCACCCTATGGGGGTGGGGTGGCAGTTGGCAGTTGCAATTCCAGTCTGGATATTTTCATTTATTTGCAATTAAGACTATCTTCCACACATTATTTCATTTAGCGTTGAACACAAATCAATTAAAAGCGCTTAAACAGATCGTGAATGCGATATGTCAATCAAAAGTTTTTCTCAACTTTTGATATTGTGTGAAAATAATGGGGCATAGACAGAGGCCATAGAGGGGCAAATAGACGGCAAGCAGTAGAAATTATAAAAATTCTATCTGATGTACATAAATATATATATATATATATAACATATATATATATACATACATATATATATACATATTGATCTATATTTATTTGTGCAGTGGAGAATGTGTAAAAATGCCGTTGACGTCATTTATGAAAATATAAACATACATACACATTTCAAATATACATATGCATATATATATTATAATCTGTATGCATTGTTTGGCTATTACAAGTTCATTGCTATAGATAACTCCACACACATGCCAGCAGGCTTATTTGCAAAACACACAAAAAAAGAAAGAAAAAGAAAAAAGAAAAGCATATTTCCTCTCCCCAACGGAAATTCCGAGCAAGTGGTGAGAAATTCCAGCAAAGTAGTTATACAGTTGACCTTGCAGTTTTTGGGGTGCTAACATCTGTTTATCTTAAAATAGAAAACGCAACAAACTTTGTTTTCCATTTGGTACAATTTGCCACATTAATAGAGGGTTCCTTATGAAAAATATTTATTTATAGAATTAGAACTAAAGCAATGACATTGGAAATATATTTTCATATGCCTATAACGCGGAGATATTTTAACTAAAAAAATTGCTTAATCTCTTATTTATATTTTCCTGTGTTCTAGACAGGTTCCATGATTCATCACTGCTTATAAGCTACATATTGAGGAATTAAATAAGACAATATATAAAGGATGCTTTTCAGAGATGTATGATTTCCGAGAGGGAGGTTATGACAGCCAAAACACATGTGATTGACGTTTATGTTCAGTATAACTTCACCAAATACTAAGCATAAACTTACTACACCAATATTGAACGACTAAGGAAGTGCTAAGTGCGGGTGTAACCGAATATTTTATACTCTCGCAATGTGCAAGGATCGAAGGCGGGGAAATGCTTTCAAGTGCTGGCAAAACTTTATATTAAAAACTGTTGCATAAGCATTCAACATTCGTCATTCGACACAATTGTGAATGGATTGCGATCATATTTGGGATCATATTAACTTTTACTTTAGGTCATATACTAAAGTCAATTGAATGTGATGACAAATTATGATATTAGTGCTGTGGGAAAGAACATCGATTTCACTAATTTTTACCACCAAACTACAGTATATTTATTTTTGAATTTTGAATTTTTGAATTTTGAAAATTCTCATATTAGGTATTGGAATTTTGGGAAAGTACTATCCCGATCTTATAAATTATTGAACGAGGACACATTATTACTAGAAAAAGACGTTATCTGAATTTTATTAAGATATCTCGCAGATTGACCAAAATATACGGTATAAAGCTAACCGGAAGTTCGAAAATTTTATTTTAGATATTTGGAAGCTAAGGGAAGCTATAAGCCGATGTACCCCATTTTCGACACAAGAGCACATTATTATGAATTTCACTAAACTTCACACATCAAATAAAGTGACAGATATTTTCAGTAAAAACTACGCCAAAGGCATCAAAGTCCACATATTCGGTACATGGGAGATTGAAAAGACAATACTGTACTGTAAAACTAAAAGACGTACTGTAAAGTGAAAGAATCAGATTTCCATTTTCGAGGACAATGACCTCTCTGCTTACATTTAGCGCGATCCACTACCTTTTCGAGGTCAAAGACCTCTTGATTTATCTTTAATTAGCGAAATCAACAACCTTTGTTTACCTTTTTGTTCTCCTTTAGAAAAGTCAACAACCTTTTTTTTACTTTTCGTTTACCTTTAGCAATGTTTACCACCCTAAGTTCAATGACCTCTTTGTTTACATTTAGCAAGATTCGCCACCTTTGTTTACCTATAGCGAGGTTCTCCACCAATCTCGAGGTTGATGACCCCTTTGTGTGCATTTACCGCGATCCACTACCCTTCTTCAGGTCAATGACCTCTTACTTTATCTTTAGCGAGGTCTACAATCTTTGTCTACTTTTTTTTACCTTTAGCGAGCTCATCACCTTTCCCGAATTCCGTGACCTCTTTGAAATGTCTTTGCTTTTACTTCTAGCAAGGTCCACGAACTTTAACAAGGTCAATAACCTTGCACAAATTTGAAAAATCTGCCAAAGAAACTTTTTTTTTAGAGATGAAGATGTCAATGTGAAATAACAAATCAAATGAATTACTTATTGAGAATCTAGAAATAAGTGCGTTCTAGCGAACCTTATGGAATCAAAATGCGTTTAAACTAAACACTTTAAAAATTTTTTCAACCACAGATGCCCCTGCCCACTACGATGATTTGTATCAAACTACACGTTTATATCTCAATTTGTTGCATAATTATAGCACTTTATGGGTTTAAGATTTACAGCATTTTGTGGGCGTGGCAATAGTGTGATAACGACCATCACGCAATATTAACCATCTTACGGTGACAACCTTGGAACTTGGAACATGTATAATAAGTTTCACCAAGATATTTTAATTTTTACTCAAGTTATCGCTTGCCCGGCAGACGGACGGACGGACGGATGGGCAACCGTTAGGTGGACAAAACTAATATACACCGTTGCAACATGTTGCGAGAGTATAAAAATTGTGGAAATTTATATCGAAACTCGCATTTTGTACGCCAAAATTACTAGAAGCTCTGGCATACCTCCGCGGTGAAGCATATTTCGCTTCTTACCTCGAAAAACTTACCTATTTCGAGGGCAGACAAATGTCAATAGATTCAAGGATATCAACGAAAAATCTATTCTCCGATGATGAACTGAGATTAATAACCGATTTTTGCAAGTTCTGGTATGAAATAGTTTCTATATGGTTAATCCATTGGCGTTCTTGGCTGCTATCACTTGAAATTACTAGTGGCCACATCGATCAGATGGAAACTAATCAGTTGTAACCAAACAAAACGAAAGCTCGACCGAAAATTAGAATCACAGTGGCAACCCTCTAATTTGCAATCTGAGAAAGTGTCTGAGAAATGGCATGGAATTCCTAAGTTCATTGTATTTTTCGGAAAGCGATTTGGTAAAGAGCATTGTCGATAGTTTGTAAACCAAATAAAGTGAAAGCCACCTTCTATTGGGTTGTTCGGAAAGTCATTTCGTTTTTTCACCCACACATCGAGCTTCGAGGTTAAGTCCATGCCTTTCAAATGGCCATAAACAGTTGAATTCGACAAATTTAACCTCTCACCGATCTCTCGTGTGGTGATTCGCCGATTTGCATCAACTAATGCCTTTATCGCATCTTTGTCAGCTTCGACCGGCCTTCCAGACCGTGGTGCATCTTCGACATCAAAATTGCCGGATCGAAATTTTGCAAACCAGTTCTGGCACTGGCGTACTGTTAACACGCCTTCTCCATACACATCCGTCAATTTTTTTCTCGCTTGGACAGCATTTTTACCTTTTCTGAAGTTAAAAAGTAAAATATGACGAAAATGCTGCTTATTGCTCTCCATATTTAAAAAGGCACCAACCAAAAACTACTGGGTAGAATTAATAGAACTTTTTCACACACAAGCCTTGCAATATCAGCTCTCATGACATATAATGGTTATGGGGCTTAAGTGTGAAGTTAGTTTCGAAAAAACGTAATTAAGTCCTCTGGCGGGAAAAAACGAAATGACTTTCCGAACAAACCAATATGTCGAAATATGGAAAGGAAAATATAGCGGATCCCTGAAAATTTTATGAAATGCAGCTTTTACTAAAGATTTCAACACACAGACAACTTTCGTCACTTTTGTGACGCCACAAATGCATGGTATAGTATTTTTGATTTTTCCAAACACTTGGCAACACAATATGGGCTGCGTTTCAGCTCTTTGCTAACAAAGTGGATATGTGATATCTCTATTACTCTCCAGGTATTGTGTTTATGTAATACTCCAAAAAATAAAAAATAAATTCAATTTTATATACTGATGTATTTATTGTATTTTACAGTGACAAATTTGCACAGCACTTCGCCTTATTTATCCAAAGCACAGAGGAAAATAAAATAAATCGGACCAGAACAGCAAATAAAAACAACTGCAACAACAAACTGCAAACTGCAATCAATTCAACAAAATGAAATGCTGACCTAGTGAAGGAGAGCCACAAAAGTACTTGTGAAAAGTGGCGATAATAAAGCAGATCCGACGGCGAATAATGGCGAGTAATCTCTCTGTTATGCAAATAGCTGCATTTGTTTACGAATATTTATTGACATAAATCGCCGGCAGTTCGGATTTTAATAATAGTGACAATATTTACTACAGTACAAATGCCACCTTACTTATAATTAATTCAATTAATATTTATGAATAAATAAATAAATAAATAACAAATACCAAGTACTGTTGATAATGGCACTCACCTTATAGAAAGCCTTGCGGAAGTTATCGGAGAGGAAGGCATACAACAACGGATTGATGCAGGAGCTCATGTAGGCCAACGTTTGGGCGATGACTTGTAGCAGAAGTTTGAATTTTGTGTTCGAGTGATAGATGCCGAGCGCTTTCAGCAGCAATATCAGCTGATTGCGGACACATGGAATGACAGATAAAAGCGTAGAATGATAATGAGCGATGACCAAATGCGAGCGAATGGAAATGTATTAAAAAGATTTAAATTGGAGTGCAGTGTAAATAGGCGAACGCATTTAAAAGTGGATTAATGGGGAATTACAATGAAATAAAGGACATTTAATGAATTGGCTGGCCAGCAAAATAAGGCAGCTTTGATTGTAGTTGTGTACATATATATTATGAGTGTATATATATGTATATGAATCTGTTTTTATATGTACATATATTAATATTAATTGTTTTGCTTTTTTCACAAACTTTCCATACAAGCAAAAACGGAGACTTATTAATAATTTGAACAATAGGGCAAGCTAAATATATTTTTGGGAAAACAACCGGTAGGTGGCGCTGAAGTCAATTTGTTAAGAAACTCATTTAGTTTTCCATGTGAATCAGTTTTTATTATCATCGATAATGGAAAAAATGGCCAGCTAGTTGCTGCGTCAATCATATGGCGACTAATTTATGGACCAAATATTGAGAACAAATTTTTATAAGTCTGCATGGACTTTAACGTGTACTAGACGCATCAAACATTCAGCATACACTTGGCAGAGAAGGTCTGCGTACACGCTTATGCTTTAGTTTCTTTTGTTAAAAAATAACTTTTATATATGCAGAGCAAAATCACATTATGTGCTTTATTGTAAATCTATTGCATAATCTGATAGAGTTTAAAGCAATTAAAATCAGCCAACATTGTTTTATCGATAAATATACAAAAAAAAAAAAAAATTCGTTTGGTAGCGCAGAAAAAGTCTGCGTACAAGTACTAAAATGGGAACTCCCCGATCCCCCCGAACTCTACTGAAAAAACTAACTGTGAAATTGTCGAAAAACTATAACTTTCTTTTTTTCGTAAAAACAACAATTTTAAAAGATTTTTGTTTCATTCAGTTCGTTATTAATATTATCATATACAATGTAGGTCAAAGGAAAAGAAATTATGGTTAAACTCTTCGAAGAAGGAGAAAAAATACCGTGAAATCGGTCGGATTGTTAGTAGAACATATTCTTGCAAAGTGTGAGGCAAAACCCTCGCCTTACTGCAACCAAAATCGCTCAAAATGTTAAGGAGAGTTTTAAGAAGACCCTTTGCACTGACAACACCCGCAAAATTTCGAAAAACGCTGGATATCATGGTCATGTCGCACGCAAGGAGCCGTGCATATCGCTAGTCAATGGATAAAAGCGTATTACTATCGCGAAAGAGCACTTAAATAAGCCCTGAGAATTATGGCAGAAGGTTATTTTTTCCAATGAAAGCAAGTTTTGGGTCTTTTGAATCAAGGGGCGTAAGATTGTGTAGCGAAAAACAGGAGCGGCACGCGATAAAGAAAACTTGGTGTCTACTGTGGAGCATGGTGGTGGTGGAGCAATGATATAGGGGTGCATGGCTACTAATGGTATGGGCCGAATGGAATTTAGGGAGTCCGCCATGGACAAATATGCATACCTTAATATCTTGAAAAGAAATTTGAAGCAAAGCGCGGAAGAATTGGGTCTAGGAAGTGACTACTATTTTCAACAAGATAACGAAACGAAGCATACAGCGGACATAGTTAAGCTTTGATTACTCTATAACGTTCCCAAGCAGCTTCGAACAACACCACAATCGCCAGATTTGAATCCTATAGAGCACCTGTAACTAAGTCGAATTCTTTACTTCACTTATGGATCTAAAAATCACGGCATTGTGCTGCATTATGCTTGAGTATAAGGAATATAGACCAGTCTTTTTTTTTAAAGAACTTTTTTTCGATAAAGGCTGTACTTTATGCGAGACTAAATGAGCTGGTGATTTAAAATAATACGTTTTAAATTATAATCGATTTTTGAAAAGTGGATTAGATCACTGAATATGTCTTTTGCAGAGTTTGAGAGCTAACTTGACTAAGTTGGGTCGAAACTTTGCTAACGGCATTTAGGGAAACTGCGGAGCGGTAATGGTAATATTCTGAAACATTTTAGTGAATAGATCTCGGGTCACATAGGGGTACAGCTAGGTGTTGGACTTAAATGCGCAAGTTCCAAGAAGCGGACCATTTAAAGACAGAGATTTAGAGATACTTATTATACCTATAATATTTACGAATTATATGGTGACTGCTCCGTATTGACTTAAGTAATTTAGTAGAACTTGATCATTCTGCTGGTTGTGTAAACTTTCAGTTCACATAATAGTCACAGCCCGCTTTTAGATGATTGGTAAATTATTTGGGAGCCTAAACGAAGATGTGAAAAGAAAGGTATCTAACTAAAAATTTTTATCGACCTGCCATTAACCCTATATTCCAAAAACCTTTTTACTGCACAGATGTACCTTACAAGCTTCATCGGAGCTTTATTTCTTTTAGCAGACATTTCTATATATTTCCAAAGCTCAGCAAACAAACTGCTTTGTTTTTGGTCCCGAACTTGAGCAAAACGTATTCAGTTCAAAACATATTCAGTAGTGACTCCTCAATATGTTTTCACTGAAATTAACATTAAATTTATAAAAACTAAAATAAAGCTCCACAAAAGCTTCCATAAAAGCTTAGTGTCAGTGAGCCATGAAAAATATATGAATGCATACAGTTCTATTTTGATAAATATAAGCAAATTTGTGTGTAAGCGTATAAAATATGTTCGCAGCGCAGCATTAACTCTACTCACCTGTACTGGCAGCCATAGCGATGCGAATGCCACAACAACAACCACAACGAGACGTGTGACACGCTTGCGGCCACGTTGCGATTTTACAGACATTTGCACGCCGCTACCCTGGTGCCACAGACGCATAATCATCCGCACATAGAGGCCACTAATTGCCATCAACGGCAGCAGATACGAACAGGCGAAGAATATCAGCTGATAGCTGGCTTGGGTGACGATCAAATTATCCTCGTAGAATGTACAAAATGCATAGGTGACATTTGGAAACGGTTCCAGTTTCTGTATGGGGTGAATGTGAGAAAAATTTTTAATAGTATTTCACTTTCATTTAGTTTGTTATGATTAGTGTATTATATATTGTTATATATTATATATAAGTTTTTATTTATTCTGCCATAATTGTTTCGAATAAACTTTCTACTTAACTTATAACTATAACTAGAACTTAGAATAAAAGAGAAGAATAACTTTCTTCAGGGTGGAAATTTTATATTGCTACCTGGAACTGTTTTATTCGTCCATTAAGGCACTTACATAAAATTCTCAACTGGTTTATGTATTCTGTTCTACTAAATACCACAAAAGCTATCGCAGGCCATAATGATTTAACTACACTTTAGCTCTGTTGTGGTTTTTCAGTAAGTCGAACATATTATATGAGGTAAAAGCAGAGATTCTGCTGTATTTTTAATGCTTTTCTCTTGTGGTTCTTTAGATATCAAAAAAGGCATAACTGCAAGCCTGCACCGCAAAGATCATTTTTAAGGGTTCGCCACCTATTTTTGTATAAATTTTACGATAATGAGAGCAAATAGTTGAAAGTTCGAAGCTGAGTGAGAGAAGTTAGAGGGGTTTAAATGTTTTAAAAGCTGGTGTCTAGTTATAATTTGAAACAGGGTTGCAATTCATGAAATATTTTCAGTTACGCATTTTCAAAAATAAAAATAAACCAAAAGCGATAAGAAGTGAGAGATGTCTAAGAAATTACTATTTATGATTTTGTAATGCTGCCAGGTAGTTTTATATGAAAGGAAATATTTCGAAACCAAAAGTTTTTTTCACAAGTTTATTGGAAGGGGTTCTAAAACTTTTCTAGTTATTTCTACTTTCAAAATGTAGCCGGATATTTTAATTAAACACAAATCAAAATATGGAGCACCAGAGTTATTATTTCTCCTTAAAATGATAGGGTACAAAAGGTATCTTTTACAAAACCAAGGGAGAAACTTATAAAACTATTAAATGTGTTTTGGTTTTTTTTTAATATTACTTATTCCAAGCCTCGCATTTCTTAAGCAAAAGAAATTCTTTTAAAGGAAAGAAAACATAAAGTTGCATTACCTCCGCTTCTGCATATTGTTTAGCGCATTAAAACTTCTTTTTATCATATTAAAATTATATTTCTACTTTCTGTCAAATATGTTCTGTGCACCATTGCAAACATATTTGAATAAACATTGCACATAAATACTTAAATATTTATGAAATAATATAAATAAAACTACAATTTCGATATAAGCTTTTGAAATTGTATTGCCGCATTGAATTTCGCAAATTTATTGCCCATCATTGAAATAAATTACTCATACGCCATGGCAACGCATGAATTTGATGTGCGCGCACACACATATTTATAGCAAACAGAGCTGTGGCGAAAAGCGAATTTAATATTATGGCCACTGATTATGTGTCGAAATTTGAAATTAATATGATTTAATGAGTTATTCAGTGTTGGTCGCTGAAATATATTGCCACAGAGTTGAGTTAAATTACGCACATAAATGACATGAGCTTGAGGTAAGGTAGATATATATTTATATATGTAGTGCCCACTTTTGCACGACTGCTTACGCTATTATATTTGTATGGCTTTATTAACAGTTTGCATTTTGAAAATTTTTAATTTTCTTTTAAGCCACAATTTATATTAATACTTGATAGCAGATTAACAGAAAGTTTTCTAAAAATTTTCTCAAATCATATTTTTTTGCTTTTCGTTTTACATTCTGCCAGTGTTTCTATTTATTGAATTTCAAAACAATGTAAACAGGTTGTTTGATTTTATTTTAATTTAGTTTTTCTACGCATTATCTAACTTTCTATATTCCCAAATATTCAGTATTTTATGTTAAGTTTACACACAAATACACATGCATGTTTATATTTATGTATGTTTGTATGTTGGTATATGTATGTGTATGTGCTCGTATTTATGTTTTTATGCGTACCTTCTTGCAATAAATATGTCAGCAGTAGGATAAAAGAATTCGTGTTTGTTCAAATTATTTCAAATTTTATTGTGGGATTGCGAAAACGTACAATCCTGCGATATCTCGAAAATATTTATGGAAAATTTTTGACTTGAAATACGTGCCAAATAAATAAATAGCTAATTATGGCACACTTTCGATATTAAAATTTACATAAACAAACCAGAATCGATTGGAAAGGAATTGTTGTAATTATTTTGAGGCTAAAGCAGACGTTCTTTTTTAAGTTTTTTTTTTTAAGTTTTTACTTTTCAGAAAAAAATATTGAAATTTAATAAAATGAAATGTATCGATTGTATAATAATCAACTAAAATATCGATACATTGATTTTGTCTTACTTATTTAATCGATAAAAATATCGATTTATGAAATTAACTTTACTATCAATATTTACATTTATTTAACTACGTACCAAAGTGTCCCATTGGTTCTGAAACCATGCCACAATATTCAACCAAATTTTCGCGATAAATCATGAGATAGTTGCTTTGTGCTATTACCTCCCAAAAAGAGTCTACTTAATGAGCAAATATTGTGTAAATTGTGAATGTATGTGATGAAATTTATAAATATTCAAAATATATTTTTCAGTGGACTAGTTTAGCTAACAAAAATATCAACTTCTGTATTGCATTATTCCAAAATATCGATAAAAATTCGCTAAACTTATCGATATATGAATAAATTATCGCTATTTTACATATTTTGAATGCATTTATATACGAGCGATTCAAGTCATAAAAAAGTTATTTAAACCAATAAGCAACAGATTTAAACTTTAGATATGAGCTCGTCTGTCAGTCTATTATCGGCCATATATCGATCATATCTGAAAAGCTTATTATACTTGTTCAACAGATTTAGTTTATTTTAAAAAAATTTCTTGAAATCCTTAGAAGCTTAACATCTGAAAAACAATTTAGGGCTTTATCTAACTTTTCTTAACCTAAATGTATAGAGAAGATGCCTTTATATATATAGGTTTATCGCTTTATCGGTGAGTTTTAACGTTTTTTGTTATTTGATATCATTCGAATAATCTACAGCAGAATTCAAAATATCTATCCAAGTGACCAATGAATATCGATTATTATAAATTATCAGTATTATAGTGATTAACATATTTGCTTCCAACTGACTGCCCAGTACTATATACGACTTGGAAATCGGCATTAAAGATGTATATCTGAATGAGTTCTTTATGAATCTTTATGAGTTTCAGATTCAACGATATTTATATACATAAATTTAATATAAATCGATATTCCATATACTTACATATATCGATATATTTTTTCTTTTTAAACATCGAAAAATTTCCAATATCTTAGACACAATAGCTAAATTGCTTCAATGTAAGCATTACACGAATTTTTGTTGTTCATAATATCGAATTTTAAATTGGTTTCAAGCATATCGTCTCTTTAGGTTCAATTAATAATTTAGCAAGTATTTTGAAAATTTTAAAACCAAAAGCAAACACTGACACAGAAATTATTAAATTGCGTACTTTGCTTGCGTTTTGATGAATTTCCACAGATATTTCAATTCTAAATGTACACAAGTTGTTAATTATTTGTGCTGCTTCTTCTTACTCTAAATATATACTTACTTTATGGATGAGCAAATATTTAGACGTGTAATGTGAAATGTTTACAAACAAATCTTTATGGCCAATACAAAACACCTTCGCACACACACACTATATATACAAGTTTATATACACATACATATGTACACAAGTGTGTGTTCATGTAATTACAATGTTCAGCTGCATGCACCCTGTAGGAAGAGCTGTACGTACCCCTTAAATAGTGAGACAAATCTCGTCTGGTGAAACTTTGACTATTTCGGAATAGTTTGGAACTACAGGCAAAGTGCACAGAAGCTGCCAGTTGACACTTGAGAAGAAAATATTGTCTGGCTGAGCACTAATAACGGTTCGAAATGCATAGGAAATTTCCTACGGGGTATGTATATAGGCCCATTACATTTTTATGGCGCATGCAGTCGATAATTTACATATATCTTTTAGATTTATATCCACGGTAATATGTGTTGATATGTAGGCCCCTGTATTTGCGTGATTATTTTTGGAATTTCTTGGCAATAAACGTCTGCAGTTGATGCATTTCAGTTATTCGGTGAAATAGTGCTCGGCAGATTTGGCACATTATTAAACACACTTTTATGGCAAAGTGACGGCACACAAAATATTTCTCCGTTGGTACTCGTATGAGTTAGAACAATTAATTTTGGATAAACACATATGCATATATATATATACATATATTAAAAGTATATATGTATGCGCTTAGTGCTAGGTATGTTGTTCACAGCACCATTCCTGGTAAGTTATAAAAATAAATCTGCCTTCGAGTGCTTGCGAGAATGTTGAGTTCATTAGATATGAACTATTTGTTTTCATCGTTATTTTTGGAACATACCAATATAAATAAAAAAACAAGTAAGAAAGAGCTAAGTTCGGTTGTAACCGAACATTTCATACTCTCGTAATGTGCAAGGATCAGAGGCGGGGAAATGTTTTGCTGGCACTTATGCAGGTGATATAATGTGTGATTGCAGGTGATGAAATATGTTGCCGAAGAATTCAACATTCATTATCCGACGAAATTGTCAATGGATTCCAATCATATTTGGTATTTTATTAACATAAATTACAGTTCACAGATTCACGGAGTTTTATTACTATATTTTGCTTCACGTCAGAGATATTTAAATTAAATCTACCAAATTAATTCAAAAGTGATATTACCGCGATATGAACTCAACCAAAGTGGCTTAATTGAGAATATTATATACATGAGGAAAAAATCAACCAGAGAAGAGGAAATTTAGACCGGCTTATTTCATATTTAGCGTGAAATCACAATGTGTTTAAGAAAAAATATCCACTTAATTTCATTAAAGTATCACACATATTGACCAACATAAACGGTTTAAAGTCAGGTGGAAAGTCGGGAATTCCTATATCGGGCATTTTTGGGATAGAGGAAGATCTCCACTGATCGCATTAACTCTTTTCATTATTCAAGTATATTGGGGTACATGTTTTCACGCAATTTTGTGAAGGTAACTCACACAGTGACCGACATATTCGGCATAAAGTCTGCTCCAAAAGCGAAATTCATTATATGTAGTATATGGGAGCTGGGATAATTCGTAGACCGATTTCACACATTTTCGGCAGTAAACTATGGTATATCCGATATTACACGTTCACTTAATTTTGCTAAGATATCTTACAAATTGACCGAAATATATGGTATAAAGTCTACAGGAAGTTGAAAAATTTATATTAGGTCTATGGGGGCTAGGGGAAGTATTTACCCGATTTCCATTTTTGGTACCAGAGCACGCTATTATCATGGAAAGATAATCCTCCAATTTCATTACAATATCATACAGATTTACCGATATTTTCGATAAAAAGTCAGACAGAGGTACTAAGGTCAATATATTGGATATCTGGTGGCTTGAAAAGTTATAATCCGATTTCAACTATTTTTACGCATGAGATGGCATGCCTTAAACGTACTATTCGTGAAAAGCTTTATTCCAATATCTCAAATGATGCTCTATTTATCTACTTCATAGTGAAAGGATCAGATGAAACTTAACGTTGTGTTATATGAGAAGCAGGTGTGGTTTTTATGGCTGGAGCAAAAATATACCTTAATATGTTACATAACCCCCTCTCTTTCTATAACTAAAATCTGTTATTAATTTCCGTATAAGTATTAGTCAATACCGCCGGCACGGCTGTCCAAGGACTACTCGGTAAATCTGGTAAACCTCTCTAGCAGTACTTTAGCGAACTGGATATTTCAGATGTTAGAGAGCTTTTGAATTTTTTAGATTGTTCACGAGACCATCAGTAGATACTATAAATTCCCCTATCCTTATGGGATACCGAGAATAACATGATAGCCGAATCATGGTTGATACTCTGATGAATCAGTTATTTTCTGATCAATGGGGCTCCATTACTATTCCGTTTGTGGCAAGTGGCAAGTGGCAAGTGGCAAGTTTTAGTTGAGGAAGAATCGTCGTTTCGATAACGTCAGGTATGACTAGAGCCTATAAGGTATACTATAAGGAATAAAAAAGTATAACATTTGCGTCAAAGCGAGTGGGCTAAACTAAGAAAGCTTACGGTTGAAAAGGTTGCCCTACTACAACCTACCCAAATATTATATTTTATACTTAAAAAGTATTGTAATACTTAACTTGATAATATACTATAAAAACATTATGTAATACAATATGAGTAAGAGGCTGTTCTGAGATGTGTAACCACTTGTTCTAAAGATTTCGTTAAAAACATTTTTCGATATAAGTTCAACTTTACAATATTAAAGTAAAATTAAAGGTATGTGAGAAATCTTTGGGCATCTAGAAATATTTTGAATGTCGTCAATATTTTATTTGCCTACATTCAGTAAATATAGTTATTTTTGAAATCAAAGAAATTTATTGCAATAATTGCAAAATTATTTTATCCCTCTCCGCATTCTTTCCCTACTCTCAGATGTCGTTCTGTACACAACATTTTTCTCCGACGAAGCAAATTGGCAGCTATTTTGCCATATAAAACCTATTTTCCGCTGGGTTCTCTATATACTTTGGAGCTATTACAAGCAGATTTTATATGATGAAGGAAAAACAATTTGAGGCCAGGAATTTTGGAACAAGTAATTGGTTCTAATTTGAAAATATTGAGGTTTGGTCCTGGTCCTGGATCCTATAAAATTTGATTCTTAATAAATTTAATACTCTGTCTTGAGTGGGAAGAAAAAGCAGAAGGGAACTGCGAAGCAAAACTTATTTGTTTGTATGAACAGTTCCGGAACGACACGAGGCAAGATTTTAATCGATGAAAACGAGGTTTCGAAACCAGTGAGTCAATATATGAGAACGCGTTATTTTATAAGCAATGTAGAAAACCAAATTTCATGCATATTCATGCTATATTAATATCCTCATCTAACACACACACCTTCCAATGGCGTAGGTGCTACACAAGCAAATATTTATTCGAATTTTTACTACCACCAATGCAAGTACATTGGTGCCTTATCAGTTGACTATCTAATTGCCGCCACAAATCGTTTTTTGATAACGGCATACCCGAAGACAGATAACTGGTTCTAACTTATTGTAATCGGCTGGCGATGCACGCTGATTTGAATTCCACAGACAATTAATAATATATTTTTTGCTGATTAGAGTCGTAGCGATAACCCAGCACCTCCAATTATTCGAGAGTTATTTATTTATTTATTTTTTCTGTTGAACTCATTAAGGCAGGAAAACAAAATAATGGAGCAAATATTTATCTAACGTGTAGATGAGTCTTTTTTTTTTATTGAAACAAATGACAAAGTGCTCGCACATAAGCACATATTTGGGTATCTATGTCATTATACTATTTGTACATACTGTACATATGGGAGCAATTAAATTTTTAGTCACATTTAATAACAATTTATCTCACACAGACGCATGAATATTCCTATATAAATATTTTTGTCTATACATAGCTCAAAGCTAAGTATGTGCAACCAATTCTAACTGTATAATTCATCAATTATAATTAATTGGCGCTGATAGTTGGTAGGGATCGTTGGAGAGACCGAGGTAGGCAATTCCGCCACAGCCAATTATTTCAAATTAATTTTGTGTAATTAGTTATTTCATGGCATGGCATAGCATGGCATAGCATAATGCTAGGATTATTAGGAGCAAATTGAATATGCCTTTGGAATATGGTATTTTGGTGCTTTTTTTTTTGTTTTGTTTAGAAGACACTCACTCGGAAATGTTTTAATATGAATTTACGTGAGTGATGTATGCAATATTTTCTAGTTGAAATAGATTATAGTTCGGTATATAAATATATTTGTGATGCTTCCGATGTTTTATTATTATAATTTTTTTTATTTAAGATATAATTAAGGTCCAGCAAATGACAGTTGTTTTCCCTGAAAATGGTCAAGACACTTGAATTTGTATCGAGGATGCAAACATTGTTGTCATAAGATGCCGCTTTAACCGGGTTTAACTACGTAGAAAACGTCTTGCGAGAAGAATAATTGATTAGTTTTGAAAATCAAATAATTAAGTGTCCTTCGCTATGGGTTTTAACTCCATCTGTCGCTATAGATCTGTCGTGGAAAAGGTGCCCGTATTGGTCTCCACTCATCAGTACAGTAAAATATTTACTCTAGAATAAAGTAACGAAAACTAACTTTGTCGAGAACGCAAGTTTTTGTGTGCTTCGTACCTTATGTAATGTCTTGAGGTCTTAGAGAATGCAATGAGAATGGAGAAATTTTGATTGCCACAACTACCTAAGATTATAATCATTTAGTATAAATTTTATAATACTTAATGGTTAAATGGAAGTTTTTTGGGACGTTCACGTTGTTCACCTTATTCGTCAGTAAGTTGGAATAGGCTACGAGTATTTTTTTGCTCATAAAAAGAGACTTCTTGAATGACCTCAGTGACTTCGTAACAAAATTTTTTGGAAATAAGCACTTTTTAAACCTTTACAATTGTTCTCATTATCAGAGCCACAAACTCGATTAAGAAGTTGCAATTTTTTCAACCTAATTTCAATGCCTTACCGAATGTAACACATTGGATAGAGCCATCTTCCCGTTGTCAATGAGGAGCGCTACCAATTACTTATACCTTGGATTGTAACTTTGTGGACGAATGAAAATAGGAATTGCGTCTGATTGAGCAGATTCCATACCGCTAAAATACACCCATTATATGAAATATATTGAAAATTCGCACAAAAGTTTTCTTCTTGAAGTTTTGGTAGCACAAATTACCACATTTTCTAAATAAACACTAAAATTTTTTACCAAAATTGTAATACAAATAAATTCTCGCTTTCTTACTAAACGATCCAATAAAATTCATTGGTGTTTGAGCTTTCGACACCAGCTGCGCCACGCCAAGTGTTTGTAATAAAATTCACGAGAAGGAAGCAAGCATAAATACTTGAATTTTATTTAAATGAAATTGCTACTTTCTAAATTGTGTTAAAATGAAAAAAGCAACAAAGCAGGCAACAAGTGAAAATAAATAAATAAAGAGATATGAAAATTAAGACGCAAAGGTAATTATAATAAACACTGAGCGGTCTTAAATATACAAAAGAGCCGTCGAAATGGTGGCGGACTTGGATTGGGTGCGTGGCTGAGCTAATGGCTGGTTGGAATGATCGCGCAGAGACTGCTTGGCACAATGGTAGACCGACGGACGGAATGGGTGTCCAACTTTCCGACTGACTGTTTGGTAGTGGGGCTCTGTGCCGCTTCGGCGGGTGGCCGCTGAGCTTTGGAGGACCATTTAGCTGCCGCTGTTGCACAGTTGGCCGACCAAGAATGAGGTGCGAGTGATGGCAAGCAATAAATTGAAGAATGTGTTATTTGCATGCAGAATCAAAATGGGAATCAAAGCAAATACTCATTGCGAGTAGCCCACGCCACACATGCGCCCATACATACATATGTGGGAGTCATTAAAACGTTCTGTTTTCAGCGTTTTCAGCGTTTTCAGCGCGTTCAGCAATTTGCCGAAAGTGTTTTATTTCATTTTAATTATTTTCCAATTTTAATTTCCCATATGATAAACTAAACAAAAGGTGTTGACAGATGCTCAATCATATTTGCGCCGGCGCTCATAGCGTGGTAGGTATCTATGTGTGTGTGTGTGTGTGTATGTGTTTGTGTTTGTGTGTATGTAATCATGATGCTGCTAATGATGAATGAATAATCGTTGGCGTTATGATGATGTTAAACTTTCCATAAATTACATTTGATTTTGTAAGTTTATACTCGAAAGTGTTTTATTAATTGGCAGTATTTTTACCAGGGGTGTTGAGTTCGAATTTACGAAATTTATTTGAAATTAACAGTAATTGTTTTTGTGTTATTCCAAAATCAAATAACACCAGTGGAAGCGATAAAGTTGAGTTATCTCCTTTTAAACTGGAGGAATTTTACGAATTGGACGAATTATGACCCCACTTTTAGCGTTCGGGTCCGTCAGCTGAGTGAGCGACGATGATGTTCGGAGGCTATCGCATGTCTCCGCTCTTTCATGTTTTCATTGCAACTTTCTTGAAACTTTTTTCTAACTCCACCATTTTTCGAAAGTTGTATATAAATGCTTGAATATACATACTCTACTAGCAAGTCCTAAGAAGATTAGGATCTCTATTTTTAGTTTGTTTCAGATGGTACGAATTACTAAAGTGACCCTAACCTGTAGAAGCCCTCTTGAAAAGCTGATTCGAAAGATTTGCCCAGTAGTCGCCATTTTGTATCTAGATGTCGATATAAACATTTTTTATACACATATTTAATAAACGTTGAGATAGAGAAATTCGATTCTTCTTGCCCTACTCCCAGAATAATTGTTAAAACTAGATCTTTTTGAGGACTCTAGACTGGACTCTAGACTGGCCCAACCTCTTAATACATCAGTACCAAGACTTTTGCGAAAGTGAAATGTAAATATACTAAAAAACCTCTTTACATATTAAGTGCTTGACCCAATAACATGTAGACTTTTGAGTAACCCCGGTGTTACATATATCTATGAATCACCTCAAGGAACACCATTTATGTGCCTCTTAGTTCTCCCGATATTTTTACTTACACTAATTATCCCTGATAGTCCTCCAATAGAGTCTATATAAACATCATTTATTATTTAGTCTTTATATTGGTAGACCTAGTGGTCTAATAAATGTACTTACCGTTAAACCATGCACCAACGGCACCGGAAATGATATTGCCAGAATGATCACCCACTGTGTTACGATTGCGATCTTTGTCACCTTCTCGGTGCGTAATTGTCGCGAACGTATCGGATGCACGACGGCCAAAAACCGATCGACCGACATCAACACCAACGTATAGATGCTCGCGAATGCAGTAACAACAATTAAGTATTGCACCGTTCGGCACCACAAATCACCGAAGGGCCAATACTCGGTTATATAATCGGTTGCGGTGAATGGTATGCAGAAAACGACGAAAAGCAGATCGGCAACGGCTAAATTGACAATTAACAGGTTTGTGGTGGAATGCATTTGTTGATTGAAGAGCACAACGAGTATGACGAGCGTGTTGCCGAAGAAACCCGACAGCGCAAAAATGCCGAAACAGAAAGGTACAACAATGCGCACGAAATTGCGCAGCTCTGGTGATAATTCATCGATTTCCTCGTATTGCTCGAATTCGGGATCGATGAGACTTTGTGTGGTGGCATTCAATAATGCGGTGGTTATGTTTTGTATTTCCAACATTTTGCTACTGTTGCTATTGTTTGTGTAATAGTAGGGTGTGTTGTTATGAAGTGCGCTGTTGTTGTTATCGCTTATGTTGTAGTTGTTGCGAATAAATTGACTTACTAAATTCGAGCTTAGATTCATTGCTAATTCTGTGAAGTTCATATTTCAACTGTTGTTGTTGTTGTTGTTTGGTTTTTGCTTAGCATGAATATAGTTTTGGCTCCAAAATGCATGATTGGTTTTCTTTCTTGAAGAATTATTCTTAATTTGAAAAGTCTCTTTCTCGATTCACTTTAAAGACGGGTTCGGTATTTTATAAAAAAAGGTTTTTTTAATTAAGCCAATTTAAATTTTTACTAAGTCTGCTTTTTTCTATTACATTTGATAGATAATTTGTTTCAATTTAAGCTAATTTAATTTATTATTATTCTGTTATATTGTTATATTGTTATTATTACTATTAATCTGTAAATTTTTTTTATACTTTTCATAAATTTTATTCCAATAAAGTTAATTCATATTGTTCTGTTAATTATTTAATTTAATGTTAGGAATGCTTCATAACTTTTTTGAAATTTATTTATCGGAAATAAATGTATTGTGTTAACAATAATGAGTTTAATTGAATTTCGTTTAATTTGTAACCTTTCTAATTTTTAAAGCAATTATGCTAAAGGTTCCCTTTATTAAAGTTTCTTTTAGTGCCTCATTATACTAAAGTAATTTGTTTAATTTAGTTTATAAAATATATTTGTTTAAAATTCCTATATTTTTACTATTAATTAATTTTAATATTACTATTATTAATTTAACTAATTTAATTTCGATAAATTGGTTTTAATTAAATTAAATTAATTTTTATTCATTTAAAATTGATTGTGTTTTCTCCCAATATACTATAAAATGTAATTCATAATTATACTTAACCGAGTTGTTAAAATGATTTCACAATATTTTCAATTATTTAGTTTGATGAATTTATTTTATATCAGTTATAGAATTATACATGTTTAAATTTTTATTGATTTTCATATATTATTAATTTTTTCATCTGATTGCATTAATTTCAATTAATTGTTTGTTAATTCAAAATTTACTGGAATTGTAGTTTTATTTAATAAAGTCAAGTTATATTTGGTTATTTCAATATTTTAAATTAAATTTAATCTAGCTTTATTGCACTAATTTAATTAAATTTATTTGCATTTTTCTTATACTTCAGTTACATTTTATAACAGTTTAATTATGGCAAACATCATTTCATTTAATTGGTATTAATTTATATTGAATTTAATTTTTTAAATACATTACTCAAAAGAAATTATTATCATGAACTTTCTGGTATTCCATTATAACAAATCGTATTCTTCTCTTTATTTATTTTATTTAAATTTAATAATTAGTGATTAAATTAAATTAAACCCCTATACAAATTAGTTTTATTAAACTTAATTTAATTACAGTTTAATTTAGCTTAAGTGAGCCAAAGGTAACTTAATTGTTGTGCAGTTTAATTGAATTTGTTTTGCATTTTTTCACATTTAATTAAATTAGCTTTAGCTCAACTCAGTTAATTAAGTTGTATTTTAATTGAGCGCAATTTAATTTCACATAATTAAGTGTTATTTTAATTGAGTTCAATTTAAAAAGCTTCAATTGGTGAAATTAACTCAATGATTTCATTGAAATTTAATTGTTATTTAATAAAATATTGTCCTATTTAATTACACTAATTTCAACTGAATTGAATTGACTTAGTCTAATTTAATTCATCACTATTTCATTTAAAAGGAATATAGTTAGTTCTTTCAATAATTTATGTGTGTTTAATTTTACTTAAATTAATTATAATTCTGTTCCGCATTTATTAATAATTTTTAACAAATTTTTCGGTAGTTGCTTTTTATTTATAAAATCAATTAACTCTGTATCATATTCAGAAATGCTAACAGGATTTAATTTCTTTTTTATAAAATAATTTATTTTCAAAATTTTAATGACTCTAGCAGACAGTCAGCACTCTAATAATTAAATTTTCACTGCAGTCGTGTTTTCTTTTTTTACTTTCAACATTTTTGGCGTAAATGAAAAATTTATTTTTTGGAAATATTCCACGATTTTTTAATATAAGTATTTTTATTTAAATTTTTGTGGAAAAAACACCTCTAATAAAGGTTATGAACTTACAAATCACAATTAACTTTCACAATTTTTTCCGTTAATTTCCGTTAATTGTTTTCGATTTTCTGCTTTAGAAAATTTCAACAATTTTTTTCATTAATCCAAAATTTGTCACCACAAACTTGTTCGTACAAATTCGGTAAAGTAATGCAAATATTGCAATTTTTTAAACGCCACTTGTTGGACACCGCGTTCGTTTCATTTATTTCGTTACCGTTACCGTTACTGCAAATACACCATCCTAACACTTTGGACCGCATCTCGCGAATGAATTAATACGTTTTGCATAGAAATCGGCTATTTGGCGGAGCACGAGCAAAGTTGAGTGAAATAAGCACATGCTCGCGCCACTACACCCACACAAACACAAGCACACACACACACACACACTTGCGCTTGGAATGGCGCTGATCCTCAAGTGAGTTAACTGGGCGCTTTGGCTATTTGCTCAGTCACACACACACACACACACACATGACGGCGGCGACTTTATCTTCACTTCGACACTGAAAGTGTTGCTCACTTTTCGTGCGCTTCAACAAACCGAAACAACAATATCCAATTAAGAGCGTACAAAAACCCACATGCATATCTATTAAAATGTATACTTCTGCTTGTATGTGTGTGTATGAGTGCGTTCGGTGAATGGTGAAATTGCGACAGCACAGAGCAGACGCCAGCGAAAAATTCAATTAGATTTGGTGAAAGCGCATCAAATGCACACACACACACACACACACGCGCGACTGCATCTGTGTGAAAAACCGAATTATGCAGTGAGATGTGAGTTTTGTTTACCATTTATTGATAAATACACACACATGCACATCTGCATATGTATGTGTTTGTGGTGGTTTTGGTGGTGGCTGCGGTGTGTTGGTACTTTAGAGAATCTGAGCAATGTCAATGGCATTGTCCTTTAGGAAAACCCGTTAATCATATAGAATTGTATAGCAGAGTCAATGTCATCGAAATATCATGCCAACTCAACACACATTCACACTCACACACACACACACACACACACACACACGCACACACACACACACGCATGCAAGTGTTAATCAAAGCAAGTAATTGCCAGTTTCGAGACGAATTGGCTAATTTGCTGTTATATGAGATCAGGGTTATGCATGAATAACCCATATGCTGAGAAAAATGAGAAAGAAAATCATAATGTATGATCTGAGAAAGTACAAACAACAAATCAGCTAGAGATTCTAGAATATTGCGAATATACAATAAGTGTATGCGCGTGTGTGTGACATTTTAAATGTAAGCTAGTGAGGGACCCAGGCTGAAAATGTTTGCTTAAATAGAAGTGGTATATAATTTAAGCAGACATTTGAAAACAACAAGAATGGAAGACCTAAAGGCGATCTAAAGCGATTATTATGGGCCGCTCAATGAAGGAAGATGTATTGAAATTAAAGCCTTTATTGATATGGGAACCCTGGGGTCCACTATTGTCTTTGCTAACGTCTCGGAAAAATGTGCTTAGTAAGTCTTGGTGAAATTCAAATTGAGGAGAAACATTAAACTCCGATTTTGGGCAAAATTATTCGATCTGCAGTCTTCAGACATGGCTAATATTTCCTTAATAAAAATTATTAAACTTCTTTGCACCAATTTTAACGCGTAAATGCATCAATTGTCCGCGATCATTTACTATGAATATCGACGTACATGTTATTGGTGTTGCATCTGAGTAGAAAAGTAAAAAAAGTAAATTAAAGGCATGGCTTACACATATAAAATGCGGGCAAGCATTATATCGCGTATACGCAGTGGTGGTCCTAAATTTGCAGGCTCTAAAAATTAAAATTTCCTCCGGATAAAATGCCCATTAACATCTTTTGTACAATATATAATCCTCTAATGCAACATTAATACAATTGAAGCCCAGTTTGTTTTATTAAAAGCCAAATTTGAAGATTATATAAACTCAACACATGTGACTGGTCAAGTATGATCAAGACTTGCATGATTATTGAAACGATTTTTTTCAATAAACGACATAATTTTCTATTTATTAATTAGTAATGTCGATCACGTTTAAAAATAAGAATAAATTAGTAGAATGGATTACAATTGTGGTCTAGAATTATATTGGGTTGTTCGGAAAGTCATTTCGTTTTTTTTGGGGAACATGAAAGACAGTTTTCGTATAATGAATAAATATTTTATTAAATTATATATTGGCCATTCTGGTCCAACACCTTTTGCCATCTTTCTGGCAGTAACATAATTCCCCTCTCATAAAAGTTTTGGTCCTTGCTGGCAAAAAACTCGTCCAGGTGGTTTTTGACATCTTCATTTGAGGTAAAGGTTTTGCCATCCAAAAAATTTTGCAGGGACCGGAACAAATAGTAGTCGGAAGGCGCCAGATCTGGAGAATATGGTGGATGTTGCAGTACGTCCCATTCAAGCTGTAAAAGTTTTTGGCGAGTGACCAAACTTGTGTGAGGTCTCGCATTATCCTGGTGGAACACTACACCCTTCCTGTTGATTAATTCGGGCCTCTTCTCTTTAAGTGAATCATTCAATTTGTCCAGCTGATGACAATAGACTTCTGAATTAATCGTTGTATTGTCCGGCAAAAGCTCAAAAAAACGATTCCTTTGACATCCCACCAAACGGAGAGCATCACCTTTTTTTGGTGAATGTTGGCTTTTGACACGCTTTGAGCCGGTTCATCTTTTCTGCTCCATGACCTCTTGCGTTTAACATTGTTGTATACAACCCATTTTTCGTCCCCAGTAATAATCCGCTTCAAAAATGGATCATTTTCTAGACGTTTGAGGAGCGAATCACACGCGTCAACACGACGACACAAATTTCGCTCGGTAAGGACATGGGGCACCCACACATCGAGCTTCGAGGTTAAGTCCATGCCTTTCAAATGGCCATAAACAGTTGAATTCGACAAATTTAACCTCTCACCGATCTCTCGTGTGGTGATTCGCCGATTTGCATCAACTAATGCCTTTATCGCATCTTTGTCAGCTTCGACCGGCCTTCCAGACCGTGGTGCATCTTCGACATCAAAATTGCCGGATCGAAATTTTGCAAACCAGTTCTGGCACTGGCGTACTGTTAACACGCCTTCTCCATACACATCCGTCAATTTTTTTCTCGCTTGGACAGCATTTTTACCTTTTCTGAAGTTAAAAAGTAAAATATGACGAAAATGCTGCTTATTGCTCTCCATATTTAAAAAGGCACCAACCAAAAACTACTGGGTAGAATTAATAGAACTTTTTCACACACAAGCCTTGCAATATCAGCTCTCATGACATATAATGGTTATGGGGCTTAAGTGTGAAGTTAGTTTCGAAAAAACGTAATTAAGTCCTCTGGCGGGAAAAAAACGAAATGACTTTCCGAACAACCCAATATTACGTATACGCAGTGACTGCCGTAAAAGCAAAGGCTTCTGAAAATTAAAGTTTCATAATGAAGTACTTCTTCTTACAACATTAAATAAAAACCATGCCGATAAAATTGAGCATTAGTATACTTGGAGCCTAGTAAGCTTTGTTCAGAGAAATATTTATATGTTCCCTGGTTCAAAATCCACGCCACTAATAATTTTAATTTATACTTACTACGATACATACTTTTTACTGTAATTTCTTTAAACATCTGTGTCACAGTTAAAAATTATACGCAGACGCTCGTGCAGACACTAACGAGCACTCGCTATATGCCCCACACTCACTATCAACCGCGCCAATATGGTCGTCAAAGGATACTACGCATTGACTGCATTTGTATGTTGTCTTTCTAAGCAAATACTAAAGTGAGAAAGTATATATATATAATTTCGAGACATCCCTCTTGTGATTTCAACATTGCAAAAATTAAGGTTCTTTGCCAATTTGAAAATATTTTTTGAATAAGGATGAATTGTATTGTGCTTATATTAACTAACGCCACGCTATAATCAATGCGCACGCATGCAAACCTATGCATATATTTACAACATGAAATCATCTATTATTATTCGTTTAAAAAAATCGAAAGTATGAGGGTAGCACTATAACTACTTAACCTCACAGCTCGGTGGCGCCATTATCACACGAGAAACTTACTTTCGGGTAGTATATAGTCGTAGAAGTCTACTGTAAAAATGTGGTGCTCTGCGGTTCTGTAGTATGAGAAGACTATCATATAGACGTTTTTCTGCAACGACTACTTGGAGAAAGGTAACTGATTACCGGGTTGTACTATGCCATATTATTGAGCCGACTTATTTGGGCCCCATTTAGCGAAGAAAATAACGGTTTTCGACAATAATAACGCATCGGCTCACCCCTCTGCCCTCTTCACTGCAAAATACTCCATCTATCATATGCTCCATTTTCGTTTGTTTCTAAACTTGAAAAATTCACTCTCCGGCCAGATATTTGAGTCAAGTGCGGAAGTTTACCCCACGCGGAGGACTACTATACAAACCTCCAGAAAACATGTTTTTCGTAAAAATTAAAATGTTTAAAACTTGATTAAAAAAGTTGAAACATCTCTGGGTCAAGTGCATATAGAGATAGAGAGAAAAGAGAAAGAGAGTGCTGAGAGATAAACCGCCATTTTTCTCATTGTTGTTCTTCTTTTCTAGATTAAGTACTTATCGCATCGCCCTCGCTTATGTACAGACTCTTTAGGACGGGCGCATTTCGCAACTGAATAGTATAAATACTAATATCCACTATACAACATCTCCTCTAAAATATCCAATATTCAATATCCGCTATCTAATATCTCACATCGATATCATCACATCGATTCCACTGTTACTTTTTGGAAAGTTGGAGTAAATGAGATTCAGTGACCAGAATTACGTTCCAAACAAGTGAGTTCAAATCAAGTTGAAAGCTACGGCATAGGGCCATCAGATAGCTTAATAACGGAAATTCGAAGCATTTGACAACGCAAAGCTCGATCATAACTCTTTTATTCGGATTTTTAAAACAACCTTCAGCAGGAATCTTCTTTCGCAGTTTTGCTTTCATTTCTCAAAACCCAGAGAGTCGAAGTGGTGTTTAAAGGAACAATATCCATACAGCCGAAAGTCAACCCGTCCTAATGCAGTTACCATATCATATATAAATATATGTGTGCACATACATTGGTGTTTGTTTATAGCTATTGCTAAACAAGGGGAGATAGCTGGGAGAAATGAAACTGAAGCCAATCATTTCGGATGTCAACAGACAAATGGCGTCACAATACTTGGCGACAACAACCGGTAGAACACCACACCACACACCACAGATGAAACCACGAAACCATGGAGGCGCACACAGCGCACCCAACTAAGACAAGAAGGGTGCGCGGGAGGCTTGCTAAAGCGATAAAGATTACAATGCCGGCAATGGCAGTCAAACTTCAGCCAAAAATGGGGCGACGTATTGTCACCACAACAGCGAAGGCGGAGGCGCAACCACCGACCGACCCAACGAGCGAGTGAGTTGAATGGACGAGGGACCGGGGGCGCACGCATGCTAGTTGCAGGTTCAAATTGTACACACGTGCTGCACGGAAGGGCAGCAATGTAAGCGGTGCTTAGCAGGCGCACTATCGAATTTTCCCACGCACTAGACGTCCTTAGCACACACTGAGCGGCAAAGTTATTTCTTTGTTTTGCACGACCGACAGGTGCTGACCTTTAGTTTTGCTCTTCTAATGCTTATGCTTTTTATGCCGTTTGAATTTTCTTTGACAAAGATTCTTATACAGAGAATTCGACTTTCAATACGATTTTTGAGTTCAAACTGCACACGTTCGTCTCCAGCGCACAACTGATGAGCGGTGGTTGCCACGGACGCCGTACGAGGCTCACATTGGACCGCCGTCACGGAGGCGCTACAGCCACACAAACCCACTGCGGCGCCATGCCACCAAGTGTGGGCAATTTTGGCTACCCAAATCGAGCTGACTGCGCTCTTCACAATTATTGCTGCTTTGTTGTTGTTGCTTGTTCGTTGATTGCCAACACTTGAGTGTTTTGCTGTTCGCTTGGTTTACAGCTTGTTGCCGCCTTAGCTGACTGCCTGTCTGGCTGTCTGGCTGCTTAGCTGTGTCGCGGGCTAATGTAGCATATGCGTTTCCAATGTGTCCTAGCGCGTTCCAGTGCCCAGTCGGCGGTGGAGTGGAGTGAGGTGTGTTATAAAAAATATGTAAAAATCTAATGGCAAACAACAAAATAACCACTCAGCCTCGGCGCAGAAGTCACAATAAGTGTAGCATTAATGAACACGTCAAAAGCATACAACAACAATGAGTGTGAGTTAAAATGAAAGCCAAAAACTTTGAACAAACGAGCAGCAGCAGCAGACGAGAAGCCGTCATAACACCGAATTTGGGCTCAGTAGAGCTGAGAATCGCAAATGTCACAAGCTCAGCGCCCAAAACCACACCAATTCACTTTTTTTTTGTGGGTGGGAGACATCGGTCGAAATTTGGGTGGCATCAGTCAACGCTATCTATCAAAGCAACTGTCAAAAGTCGTCTCGTTCATTTGTTGACACAGATAACACAAAGGGCAAGTCACTGGCGGGGCATTACATGGAGCGGTGGAGCCGGTACGCTACCCGCCTTGAAGAAGAGCGGTCCGACGACATTACGTGGCAATATTTGGGTAAGGCGTTCGATGTTGGCATTGTTTTGTTTTTGCTGTTCTGGCAGCAGAGGAATTTTCATTCATCCAATGCTTTGACTATAATATGGTTAGAATATTTAATAGTGATTAGGAACAGCAAACAAAATATTTTCCATCGTTTTGGGCGACTCCGAACGCCTTAGCGTAAAATAAGAGTTATTCTTTCGAAAATTATCATAATACCGACCGCTTCGTCATAGTCACAAGAAAGTGGCACTCTTTTGGTGGAAGGACCTTATAGCAAGCTAAAAAAATATCCGCTAAATAACGGACCTCCCGCTGAGCTACATAAGTATTACGAAGCTGATGAAATTCGAGTAACACTGCTAAAGTACCAACGAAAGAAATGTTTCATAACAATTATTCTGTTTCGAAATTCGAGTCAAAATCATACATCGTTGCACCTAGCGCATCGATGAAAAGACGAAACCAATCCAGATTGAAGTGTTAAGATATTCCCCTTGAAAGTTGAGGTCTGACATATCAATGATTTCATTAGAATTAAGACAGAGTTTTCCGAACTGTTAGAGCGTAACCAAGAGATCAAGCCTTTTGCATTACTCTCTTTCAATTAGAGCTCGATTCGCTCAAATATATGATTTACGAGAGTGAATCGCAATATCGATAATACTTATCTCAACAATGATATAGTTTTTTTGCGATTTGAAATACCTAACCTCTCAATAATCATTTTTCCACTGATCAACAACTGAGTTGTAGTAAGACAAACCCACCTCTCATTTATTGACTATCGGACTAACGACTATAAAAGTAATGGAATCGCGCTTGCTAACGACTGGAACACTGTAAATAAATTCCTCTATTACAACTACCTTTTAAAATTCTCACATTCCTCTCACCAAATAGGTGCAGCAAAGTAGTCTTGATATGCAAGTAGGCTAAGAGCCTATGCGCTTATGAGAAACTCCAATAGTAGAATTTTCTTCTAGCTTAACAACTAAATAGCACAATCAACGGAGTATTAACGAGACCAAAAACGAAAAACTACTTAGGTGGTTTGCTGATCAAAATGTAACATTAACAACATTCCGAACCGAACTTGCAATTTCAGTTCTAAGAATTTTTTGTACAAAATATGTGTAACATTCATAGAAGAAGAGAAGATTTCAGACAGTTATCATTTTACATTTAGCACTTCCATTTTTGATCGCTTTAAATTGAACTAAAGTTGCACTGAAACTTATTGGCTGACTAATTTGAAAGGAAAGTCATTTGAAAAGCCCACTTATAGGTATTGATTCATAATATACACCTTATATAAGGGATATATAATCACCTTTGCGCAACATAAGAATTGCAAATAGAAGAGAACGACGGTGAAGAAGAAGATTATGACAATTTTTGACGGACGCCAATTGTCAATGCGTTTGGACAGAAGGCGAGGTTGGAACATCTCAACGCTTTCTGTTCAAATGTTCAGCTTCCGCTGGACTGAGGTGGAAATATGTTGAGTGTCATACCTTCAGTTAACCGAACGAATTGGCTGGGATGGAAATTGACTCGACTGATTTATGATAAATTCGAAGTGCTTCGTCGATATACGAAAATTGCTTGACCCATCCTTAGAAGTTTTTGACAACACAAAGGACCGGCGTTCCAACTGTCTTTCCATTTCAAACTAACCAAACCTTTTGTAGAACATAGCCAAGTAATGGTATTAGCATATTTTCAGGCGCATTACTTCAAACGCTTGTTGTGTTTGCCCTCAAAATGGATGCGGGTGTCAACTAAGATATATTTGAAGCTGTTTACGAAGTTATGGCCACCAGATCGATCACAAGAATGCACTTTGCGGGGACTCGACTCGGGGTAAAGGACTTCTAATGTATATAAGTGGACTATGAAACTTTTCACTCCGAAGTGGGATTTCTCCCAATTCAATGAGAGAGTCAATGAGAGCATCCGTAAAATATCGAAATGTATACGCAGAAACTTGTACTCCATTCACCCCAGGCCTCATAATGCATATACAACAAGCTGGTTGGGTTTCACAAATATATTATTCGCCATCGCAGCCGAATATGAATTAAAAAAGGTCAGTGAACACTTCCAATGCAGATGAGATGTTGAAAGAAAACGCTTAATTCTATGCTCGTTGGAGAAGGTGAATAGCACCGAATCCCGAATCTAATTTACAATTACCCCGAAGTAGTGCCACCAGCGAGGTAGCGAGGTAGCGCGGTTAATGGGTTCAAAGGTGAGGCCGGGCTTGAGCTGTTGGTTGAGTGTTTGTTGTTGCTAGTTACAGCGCACTACTTGCCCAAAGCTACTCACCCTACTATCAAGCTACACATGTACGATTAGGTGCGAGCATGTGTGTGTGTGTGTGTGTGTTTGTAGTTTTTTCGATTCAACGCATTAAGCGGGCGTATAATTAAGCGGTGGCATTGCAGTGAAATAAATTAAATTCATATTTTAAATCCCCGCTACATTTCAAAGCGACTAATCCGTTTTCCATTTCCATTCACAACTCTGTCTACGTGTGTGTGTGTGTGTGTGTGTTTCACTAAATTTGTGAAATTAAATAATTTTCGGTGCGCAGCAATGCCAGCGGCAGCGTTTTTTGTGCAATTAACTTATACAGTTATACACTTTTACGGTTATAAATGGACATAATATTAATTCGGTTTTTTTTTGCCGGCGCAAAATTTTAACTGAATTAACGCGAAAGTTTAATACAGCGTAAATGATTTCATTTTCAAGGCTAACAAGTCAGTCGCAATGAGTTTAGGGATTAGTTGAAATAATTTTGCCGAATTATGCAGTTGCACACACACTCAAATGCACACATACGTGCACACGTACACAAAGCACAGTTATTCGCTTAAATGTGCGAGAAATGCTGCAATAATAACAACAGAAAAGCGCGCGATTGAGCAAATGAATGCGTATGCTTATTTCCATAATATTTTTGGGCGAAATTTTGTGGCAAGTTAAGTTGCAAATTTTTTTTTTTTTTTTTTTTTTTTTTTTTTTTTTTGTTTCAATAAACGAAATACGAAAGGTATAAATAATTTTGGCATAAAGTCGGTTAGTTTTTTATTTCTCAATGCGCAAGTAGGGCAGCGCCAGTTTCGCTTCGGGCCATAATTTAAATTTGAAGAAGTGGCAGGAGTTAAATGAATATAGTGGCATTAAAACGTTTCAAATACTCAGTTGAGTAAAAGGGCTCCCATTCCAGCCTCATAGATGTTTCCAGTTCTTGGTGCTAATCGCAATTTTCTTCACAGCTTGCATGTGAGAATATTTAAAAGCAAATAAATAACAAATTAAAGCTAATGAATAATAGCTGAGGAAACGAAAAGATATGTCAAAATCAGCTGTTTCTTGTTTACCAAAAAAAAAACCGATTTAGTCGTTTTCTAAGCAGACTTCCTTCCATAGTCAAAAGAGCCGAATCTATTTCCAACATGAAAAACCCGTTAGTCGCTTCAAATGAAGACTAAGAACATGTTGAACACTATATATTTCAGACAATACCGGTTTGAGCATAGACAACAAAAGAAATAGCTCGGCCAAACATCAAGCAGAATACAGCAGAGATGGCAGTAACTAAGACTTAAAAGATCACGCAATTTATTTTTGCTTAAAATGTGGCGATATTAAGTCTTGGAATAGATAAGACTCAGAGTGAACATGTAAGTTCAGAGCACACTGAAGGACCAACGATATTGCCATATCAAAACAAAAAGCTCTTTGACTAAGTGTTGTCTTGTACTCTACCGATGTCTATTGATTGAGCTCAATAAACATTAGACTAACATGTGTACAAATTCCTATACTGGGTGTGAGGTGGATATGGCATGAGCTACTGACTTCTGACTGAACTTTTTTTCAGTAAATATCTCTTTGGAATACTCAAGTATTACAAACGTCTTTTGTACCATTATTTACAGTACCAAAATGGACTATATTTTTCAGCATCCGTTATAGAAATCATGAATAAGTCTTATTAAACTAGGATGTGCTAATCCCTATGAGAAGGGTGACTATATAAGATCATCTCGACAGCTTAACAAGTTTCGTTACATTATCCGGTTGATCTCATATAGGGCCCCGAAAGGACATGTATTAAATTATTTCATATACTCGTGTATTAAGTGGGCGTGGTATTAAAACTTTAGGTATTCAACTTCATTCAAATTAGCTTAGTATGAATACTATAATAAATGTGGGTCACTCACGAAAAAATTGTTTACAGCAAGTATATATTCTTCTAAGATAAAAACCTCATTATCTAGTTCGGATAGGGCGATATTGATCCAGATTTCGAGGTTTTCGGAAATATACTGCTATAAGAAAATTTTGGAAAATGCTAATAAAATAGCTATAGTCAAGCCGACTTTTTTTTAACTATGTTCGGTGGGTCAATACCCACTATAGCTACTAGCAGCTAACAACTATAGAAAATACATTGAAAATGCACTTGAAAATGTCGGATACATTTTCATTGTGAATATGGGCCATTTTCAGGATATATATCTATATATATCTCTCCCAATTTCTCGCCACTATACACTATACCCTTATGTATGCTGCGGGAGTATATAGAAAGTGCAAGAAAATCATGAACATTTTAAAGCAGTCCCGCAAATATTCGCATTGTATTGTGAAGCGGAAGAGTAGTATTGCGCAAATCCTTTTTGGCATTTTCCTTTACGTGCTTTTCTTACTCCACTACGTTTGATTATTTTGCTTTTCATTCAAATTTGCTACGCTATCATCTTTTACGCATAAGCGGACGCAAAGTGTTCCGTATTCGGAGATAACTTTTCGGTTTTTCATTTTTTCGGTTTTTGCATTTTTCCATTATTTTTTATTTTTTTGTTCACGCAAAAGCCGCTTGCAGACAAGAGAGTAAAATGCGAATGCATGCGCGACCAGCAGTCCAACAACAGCACCGTGGTGGCGTTGCCACCCTTCAGCACCGCAGTCGTACCGCTTGTTTCGTTTATTTTGTGCTTAATTATCCAAATTGATTTCTTCTTCTTCAATTCTTCTACATTTTTGTTTTAACTTTGTTGTACTGCTATTCATTTTTTTTGTTTGTTGTTTTTTTTGTTTTTGTTTTGCTTTCCAACTCTTAGTTATTTCTATTGAATTCCAGTTTCCTTGCATTTAGTTTACAATTCTGCTTTGCCTTGATTTTCGTTCACCTTTTATTTTTATGAATTTATTTCAGCAGCGATTCCCTTTCCAACCCTCCGCCTAGAATACTTTTGGACAGCAGCAGTTTGCGCAGCATTAAAATTGGCTTCAAAAAGTCTCGCTCGCCAAGATTAACCCTGTGCGGATATGCTTCGCTCCCGTTGGTGGTGTCCGTCTGTGGTCTTCTTCTATTGCATTTCAATTTTTCTTTTGGAGATTAATTGCAAAAATTAATTTAAAACAAAGTAACCTAAACAGGGATTTTATGGAGATTTGCGGCGTACAAGAAATGCGAGGATAAAAGAGTTTCAAGTGTAGCGGCGTGGAAAGTTCGAGGAAATGGGGAGTAATGTATTCCACCGGCAAATCAAAATTCTGGAATGCTAAATACTTTAAAACATTTAAGTAAATATAATTTGTGTAATTACATTTTGGTGCATGAATTCGAAATAGTCAACATTAATTGCATAAAAGATAGTGCTGCACTCTCTTTCTGTAATGCCAGTGATGACTAGAGGAGGGTGGTAACCGAAAAAGACTTTTCTGTGCCAACGACAGAGGAAGTTCTCTTTATTGGACCTTGTGGCAATGATTTCCATACACCGCCGAATCCAACTCTTTGTGGACTTGCTTTTGTTGGGTGCTCCCTTACAGTGGCCTGTTGGGGATTCTCCACCAAAGTCTATTGCCTCAAGCTAGAAACTCCCGATTTTCACTTCGAAGTAAGATTATGGTGCCAGTTTTGAGCCATCGTCACAAAACGAGGCCATGCTGTGATCGGATTCATCCATTCATTGTAGTTTTTGGTTGATTGTGAGTTCATATGACACCCATTTTGCACAGCGCTTTCGCAAATAGAAATAATATGATATGCAAAACATGTTCTCTTTATATCTTGCAGGAGTGCCAACTATTTCGGCCAACTTCATTTTACGCTCATCAAAAGTCATTTTCTGGATTTTGTTAATGTTTTCGTCGCTAGCGACCTGCTTTCCGCGTGTGTTTAGTCTACTTGGGATTTAGCAAACCACTTACGGCTGGTTGCATCATCTAACGGAGAAGCCGGTTAACACTCATTGAACAATTTTTCAGTACTCGGAGTTATCAAATTTCATCATATCCAACATCGCACCTCGAAGGCACCATTAGCTTGGCTCAGTGGCCCCATCAGTATGCCATCGACTCAGCTAAGTTTGTGAGATCTTTAGGACATCTGTAATACGACAATTCGTCCGCTCTCCGGCAAATTTTCTTTAGTACCTCAATAGTCGAATAGCAGCAGAACGTCATTTTTAATATCAAGAAGTTTAGGGGTATACTTGAAACATCAGCTAACGAGCGTACCGGGGGGGACTTTGAATATTGTTGTGACATGCCTTGTGTGTTTCTCCTTTTCCTTTGGAAGAACTTCATTCTGCACGGATTTTAAAATTATATTACAGCCAACAATATTCCATCATAATAAGCCAGTAATTTAAAAACAAAATACAATCAGTTGAATTGCTTAGAAAATGGGTGCTCCGAAAACCACAGGCCGAATTGAAGATGTCTATACAGTTTGGTGGATTATAACACCAACACATTTGAGCGTTTTCCAAGGTCTCCCATAGAATGTTTAATCTATACCAAGTTCTCCTCTCTCACCAGCTCCTTTTCACCTTAATTTGAAAAATGTAGCGGAAGTGTTTCTGCAATTTTGTGTTTTTTTTGTTTTTTTTTTTTTTTTTGTAACAAAAAAGTACTGGTAATCAGATAATTGTACCATTTTATGCTTAAGATAGCAAACCAATTCCAAATACGGACTGAGACCGACATAGCCAGTGAGTGAGTGTAACGGTAGTAGAGTGAAGAAAAGCGAATGAAAAGAAAATATTTTAGTGTCATTAAATTGACTACAATGAACATAAAACCGAGTGCACCGGCAAAAAGTTGCACAGCAACACCAAAAAAAAATATAATAAAGACAATGCAACAATGGAAATGCAACAAAGAAAAAGAAAACAAAAAATAAAAATAAAAATTATAAACAAAGGTGCCTGGCAGCTGAAACAATGACATTGCCGACAACAATGGCCGCAGCAGTCATTTCCGCGCCGGTGGGAGGCTGAGCACTCGCTCAGCGCGGCAACAAATATTTGTGGCACAGCCGGCGGTGCAACGGAAGCGGAAATACGCAACAGACTGAAAAATCACATTTCTTATGGCATTTAATAAAGTAGCAGTAGCGAATGCAGGCGCCAAGCGGTAAACTAGCTGACAGACTGACAAGCGAAAAAATGAGCGCATGCCGAGCGGTTGATCTGTGGCAGCGCTCATGGAATACTTGAATGGTTGAAGCGAACCGGAAAACGGATGTTTGACACGCAACTCTTTAGTTGTTAAGCCGATAGTGTGCAAATAACAACAAACGACACGAAATTGTTAACTAAAGCTTTGGCGCACTGACTAACTGCTTGCAAGTTGACTCCCCCCGGTATGCTTGAGCTGTTGAATGACAACTGCGAGACTTATCTATTGCCGAGTTTTGACTTTTGTTTTATTGTCTTTTGGTGATTGTGTGTAACACCTGCGCCAATTCATGTTGGATGAGTAGAGGTCATAATAAAATAGGCGGATATGGGCAGCGCTTGAACTAAGTACCAACGATTGAACCGATTTAAATATAGAAGGATTTGGTCCTTAAGGAGTGATGATCGAATCAATGAGGAAGACAAGTTAAAAATAAAGGTAAAGTTAAAGATTTGGAAAAATATAATAGATAAAAGTTAAGATAACGATAAAGATAAAGATAAATATAACAATTACGATGAAGATAATAATAATGGTAGAAAGATAGGTAGCCAGGTAGATAGATAGGTAGACAACGATAACGATAGAAATAAAAGATAGAGATAAAGATAAAGGTAAAAGATAAATATAGGTATAAAAGATAAAGACAGAAGAGAGAGAGAGAGAGAGAGAAAGAGAGAGGGATACGGATAGTAATGTAGATGGAGGTAGAGTTAGAAATATATGTTGAGGAAGAAGTTGATGTGCGAAAATATAAGGCCATTGACAAAATTATAAAAATGCATTAAATTAATACCGGGCCAATGATTTGAATTAGGTTTTTATTAGATTCAGTTTAATACACAATAATATGTAACTAAGGAGTAGTATTTTCATTGTTCAGCGCCTTTGAACTTTGGAAGTATGCTTTTGTCGAAAAGAAACTGTAATATGTGAGTGCCTTTGTGACAATACTGTAATCCAGGAGGGTAAGCGTATTCTATCTGAAAGCTACCAGAGCAGATATTGTACTTATCTACCTTGATGAATTGGTCAGTTGGCTGGGTAAATCGGCATGGAATGGAGGTATATGATTTGCCACTCTTTTCACTCCTCTTTCACTCTTACACGGCGAAAACGAGACTGGGTGGACTACAAACTAAGTCAATCAAAGCTTTTGGAAAGAGACGGAATGGGTTTGTAAAGATTGTTTTATCAACGGAAAAACAGTTTGGGTATACTATCTATCATACTAGCTGCCTATCTAGTCTGAACTGGGAAAGATATTTCTTAAACTTCTGTAGTTAAATCAGATCTGAAACTCTTTGTTGTACTAACAATAGCTGACGAAGAGAACTAAAGTTTTAATATATTCTCCAATTCTGCCAATTAATTCTGAAGTCCTGGTGTTTTCCCTTGTCTAATTCAGGCATTCGGAACGGACCTTGAGTTTTATCAGTAGACTAACAGTCAACTCGGCAACATTTCTTAAATATATTTAGAGAATGTTATAAATCGCTACAAAAGCAACATTAAACATTCAGATAAGGTTACGGCATATAGTGTTCCAAGTAAATATTGTAAGTAATTTTGAACGACTAAGGAATGTCTACGGAACTGTGTTATGCTATGAGAACTTTATTATTTACTATATTATTAGTAGGAAATAAAGGTCGATTCTCCATCTTGCTTTAGATATATAGAATAGAGAAGAACTGTCCATTCCTGGATAGAACTGTCAGAGCAAAATATAGTCCAACTTAATGGAAAGTGAGGTTATGGACTTGTGTCAAGTCACACATAGTCACACTAATGTACATTTTTATACATATCTGTTCTTGATGAACATACCTTGAATATTTATTTCTAAACTGATCAATTGCTACCGCAATCTAATTTGAATATGCAACTTTCGAAGATACTTTAAAAAAATAAATTGTATAACTACATTTTTTTACAATAATTTTCACAACTTTTTAGTCCCCTTTATATACTTCGTGATATTTATGGGTTAAAGGAAATAACTTCACTTATATCTTTACTTATATTTTTTGTTTTCGTGTTGGCAACTCTGCCTGGTTTAATTTGTCACAGTAGAAATATTATAGATAGAGTAGAAATATAGCCGAACGCTAATAAAAATACTCAATAAAACTTGCAATGCTGTCAAATTGTTATTTATTATCTGAGCATATATTTATAGAGATATGTATAAACATACTTACACACAAACATGCCGCAGCGCACCCAATATCTTATCTCATCCATCAAAGCGTTCACTGTTAAGGCCAAGTGAGCAAACCAACTGCTACGCGCTGTCATCGCGCCAGTTGCCTACGATCAAACGCGTGACCAGCGGCTAATGAAAAACAGTCGCCGGCAAGCGGTAGACGCTAGACGACAACTAAAGCAACAACACGCTGCATTAATACCACACGAACGAGCGATAATTTCCATACATATCAACTTGTTTACACGCACGATACCGGTTTGACGAACAGCAGAGAGTAGGTAGGTTACAGCTGGCTGTTGAGCAACTGAAAATGAATTGGAAAAAAAGAAAGCAATTCAAATAAAAAACACGAAAATACAATGGGAAACAAAAAATGTTGACAAAAATTGCAAAAAAAAAACATAATTTTCAGTTAGGCTTTCAATAAATAAAAATTGCAAATCGAACTAGAAAATTTATGTGCGGAGCGTGGCGCAGCGTAAACGCTCTGTGGCGTCTACTTGAAGGTGAATCGAAGTCAGTTGCTGAATTGTGATAATATCGGCAGGTGACCGGCGCAGCGTCGAGCGGCTGATGAGCGTTTTCTTTCGCACAGCAAATATTGTTCTAGTAAATCATTTCTGCAGACTGTGCGCGCGTAGTGTTATTTGTTGTTGTTGTGCGAAAATGTGTGCGTGATGAAGTTGCAGAAGCGTTGCTGGCATTGTCGACTGCTGTTGCTGCCCATGGCGTTGCTGCTGTTCACTTGCATCTTCACCTGCATGCAATTCATTGAGTATGAGTATGCAGACCTGCAAATCGAAAACGACGAACAGGCGCAAGTGAATATTAGATAATAGTAAAGTGTGCAAAAATAGTTAAAAATTAAAAAAATTAGAAAAATTAAATTCTACAGAAATTCTTTCGAAAAAACATTTGAATAGAAAAAAAATTTTTTTTTAATAAAAAATAAATTAAAAATAAATAAATTGTGGAAAAAATAAGAAATAAAGAAATTGTTGAAAAAATATTGTTAAACAGAATTACATGCAAAAAAAATTAATGCAAAGTGTCACGGCAAATAACACTAGCAAAAAATTTCATCTTCATGTGACTTCTGATTTCTGAATAGTCTGTGTCAGCGCTTAGCCTAATTCACATGCAACAAACGTATGCTTCTCTCACCAGCAGGTGCTACCCGTTGGCGCGGAGAGTGCACTCAGCGACTATGTGATAGCGGTGCGTGAATTCTTAGCTGCAGCGCCGACTGTGGCGCCGGCCGCGCCATGGGAATTTTATCATTACAATGCGGCACGCAGCGACGCAATTGGCGCCTTACGCGCGCTACCCGACACACGTGGCACCAGGTGCGTATACAGTGATATAATACAATTGCAAATTTTAAACAAATGTGCTAAACAAAAAACTAAATTAAGCAAACGCTATTTGCAAATGCAACGCTTCCGCTTCATTACAGCTGCACCGCGCGCCCCTATCACCTGGCCATGCAACGCGCGCGCGTTTCCATCATCATCGCGTTCCACAATGAGGCACGTTCGGCGCTCCTGCGCACCATTATGACTCTGTATCACCACACACCACCGCGCTATCTGCACGAGCTGATACTGATCGATGACTGCAGCATGGATGGTGCGTATACGCCATGGTCGCAAATGCAAATGAGCGCGCATATCGCGCACACCGCGTCGGCGTCGTTCCATTTTTGCGTGAAACCACACGTGCGCATTTGCATGCTTACTTTGTATAACTACCGCAAAAATAGACAATACTAAATTGTATTTTTTTCACTGCTTCTTATTTCCATTTCTTTCTTCTTCTTCTTCCTCACCATGTCTGCACACGGCCCGCTTAGCTGATTTGCTGCCGTCCATGCTTAACCTCCAGCTACCGCCATTTATGAGTAATTTCTCATCGTCGCCGTCGATGACGACCACAAACTATGCCAGCTTACATTCTTCGGTGAATTCAAGCAGCAGCGCGCCCACTTGGCAGTCGCAGGTTACAATTAAAACAGCGCGCAATACGCAACGCTTGGGCGTGATTGCATCACGTAATCGCGGCGCTCGTCTTGCCACCGGCGATTATTTACTCTTTCTCGACAGTCACTGTGAGGTTAACGTGGGCTGGCTGGAGCCCTTGCTGGAGCGTTTGGCCATAGGCGCGGTGGCCGTCAGCCCTGTGTTGGATAGCATTAATGCGGAGTCGTTGGAGTATGTGGCAAGTTCGAGGAATCTCATGGGTGGTTTCGATTGGAATTTACATTTTCATTGGATACCGCGACCGCAATCAACGCAATCAACGCAATCACAGCCACAGCGACGAGACCAATACAACCAGCGGCAACAACAACGGCAAGCATTCACGGAATCTTTAAATGCGAAAACCGCATACTTACAGCAATTCGGTTGGGCGCGCAGACGATTTGGTGTGGCGCGTATGCGACGCGACACAAATACCGCCACAACGGCATTCGAGTAATTTACCCACACCACTTCATATTTAGTTTTTTGCTTTGTTTATTTACTTTAACGAGAAATACTGCCGTCTAATCAGCTGACTGTATCGCATTTCAATAGAAAGGTCATAATTATGATGTGTCTTGAATTTCTATGGAATTCAGCTTCGTCTCACATCTTAGTGCATTGGCGTTTAAGAACGTTTAAAGAGTGCCAGTTTAGTAGATTGTAATTTTGCGAATTACTGTGAAACTTTACAAAAAGCTCTTTTATATTAGCGTTACCGTCACAGTTTACTAGCGCCCTCTATTAGAGAAAACTTGGTCTTTTTCTAGCGGGTGATAGTACTTAGATGGTAGATATGCTTGGCTACAACGGCTGCCAATGACTTGCATTATTGTAAAATTAAGGAAACACTTCAGATTTCTATTCACCAGCGCTTATTCTTTGCATATTCTGAATTGATTAGAAGGAAGTTCTAGAATGCTAGAAATGTCTCTCATATTTGGAACATATTATTTATTTGATCTATTTAGTCCAGTAGAAAACTTGAAAAGCTATTCAGTTCCTTCTTAACAATAAAAAAAAAAAAACCTTGCACAATCCAAACCAAAAAATAAATCTCTGAAGAAACTGTGATTTACTCTCCCAATTTTAAGCTTAAAGAATTTGAACGTAATTCGAGCTTCCGATTACTTCCGCTTACAGTCAGTGGTCTCATAAAATCGTAATTAGGGTTTGATTTTAATTCCACATTTGTGAGCTCGCTGCGTACAATAGATCCAGGGTGATATTAGAGGACGAGTAGGTTCATTTATTGTGTCCACATGCCCATAACAGCTTAATATAGCGCGACCAATAGCACTCTAAGCAAGCTTCAATCCTATATATATTATCCTATCCTATATATCCTATATATAAAGCACAATTAAACACTATGGAAAATCTTCACTGTTTATTTGTGATCATTATTATATACCAGCTGGTGGGAAGCTATATATTTGGCTGAAGAGAGGCGATGTGGAATTAGCTGTCTCATAAAGCTCTCCATGCAATATTCGTCTAACTAAAATGTCAAAGGCAAAATGTTTTGGTACATAAGGCACGAAGGCCAGTATTAAATAATTAGAGTTCACCAACGAAAATTTAGCTACGGACTTCTTCATCAATAATGGCAAAGAGCAAAATCATTTACATCAGAAAAATTTTTTTAAAGAACGATCGCACCAAGCTTCTTCTTTTCTACCTGAATCTGATTTCTTTCTATCTGAACTATAACTAATATTACTTTTTTCCAGAAGCCCCACTTTTGCAGGTGGAATATTTATCATCTCGCGGGAATGGTTCTTCAAATTAAACGGTTTCAATCCATTACTAGAGGTAAGCATACTTTCAAATTAAACTACATCAAGTACATATACAGGGTGCGTCATTTTGTATAACGAAATGTTGCAGAAATTGTATAGTTTGTTGCTCAGTGTGATATTGCGCATTTTCTTCTTAGTAAACCAAGACATTTTTCATGCATTTGCGGGCATATTAATGAGTCAAAGTTGATTGATAACAATTTCCCTGCATTGTTTCGTTTTCTAATCACTTTGCAAAGCAAGGCTTAACACAATATTAATATTCTCGTATTTTATGGACGTTCTTTGTTTCGTTTGATAAATAAATATATGTATAAGTGCATCAATCTTCTCAGCTCTGATTAAAATTTGATGACTTTGATGGACTCAAATATACTAGTGGGTTCGAATGAAGCTCAAGATAATCTTCATACTGAAACTCATATTCTTCGCACTCAAAACTATATAATTCATATAATGCAATTATAATTATTATGCACGACTAGCGCAACCCTTCAACCAACCCTGTCCTGAAATAAGTGCAGAAGTGGTTAAATCACCGTAATGAGGTAGCCACATACTCCCTTTTAATAAAATCAAGCACTTTTTCCAGAAGAGCGCATTGCACAAGACTAGCGAGTAGAGGAGCGGCACATCGATTGTGGCTCATTTTTGAGAAAGAAATAGAAATAAAATTTTCAATATAAAATGGATTCAACGCTTCTACCAACTTAACTTAACTTAACTGTTCCACAATTGCACACAATTTTCCTTTATTTTTATCTTCTCTTATTTTCATTGATTTTTATAGACTTGGGGTGGCGAGTCCATTGAATTCTCCATAAAATTGTGGCTTTGTGGCGGACAAATCGAGATTGTGCCTTGCAGCCGGGTCGGGCATATTTTTCGCAAACAGCATCCATTTCGTTTTCCCAACGGCAGCGATAGCCAGACAACATATCTCAGGTAAGCCTCATGACCCCAAGAGTATAACCTAAATTGGTTAGACACAGCCATAGCAGCGGCCAATTGAACTAATGCCTGCAGAGCTAAGATATGCGTTTGTGAATTAGATAGATATATAGACTCATAGTACATATATACCACTCATATATGTGACTGTGTATGTAAGGCCACTTTTAAATTAACAAATATGAATTTAGTTGTCGAAATATTTTGGTTGAAATTTGAAAATCTAACTTGCGGTTGAAGCATTTTATTTTGTTTTGGGAATTTCGAAGGTCTAGGAAACTATTAGCAGATTTGTATATTTAAATCGACTTTTTAGCTTTCTCTTCATAAATTCTTCATTTCATTCGGGAGCAGCTGAACATTATATACCCTGGCAATTTGTAAGAAACAAATGCGGTAAATTATTTAGATATACGGGGAGTGGGATATATCATGAACCGATTTCACCCATTTCCACCACGAGACTATATTGTATCTAATATTATATATTCAGTTGATTTTGCCAAGATATCTTACATATTGAGCGATATATACGGTATAAGCTCAGCCAGAGTTACAGCAATCATTATATTGGGTATATGGGGGCTAGGAGAAATACTGCACCGATTTTATCAATTTTTATGACTAGACCATATTATTCTTAGGAAAAGACACACACACACACTTCATTTTTTTAAGATTACTTACAAATTTACACACAATTTCTGTAGGTCCTCATATTCGCCATTTGGGGGCTTGAAAGTGTATAATACGATTCATATTATTTTTTGGATAAGGGTAGTCACACCTTAAAGGCACTATTTGTGTTAAACTCCATTTCTATATCTTCTTTCATGCTTCATTTAGCTACTGTAGAGTGAAATAAGCTGATACGAATTAAATTTGTATCATATGGGAAGTAGGCGTGGTTATTTTCCGATTTCACCTTTTTTTAAGTTTGTATTACCTCTAAGTTTTATAGCTTAACTTGTGGCTTAGATATAGCATGTTATATTTTTTCAACATTTTTTACTAATTAAAAAGAAGGGCGGACGAACAGTAACCCGGAATTCAACACTCCTCTTCATCCTGATCGTTTTGATATATATAACATAACTCTATATTTGTCACCGTTAGTGTTAGCTGTTACACACCACCGTTAAGCGAGCCGTTTATATGCTGTGCAACATGTTGCGAGAGCATATTAATAGAAACCAGAAGCATTTCCAAATTCTTTCTTTCAGAAATTCAAAAATCATTGCCGAATCCTGGTTGGATGCCTACAAATATTTCTTCTACGCCTCCAAGCCGTCCGCCAAGCATATACACATCAACAGCAGCGACACAGAGCAAAGCCAGCAGTTGAGGCGCGCACTCAATTGCCAGCCATTCTCTTGGTATTTGCAGAATGTTTTCCCGCAACTCAAGTGCGTAAGCCAAATGATTTTTGTCAGCACGCACACACACACACACACGCACACACATAGCGATATTGCTCACAGCATTTTCATTTTTCATTTTGAGAAAGCTGCCAAAGTATGTGTGTGCGTGTGTGTATGTGTGTAAGTGTGCATGGATTTGTAAATACATTTTGTTATTTTGTTGTTGTGCTTTCAGACTGCCCAACGATGACTTCATCGCATTTGGCGCACTAAGCTCCGGCGAGCTTTGCCTGCACATCGGCAATTATGCCACCGATCAGCCGCATATGACTAGCTGCTTCCAAAATGACGTTACTCACTGGTATCTGCACCGGCAAAATTCTCAATTGCAAGCGAGTTCCGGTGCGTGTCTCCACCTAGTCGCCGATGTGCCAAAGAGCGCGACGAAGCAGAGAAATTCGACGCGTTCGACGCATTTTCGTGTTGTGCTGCAGCCATGCGCCGGGCAGGATGACGGCGAGCGCGGGCTGAATCAGCGCGCGCATCAAAAAAAGACACCGAAACAACGTTGGTTGCGTCGCGGCGGTTTGTTGGTGCACCAACAGACGCAGTTATGTCTCGATAATCCGCTAAGCGATGCGGTGGTCGTCAGCCATTGCCGCAATGCCGCGCCGTCACAGTTGTTTCGCTTCGCCATGGAACTGCAACGCCTGTAAAAGGGGTGGCGGTGAGTTGAAGGGACTGTATGTCGATGACTATGGCAAGGATAACTGAGTGTAGATAATTTGGCATGATTCTACACCACACGGAAGGATTTGTCCGATTTGTAAGATAGAAATCAAATATGGCAACACTGCCCCAACTGTGGGTGATAAAGCATAATTTCAATCTAACTCAACTAAGATGTGTTTTCTGAAGTTTTTTAAATCCGCTTATTTGTTAAATATTTCAACTGAATTTAAGTTAAGCGCTAAATAATTATAGAAATAAAAATTACTTATTTATTTGAAAAGTACAAAATGTGGTTAATTCATTTACGGAATTTAAATATTCATAAGCGTTTTTCTTTAATATTCTCTCCATACAGTTGGGGCATAATGCTGGGCTTAAAGTGAATCTGCTTTATCTCAAAATACTGTACGTTTGGCTTAAAATCAGTCTTCTTGATCTCTATAAGCTGAATTCCAGGGCTAAACTTAATCTGTTATTTTTTTTTTTTATTAAAAAGCTTTGGAAAAAAATAAGTCAGGGTTGCCGAAACACCTCCCTGGGAATAGTTTGTGAAGAAGAACCAGAGTTTCCAAGAAACTTGGCCATACCTTAGGCAAAGTTTTAAAATCCCTGGTGTCACTTCAGAAACTTCTTTAATACTTATGCCAAAAGAGAATTCAAAAGCGTTGAAACGGTGGTAAAACGGAAAATTTGTTGATCTATAGGTGGTGGTGACGACGAATAAAGCAGACGTCAGTTAGAGTCGCCTTTATCCTCTTAGTAAGTGCTCTTTCTTCCGAATTGTCAAACAATTATTTAGTTTAAAGTAAATAGCGTTCAACTATCTGTTAGTAAAACCATGGCTTGCTAAGACCAAATACCAAGTGGTCATCCTCGATATCATTGTACACCATGCTTGCAGTAGAAGAATGAGATCATTTCTCTTATTTTAACCCACGCGCATACATTTTGACCGCTCTTTCTCAAACCTCTAACGCTCATGATCTTGCACTCTATATTATCCTAAGTTTTAGTTTTCTAGCCGCTCTAAAATTTCACCTTACTTGTTCTCTAAGAGCTCAATAGATTTTAATTAAATTAATACTGGTGTTCATGTCCTTTATTCATCAACTTTTTCCATCTAACTGCAGCACCACAAAATGGTTACACATGAAACAAGTGTGGCCCAGAATAATTTATACTTTTTTCAAGTGGTTTGCATCTTAATTTGTTGAAACCACACTGCAAAGGGCGAACCTATCTCAAAGGGTGGTTTCAATCAGATTGGAGAGGTTCCTCCTAATACCAGTAGAGCTGAGGGAGGTCTTCCCAACGCTAGTAGAGCTTAAACAGCTGTAAGAAATGCTTTCGGATATTAGTATAATATAGCTAGAGGTGTTACTCAGAGTTGGCGCTGTTAACAAAATGATGCCAAACCATTTTCACAAGTGTCAAATTTGCAAATCTGGCACAGATATAGCAATCGCTTATTTAATGGGTTTGCAGAGAGAGTTGTCCATCATGAGAGTTGAATGTTTTCATCTTCACTTCGATTTCGTAATTGGCTTAGGACACAGCATTGCTCACGGTTAAAATGTGGTCGTGTCTTAATTTATTCACCTAATTTAAGTCCTAGAATGATCCTTGTCATAGTGGAAATTTTCTATGTGGACTACTAAACTATAGTTCGTATAGTGCTTGTCGAATTTCTTGTAGATATTTCTACATATGTTTCTTTAAATACACGAGTAAACATATTTATTCGGAAGTACCTTAAATAATCCAATTTAAGATGTTATTAGTCTCACGCTTACATATGGTAATAATATGTAAGAAAGTCTCTCACACAACTGTTGTCGCTTATGGCATGTCGAACACGGTTGATTTCGGTTCAAGTTTCACGAATCGTCTCCATTAATCGATTAAGCAATCATTTGCAATAATTTTGCCACATTCATATCTCTGTGGGGGCTGACATTTAGAAAAGCTCAACTAAAGGTGTTCTTCCTACATTTGAGTTACACTCTAATATCCAATTCAACCGCTTCATTATTCATATCAACAAGAAGACACACTTAATAATCATCACTTAAACTATGGCTATTTCCATAATAGTCACTCATTTCATAGTCCAACAAGTCAAATTTCAAGGATCATCGACGGCCTGATAGCCGTGTCTGCATATGGCAATCTATTATGTGGGCTCAGCTGCGCCAGGCAGCCACTTCAAGCCACCAGCGCTCACAAAGAAACCAAAAAAAGAGAGAGAGACACAAGCCATCTAACCAACCACTTCAACACACTCACACACTCACACACATGTGAGTATGTGCGTATGTATGTGTGAATAAGTGCATTTGCATTAGTTGGGAGAGACGCTTGCGGTTGAGCCAACTCGATTTCGGCAAAGTTTCGTAACTTTCGCAAACTTGTTTTAGTTAAAAGACATTGTCAAAATGCTATCACCGACATTTAACCAAAGCTTGCTGTAACCTCTTCACTTTTGTTAGGGCATTGTGTGCGCCTTTTTGTAAAAGTCGTCTGCTTCATGTTGTTGTTTTTTCGTCTTCCATAACAAAGTGCTCAGTGAGAGTATATATGCGGATGAATGAAAATGTTAATGATGTGTGAAATTATTTGGTTAGTTTATGAAAATTGTACGGTTATAAGAAGAATATCGAAGCAGACAGACACACACACACACACACAGAGGGAGAGAGAAAGACACTGAGAGACAAGCGTTTGCTTAGGATGGTTCGGAGAGGCGAAGCATAGATGGCGTATTATGTTTTAGGTGAATGAATTTGAAATGAGTTTGTTCTCGCTTACTAAATATATTTATATATGATTTTCTTACAACCACAATGGCCTCGGTATGCCATTTGACACCCAGTTCTCAATTGAGTATCCCGGATTATTGAACGGCTACTTGATGACTCAAAGTCCTTCCGTGATAGCCTTTAAATATCCGACTAGTTTGCTTGCCATTTCGTTATAGAACATAAACTTCAGCACTTTCTCCATTTCTTTTTGCTCTCACTCTGTCTCGACTTTCTATTTACATTGTCGGGAAGTGTGATAAATTTGCAATGACATGTCAATTATGCTGTGACAGCGAAAATTGCTTTACATCATACAAGTACATACATATTATATATTAGGAGCAACTCTGAAGGCCGTGAGCGAAAAGGTTGAGTGTTGAAAGGGTTAAGATACGACAATTGGATATTATATAGACATTATTACAGTTGATTGCGTGCCATCACTCACAGTTATTTCGTGTGAGTGTGTGTCTGTTACTGATTTAAGTGAATTCCAAGATGCTTCTAAACAAATATATATTAGACTAATTTTTGTGTGGATTGTCAACAGCTTATTACTGGGTTAAGCACAAGAGTTAAATAAGACTTTATCACATTTTATTGTAATAATAGCGATTCAAAGAGCATAAAAACATCTTTTCTAATACTCGAATCATCGTCAACGCATGGGAATTCAGAAGCTGTTTTGTTGGGTGGTCTCCTCGTTAACTCTCTGCTCATTTCGTTCGTAGAGAGAGAACTTTACTTCTCTCTTTTAAAATGGTAAGATGTCCAGTAGCGAGCACGAGGAGAGGAGGATAAATCACCAATGCACAATATGAATGTTACTCCTACGCAAAAGTGCCAATAAAACAACTCTCAAATGTGTCTGCAAGGAAAGCTTCCGCCAGAACTCTACTAAACCGTGTGATCCGCTTTCGGCCATGTCAACAAAAGTGTTGAGAAAGAGATTGTTTCAGAGAAGAAACATATCGACGCGGTAGCCAAGCAAATCGGTTGTGACCGCTTCAGAGGGGAGGGCTCCTGAAGAGCTATCCAGCACCTCGTAGCACCTGCTTGAGTAGCGCTCACTGAAAGAAGGAGTAAAGTGCTCTCATCCCAAAATCCGAGCTCTCTTGCCTTAAGCATAATTATTGAATTTATTAAATCGGTGGTGTTAGGCGAGACAATGTGCAGAGTGGAAGGCGCAATAGCTCCCAGGTCACAGTGCAAACTTGGATCATCTATTTTTATTCTATTCCATTATATTTCAAGATAGACAAGGACAGCACTCTAAATTTAGACTACCAACAGATACTTGTAAATAAGCTCGTGTAAAAATTGTACCTACTCTATGGTTTCTATCCCCAAAATACAACATTTCTCCAACGCTACATAAGTATATTATAAAAAACCTAGGACAAGTTGTCATGAAACCATATTTAGTGTCAAAAACGTTCACCTAAGCGTGATAAAAACTAAGTAGAACCGATAGCAAATTTCTAACTTGATATTGGATTAGACAGCAGATCATTAACAACCACCATTTTTCGATTTTTGCGCCCTCATTTTGGCATCCACATATCTCTTTCGAGAACCAGTATTCAGTTACTGACCAGTAGTCGGTAACCATATAAATTCTCAGATCATTTCTAGGGCAGAGTTTGCTTCGGTTTAGCTTTAAGCTTCTATCATTGCACTCTAAGAATTGGAGCATCCAAGAGGAAGACCAAGAGGGCGCGTGCCTGGTGCAAAGAGGCACGATATTACGGCATGTGTTTTATTGGCATCCAGCTTGTCGAAATAGTTTTTTGCTTCTCCTAAGTGGTAATAAAATTGGTCATGGCCACATCGGCCGTATAAAGAAAAAAATAAAAATTAATTTATTCTTTAAAACTGAGACATTCCCCTTAATGTACTATTAATCTTCAAGGCGTTTTGTGTCCAATAATTGTAATTCAAAGTTCTATTGTACTTTATTTAATAAATGTAGATAAGGGACTCCTTCTACATTCCATCCGCAAGCGAAAACCGTAGCCGCTATTCCATCGTGAGAATTTTTTAAGTTTATATACAGGATATATCGGCGCACTGAGACTAAATTCATCGGGTAAGCTAACATTTTAGTAATAGTCGTTTGAGTTTAAAGTTTTTCCAGAAAGCTTCGTGTTTCATACTTCAAAAATGGCCCTGAGATGGTGTGTACAAACAAAATAAGGAAATCGCCAAATCAAAATAAGGGTCGACTGACCTCGGATTTGTCGAAATCGATTAGTCCGAGGGCTTGAGCGAGCCCGAGTATTTTGTTATAGAGGCTGAGCTCTTTAATTGTTGGGCAAACGGTGTAAATACAGTATAAACTTGGTATAAACTGGTGGTGAGAGTGTTCCATAGGTGGAACAGGTTGAGTGTTCCTTAAATAAATTTGGGTAGTTTCTGTTAAATGTATATGGGTTTGTTTGTTGAGAAAACTTACTTCTAAGGGAATATTCCGGATGCTTTTGTTTTTGACGCGAGTCCCAAAATATTTGCTGAAACTTTATGCAAATTATACCCGAAATTCCCTAAAGTCACTTCTCCTCAAATCATGAAGGAATTAAATTGTTGCGCCAAAAGTTCAAATATTTTTTGGGAAAATTTTGACACACACCCAGATACACCTTGAATGGTCATAATATCTAGCCGAATATGCTATCACTGTTTCATCAAGTGCTTATAAACTTCAGCGATTTTTATGGAAACCTTGTACGTGGGATAAATTAATGCACCAAGCAAAGGCAGCAAAAAGCAAATTTTGAAAAAAAAAGGAAACTACAAAGAAATCAGCGCACATTCACAGGATCAAACTCACACGCACCCACTCCACATCCACCAAGGATTACAAGGAACAAAACGAAAAAGTGGCATCAACATTAGCGTGAATATCAAAGAGCAATGGATATTGGCTGAGCAAATTGAAAGCTGTGCCACACCGAAGCAAATCAAGTGAAAGAGAGTGCCCCGGCAAAGAGGAATCTGCAAAAAGGACTCTGCAAAAGTGTGGCCATTGCAAAAGCACAGCAAGTTGTAGTACTTAAGTAATAGTGATGCATGCATAAAAAGTTTCAACTCAACACAGGCACACAAGCACGACAGGAGACTGACCTCTAACTATGCATGTGTATTGGTGCGGCGCGAGCAGATTGGCGGGGAGAGTGATAGAAGCGCTGAAGCAAGCTAGCCAGCGGGTGTGCCCGGTCCGGTGCAAACGACAGCCATGCCTGTGAGCATGCCACTAACACACACATACACACCCACTCGTAGATTTTGCAATAATTTAGAGTGGGTGTGGTCACAGTAAGCGAATATGGCGCTGCTGCTGGGTTCAAAGCCATATTTTCGACTTTTTATTTTGCAATCTCCTTGCCAAAGTTTCAGTGGTCAAATATTAAAAGTTATTCCAAGTCGATGTAGCTTTGGCAAATTCTGCTCTTCTTTTATCGATCCACCACCCACAAACCGCACATACACAATTATTCAAGTGCTTGCTGTCGAACTAATCATTTTTGGTTCGTAGCTAAACAATTAACTTTCTACATAAATTTGAGTAGAGAGTAAAGCGCATCGCTTCAGCACTAGCTCACGTACACATACACAGGCAGACGAACACACACAGATATGCACGTAGCATACCCTAGGGCGCGCAAACTTAACTGTTCAATGCTTCGATTGCAATCTGTGCTGGCTGCTGGTCGTTGCCAAGCGAAGACAGGCGAAGTCGCTAAAAATCATGTTATCATCTTTGTGTGTGCGTGTGCATGTGTGTGAGTGTTGGTGTATTGCTGTTTTCGTAATATTGCGGCTTTGACTTTATTTCATCTTATTTTAGTTGTTCTAAAATTAATTTATCGCTTGCAGCCAAATTCAAAAGTGTATGGCCTCCGGTCAGGGTTTGAGTGTTGCAAAATATTGAATATTCTTGGTGCTGATGCACTGTTGCAATGAGCTGACGTCACGTTTAGGCAAACGTTAAAAATACAGGCATTTTTATACCCAATGTGTCTCTCAAGGGAATGTCAAATTCCTTTGATGGGGTGTTTCTTGTAAAAAAGCCTTCTTGAGTAAACTTTTAAAGCATTTAAGGAAATATATATGCTCCGATGAAAGGAGAGTTCAGAAACTGAGACTTGAAATTTAATTTTAATGCGAAATTTTTGCGGACCTTTAATTATGTCTTTTTGTTGTTTTTTTAACAATTTGAAGTATTTTTAGTTATTTAAAAATGTGTTTTCGTCATTCTTTTCTTTTTACTTTGTGCATTTTTTACAACTTTTTTTTTTTTAATTGTAGAAAAATTCAAACTAATATTAAAACTGAAATAGGAGTTGTAATAAAAGCTTTTTTAAGTCATTAAAGGTATTTAATTTGGAAACTACTTCACTGGCAAATTGGTGTTTGACTTGGATAAAAAAAATTGCGCCTAAATGTATGCAACGTTTCATAATCATTATTATACGACATTGGAGTGAAAGAGTCATCGAAAAAAAGAGGCTATAGAAAATTTAGAAGGAAGTTGAGCATGGTTGGGAAGAACTTGGGGATGAGAAACACAAACTGTTCAATATAAGTACAATAAAATTCATAAACGGGTATTCACACTGAATATAACTGCTTTATACTTTGCCAGAGAAAGGGAAATTATGGAATATCCTACACACTCTCACACAACCGAAACTAATCTCCTCACCTGATTTGAATGTGAAAACAATTTGCTCACAACGGACTGTTAAAACTATATACAGGAATGCGTTGGGTATAAAAAGTTTTGCCAAAACAAATTTAAAATTTCTTAAGTTTTGTTTGGAAACGTAACTACTTTCACTTGCATATTTTGCAACAGTTTTCTGTACTCTAATGCGACTTTGCGTTGTACTGAGGGATTTACCGTTAAAGTATTGAGGCTATTGAAGATGTATATATTGAAAAAAGTTTGTTTACTAAGCACTCAAAAGGTAAATTCTTTTAGCTGGCGATAACTACATACAAAATTTATGAGTTATTTGCTTTGGTGGCGTTATGCCTTTTTAACCTGCTCGTGCTCCATTCGCATCAAACATGAAAGCTTTCTCATAAACAACTTACGTACGTGCTTACTCTCTTCGGCACTTGTGAGCCAAATTTTACCATAAATATGACTTTATGATACATTACGACTCTAGCGCCATCTATTGTTACAATCTTAGAAGAAATATTAATATTATGAGATGATATTATTTCGGGCTATGAAACGTTGGTCCACCCATTTCATATTATTAAATATTTTCAAGTTTTCAATATTAGATAATTTAGTGGATGACAATATCAATTTACCACATTTTACCGTAATATGTTGCAAAATTACAAACTCTGCTCCAAAACTGTTTCAGCCTAATGCCTGCTCTAATATCTTTTGTTTGTTAACTTTATTATAGTACATTATAAAATTTACGGCTGAATGAGTTTTCGAATTTAATGCAATTTAATATATTTTTCATATTTGTTGTATCGTAAATTATAAAATTTATTCTTTAAATTTTATGAAAAGGTGGCAACACCGTTTTGATAATAAATGATATTACATCTATTTTCCAAAAAGTTTCAAATTGAAGGATGTTATTTACAATGTTAGTTTTATTTTCCTGAAAGGTGGCAACTGTCTTAATTAAATTTCATAGAAATATTCTCCAACTTGAGATATTTCAACTTAAAATGTCTTACACACATACTTGTGGGAAAATGGGTAATTTGTGTCCCTAATGGAAAAATAAAATATGTCTTTTACTCAACAATATTAAAATAAAAATAAAAAAGGAAGGGCTAAATTCGTGTGTAACCGAACATTATATACTCTCGCAATGTGCAATATATATTTAGCAAAGCCCACCACCTTCTATATAAGCAAAAAGGCAAACAAAGGTGATAGACTTTGTTAAAGGTAAACAAAGAGGTCATTGACCTTGGCCTTGGGCTGGTGAACCTCGCTAAAGGTAAACAAACGAAAAGGAAAAAAGGTTCTTTACCTCGCTAAAGAAAAACAAAGAGGTCAGTGTCCTCGATAAGGGTAGTGGATCGCGTTAAAAGTTAACAAAGGGGACATTGTCCTCGAAAATGGAAATCTGATTCTTTCACTGTTTTGCTGTTTTACAGTACAGTATTGTGTTTTCAATCTCCATATACCGAATATGTGGACCTCGAAGGCTATAGTTGAATGTTTACCGAAAATATCGGTCACTCTTTTCCCTTGTGTCGAAAATGGGTAAAATCGGCTACATAGTTCCCTTAGCTTCCATATAGCTAAAATAAAAATTTTTGGGCCTCTGGTTGACTTTATGGCGTGTGTTTTGGTCAATTTGCGAGATATCTTAATACAATTCAGATAACGTTTTCTTCTGGTAATAATCTATACTGGCGCAAAAATAAAATCGGCACAGTACTTCCCCTAATCACCATATACCTAATATGAGAATTTTATAAATTCCGTGTATATCGGTCAATATGCAAGATGTCTTAGCAAAATTAAATTACTATGTAATCTTAAATATACTGCAGTTTTCGATGTACCTTTGCACAGCACTAATATCATGATTTGTCATCACATTAAATTGACTTTAGATCATTGGATTGATTTTATGAGTATATGACCTAAATTAAAAGTTAATATGATGCCAAATATGCTTGGGATCCATTCAAATTTGCGTCGAATGACGAGTGTTGAATGTTTGCGCAACAGTTCTTAATATAAAGTTTTGCCAGCACTTGAAAGCATTTCCCCGCCATAGATCCTTGCACATTGCGAGAGAATAAAATGTTCGGTTACACTCGCACTTAGCCCTTCCTTATTTGTTTTCCTTTGATTTTGTTATTATATATGAAACATATCAAGAATTTATTCTACATATTTTGCATAAAAAAGCACTTTTGAGTGCAAATCCGTGACGTAGGATCTGCCGTACCACTTTTCCGCAATCTTTGACTAAGCAGAACAAGGTAAGAATTGAAATTCCGCAAACATTTTGTAAAAAATATTCAGTTGGCATATTCTTAAATACATAAGAACACCTAAGTCCACAATTACGCTGGCATTAACCAATGTAAGCTCTGTAAGAATGCGGTGCAACTGGCGCGAGGTTACTCATACGCACTGTGCAACATTTTTCTTCATACAGTTGCTTACAAAAACAATAGTGTTATCTAGCGTACCATCACAATGCGATGAGTAAAAATGCATTAGCTCAGGCACACACACATACAAACAAGCTAATGCCACTTATTTAAATGATATCGTAATTTTCTACAGAAATCCACAATTACAGGGATGAGCCATGTTGGAAGCAAAATAATAACAAGGCATACTAAGGAAATGAGGTGCAGGCAAATTAAATTATCACAAAGCAGACAAATAGATATGTAATATATAAAATATTGAGCAAATATTTATGTCTATGTAAATATGCTCATTTGCATACGCGCATCTGTCAGCGCGTGGGTGCTTTGGAAGATTGTATTTGCATTTGCCGTCAGCAAATAATAAAGATACTAAAAATTCATGTGGAAAATTGCGCATAATTTAAATTTCGCGTAGACAGCGCGCATATGTATCAACTGTGTGTTTGTGTGTGTGTGTGTGTGCGTGAGTGTATGAGAGACTGCTGCGAGGGTGCAAGCGATAAGATAATAGCAAATCAGATTAACAATTAAATTGCCTTTTATTTCGAATAGGAAATATTCACAGTCGCCAAAGGCAGCAGTTGTTGGCAATTTTCCCACCGCTAGCAGCAACAAAACCTACTTCCGCTGTCTGAGTGCCACGGCCCCCCTACGTCAGCTTCGCCGAAATTTGTCATTATTGGCAAACGTCGCGCCTTGACAGGAAGTGCGCGCACACAAAGATATCATTAGCAGCTGTTACGGCTGCAGGGGCTTCCTCTGCTCGGCGCTGGGACGCCGCCAATGGCAGCGATGACGGCGTCGGCGGCGACGGTGGCAGATTGTAAATAATATTGAATTATGCCAATAAATGAATTATAAACGAGCGAGCGCACACAGCCATGTATGTAGGCAAGCCATTGGAGCGCTATTGCCTTGCGTGCCATTAATATGACCCCAATGGTTCAATGACGCCGACCGTTAAATAGGCGCAATCAAAATGTTACGCATACGCCATGGTGGCATGCGAAAGCTGTGAAGCAAGCGAGCGCACATGCTTCTCTGTATGTATTTATGCCTTTCGCATATGTTTTTGCACATATTTATTATCATTGCGAGTTATGTGTGTGCGTGTTTGTGTGTGTTTGTGTTTGTGTTCGGCACATTCATTGTTTTGGCGAAAGTTTCATTTTTGGCATGCTCTTTGCACGCTTGTATCGACAGAGAAGTATTGAATTTCGAAAGTGGCGCATGTAAGCACTTGTACGGCCTTAATATTGGGGCGCGTGTAATGTTGTCGTTAACAGCAGCCGCCTTGCAGTACATTACACATTTATGCGGCGGCAAACAACGCCAGCGAGCAGTCAAGTGACTTTAATATACGCATGACAATGTAAAGGGATGCTCTCACATATCCTAATGGAAAGAAATTTTATTCAGTGACTGTGGCGATTAAGCTGCTTTCATTTTGCGGAAATTTTAGGAAGTCATAAATGATAATATTTCAGTACTTTGATTTATTCATTACAAAGGGTATTTCGTCATTTTTGAATCGATTTTGCAGCACAGAAAAAGTATTACTAAAAACATTATTCTCATAAAATAAATAAAAATAAAAATAGGATACCATTTTATTATCAAAAAACTAGCTTTAAACTAATTCTGAACCAGTATTTTTGCAACTAGTGGGGCATTAGTTGACATCATTATATGTAAATGAAATACATTTAACCGCTAATGTGCACTTCTAAACCAATTTTGTTTTTCAAATACTACAATATAAAAAATGATAAGGCTCTTAGCTCTGAAAAAAATCTTGTGTTTGCATATATGTGGCAGCTCAGTTCAGAAAATGTTTCGAAATTTAAGTTTAACTTAAGTAAACTTATTATCGAAGTAAACATTTTGCTATATTTGTTGGGACCTATTTAGTTTGTTGAGTTTCCTCAATAGCTGGCAGCCCTAGGCAGAAGTGTGTAAGCAAAGGTTATACAAGTAAGGGTATAAATATTTTGCAATTTTTTTAAATATATACATTTTTAAATATTGCGCTCATATAAGTAGTATGCAATTTTAATAAAAAATTCCATGAGTTGTATGCAATTTCTAATAGCTGGCAACCCTGTCCTAAAAATGTGTGCAAAAATCTTGCTGATGAAGCAACAAATATTTAGCCTCTCGCCTATATAGCTAATATGTAATTATTAATTAAAACTGTAGTAGTTCTAACTGTCCGAAAAGCAAATAAAACATATCTTTCAACAAAAAGCACAGTTTTATTTAATTTCAAATATGTAGTGATATATCAGAAAATTTTGCATTGAATGAAAAACGTATAGAAATTACTAATTAAATAACGTACATCTTTTTATAATAATAATAATTCACAATTTTCTGCTTTTTTTTAGTGGCAACATCATGAAAAATTAATTCGAAGTTCCCTGTAATAAAATATTGAAAATTTTTTGTTATGACTTTAAGTTACGAATATTTATATTTTTATTTAATACATACGTACAATTTTTCTGGTGGCAACTCTAAATAAAATACATAGAACAAAAAACTTATGATTAATACAAAATTTTATTATGAAGCAATGAATTCTGCATTACATACCTAGAACTTTTTGCGAGGGTGGCAACTCTCTACTAAGAACTACTTTTTTTTCAATAATTTTAAAAGCAATTTTGGTTTTGTAAAATAAAAGTAACAATATTGCTCCAATTCGCTAGAGCTCTACCAGCTGAAGGCTGGTCGCTTAACAACTAGTAACCAAACACTTTCAAACTAGTTGCCCAAATTTTGGGGTTGCTGCTTCATAACCCTCAAAAAAAAAATTAAACATTCACTCAACACAATAGCGGCTGTTAACTGCCATACAAAGCATATAAGGTGATGGAAGCAACGAAAAGGAAAGTACAGCAAGCAATAAAGGTTACAATCACACATAAATATCGTGGTCACAAATGTAAATGGTGCGCAGAAGTTTGCGAAAATACGCATATGAAAACTAATATACGCACAATGCGGAACAAAGCCAATGAAATATTCATATAAAATGCGCGCTTGTTCCACAAATTTACATACATGTAGGTATAATGTATATACATATTAAATGTATGACTATATTTGTATATATGAGTAGTAATAACCATCCATATGTCTCTGCATGCCTGCTTTAAATTTATTCTTGCTACATTTGCCTTTTTCCTTTTTAAAAAGTCCTTTTTATTACGGCTCGCAAGCTTTTATCGAAATCTTTAGAAAAAATAATTCTAATAATATTAATTAATTCGAAAACTTGGAAAACCAAAGAAATTAGTTGTGATGTGAACTTGTGAAACGGTGATGCTCATTTTTAATATCAGCTCAATTAATACCAAACAACACTCAGTTTCAATATTATATCTCGCTTAGTATCCAAAATATTCACAATAAAGCTCATTTGGCCTACAGAAATGATTATATTTGTCATATAATTGCTGAGTATGGGAGTATGGATAACATTTTTTATTGTACCGAATCTCAATCACTTAATCGATATATGGTGCTCATTAAGTATCGTACCCCTCAGATAGATACGGAAATAAAGCTACCCGAAAGTGTCGACATCTTTATATTGGCTGTATGTCGACTAGGATACACTGTGGCCCGAATTGAAATTCTATTTCGTATTTCGTAAGGACTCTTCCTTTTTCCCCTTGTATTCAGCAGGAGTGCTACATTATTGTGCCTTTTTAAATATTTATCGACACGAAATGCTGCAGACAACAACTAAACAAAAGAGCTGTGGCGAAATATGCGAAATATGCGAAAAATTACATAAAGGAAGAAAAGTCCTCTGAAAGGACTTTGCAAAACGCATAGAGGCGTTAAAAGTCGACGGCGGCACACACACGTATGCATGTATGTATGTGCGTATGTCAAGCAAGTGGCGGAAAAGTGCTGCTGCATCCTGGAATTTCTGTAAATTTGCTTATGTGCCCATAGATGCATGTGTGTGCGCGTGTGTTTCTGTATTTGTATTGTGTACTGTGTGTGTGTATTGAAAGTTAAAAGGCAACAACCAGAAAAAAGTGCACAGGCATAACACGAAAGCATGAATCGAAAGCCAAAGCAAAAAACAAATGTATATATGTATGGCCAAAATTACGCATAAGAGATAAAATTTGTTTATTGTTATTATTTATGAGCCGAGGCAAGCAGCGCCAGCCACCAGCCGCCAACCGACGCTCATCACCACTAAATACACGAGTGGAATTTCAAAAATATTCCTTTCATTGTTGTTTGGTCATTACGAGTGTATACTGTGTTGTTGTTGATTTTGTTATTGTTCTTATTGTTGTTGCTGTGCAGTTTGAATGGCCTTACGGCTAACTATGCAGAATTTTTATTGCAATTTTCTTTTTGTTTGTTGTTTTTCCATGTGCAGTAAATGAAAGCGAGCGTAGAAAGTATTTGGAGCGTATAGCAAGCAGCAGCCACACACATACATGCACAGATATGCCACATAAACCCACACAGGTGTATATATGTAAATATGTATGAATAATGAATGCTTTTCGTGCATCAAAATTCGTGGCGAATAAAAGAAACTTATTCAAAACAATGCGTTGGCAACCCTGGAGGCATAATTTTCGGCGTTACAGTTACATTTATTAGAAAGCGATTTTTGCATTGCAAATTCACTCTTTCGCGCAAACGGTAAACTTGCTCATATTACGAAATGTGAACAGAAAAACATGGAAGCGTTTACATGGTGTGGGTAGTGGCTTGCCTTTTCTATAACTGGCATGAATATTTGTCCAAAATTTATTTGTATATGTGCAGGTGTATGCAAACATGTGTGCATATGTTTGAGATAAGAACGAATATAACATATGAAATTCAAAAAAGTACTCTCCCTTTCAATCCTTACGTTACGAACGCCACAATTTTCTTAAATATAAAAGTCAGTTATATAATGAAACAAATCATGTTAGGGAAAATCCGTTATTTAAATTGCTAATTCAGTTGAAAATGTTTACAAATTTTGTCCGAATGTTAAAATATGAATATCTTACCCATTTACACGATACAGAAGGTATATATTTCATTTATATTATCAAGATAATATTCTAAATAAATTTGTATATTTTATAAAATAATTATAAATAAATAAATAAATAAAATTGATGTTAACCTTTCGGAAAAATACTTTAAGTATTCCATTTAGTTTGAAATTCTTTAGCGAAAAATTTTAAATTTTAAGTTTATTTAACTAAATTAAACAGGTGGTATTCCGTCTAAAATTCCTGCAGAAATCTTTCTTCTTATGGTTCTTCCATAAACATTTCTCCAGTTTTATGTATATTATAAAACTCAAACAGTTGGCAACCTTATACGTTTCTTGTTTCGACTATACGTCTATTACACACAATAATCTCGAAAATTTACTGGCATAGGCGCAGCCTTCGTTATGGCGGTGGAGCGCCCTCTATACTGCAAAAGTGGCAGAACTTTGCTGCATAACGCAAATTTTCAATAACCTTCAACTCGATGCGAATTACTTAATAATTAAAACATTTTAACCGATTTTTCCAGCAAAAAAAGCATACTTTATTTAAAGAAAATTTTAATTAATTTAATTAAATTAATTAATATTAAAATTTTTTACTTTAATTATACTGCTTCCAGTCATCAGAGGCAATACAGTTTACCCATATTGAAAATGAATAAATAAACGATTGATTTGTTTGAAAATTGTGTCAGTTCGCAAAAATATTTAAATATTGGCGAACTTCCCGGTTCTTCCATTTTCAAGCTGGTTAAAGGCAAGTTCGATCATACTAAAACTTGACGAATAGTTTGGACTAACAACTAGTACGCAGCAAATCGATAAACTGTTTTATACAAAAATCTTTATGTTTAAAACAGACTTTAAAAATTTAAAATCATACAGAAATCGAGACCTTAAGTTCAGAAGTTTCGGGTTGCTAATACTCTAGCATTCTGAGCCAGCGTATACTTTCACTTAAAAGGACCTGCAAACAGGCAAAACTGCTGTTGATGTTATTTGATAGCAACTAACTGTAATATTCAATGCATGAAAAGCTCTGCACTTACCTAAGAAATATACCTTTACGACCTTTATTGCTTAAGACTTTTACAAAGGTCAAAGAGAGTAAGGTCGAAGAGAAAACACAGCATCAATTGTGTTTTAAAGGAGTTCAAAGGCTAGGATAGCGATTTCACCCATAAAGGGCCAGCTCCTCCAACAACCAAGTGGATAGTTATTCCGCAATATTTGCGAGATAAATTTCGTCCAAGAGGTATTATGTTAGGCAAGAGCGGACAACTTTGAATAATGGCCCATTCATACATTCATTCCAAATGAACAAACCTACACAGGCGCCTACAAACTTATTGAGTCAAAGAAAATTATGAACAGGTTAATAGATATTTGTTAGCAATTTAAGAATACAGAAAGTTCGTTTGCCTAACTACAGCTGTTTTATAAGGATACAGACATTTATAAAGATTTACATCTACGGGTGTTTATACATTTTATACCCAATATATCGATTCGACGAGGCGTCAAAACTCCAAAATCCGTAAATTTTTTGCAGCAGTTGAAGCATTCGATAATGAACAAAGCTAAATGGCTTTAAAATATTGCAATATGCTGTTATTGGAGCCTAGATTTTAACACTTTTCTAAATCAATAACAATGTCGGACTTAAAAAATTCTCTTTCTGGTAATCTAGCGTAGTTGAAATGACAACATAATATAAGCTTGTTCTTTATTCCGCCTATATCTATCCTTTGTCAATTCTTTTTACCAAGCAATTGCTACAAATTTTGAGAAATTTTCTTCAAATTCATGTATTTTCATATATTTTTTATTTTTTTATTTTTTTCATGAAATTGATATTCTCACTTTTCCTAATATCACTTAATTTTTGCCAACCATTGAAGCACCGAAACTTTGTTGACTCATTCATTCGTTCAGCAAACGGCACAAGCTCGTTTTTCTGCCTTATTTGCGCGGCGTGTGGCGCATTGACCTTGAGGTGATGACAATTCGCATGCGGAGCGACAACCACTTTCAGTGCCAATGCCAATGGCAGAGCTCCATCCGGGACACATGCAAACGTCCTTCAGGGTCAGCCACACACTACGTGGCATACTAACTGTACTGTACTGTACTGTATTGTACATTTGTATGTATTCAAAGAAATCAGTGCTTCGTTAAGTTGCGGCAGAGCAGCAGTGACTGGCGACCATCAATTACGCGCATTATTCGAGTCTGTCAGTTAGCGGTTTTAAAATCGACAAAATCAATTTATCTTCCTTTGCCGACTGGTCGGCCGGCCGGACGGACCGTAGGTGGGCTAGTCGGCTGGCTAGTTGTAAGCAATTTTTATGCGGCGGAAAGACTTCATTTATATGAATTCATTTGAGCAGTCGCCTGTGTGGAGCTCGAAAATGTGCGTGTGTGTGTGTGTGTGTATGTGTGTGCGTGAAATGAAATTTTCTTGACTCATTTGATAAGTTTTTCAGCCTGTTTGTTGCAATCACTGCCGCATACCGACAAACATGCGCATGTTTTAGTACTTTATAAATGTGTGAGTGTGTGAGTGTGTGTGTGCGTTGCTGTCTGTTTCAGCTTCCGGCTGTGCTGTCTCTTTTTCTGTTCCTTTGTTCTTTTTTTTTTTTTTTTTGTTTTTGCAGTTTCGACTTTGACTTTGTTTCTTCTGACTTCACATTTTCTCATCTGACGAGCTTTTGTATGGCGTCTGTGGCATTTTTTCGGGATTTTCTCGTTTTTTCCTCAAAGATTTGCCGCCGCACTTTACACTTCGCTGCTCAAGCGCCTATGTGTGTGTAGTTCACATAGATGCGCATATTTATTGCTAGTGTCTCGCATATCGGTTTTCAATTTTGCGCCCACTTTGCCAGACCTCCATCCCTTCCGGGCGCTGCCGTCTGCCATTTGTCAAAGATTTTCAATCAAATTAATGAAAAACTGCACCCACCCGCCGCTCAGATGCATGCCACAATGCGAGTGCGGCTCGATGGTTGTGTAATCGAAGTTTTTGAGTTTAACCACCGGGAAAAATATGAGCTGCAATTACGAAAGTAAAAAAAAAGAGAGTACCAGCAGAAATCCATCTTAGGAAGGAAATGAAAATGTAATAGTCCAACTTACATGCCACATGTGTAAAACACAGTTATAATGCAGCACAAACACACACTTGAGCATAAGCTTTGATATCAAGCGTCTTATCACATGCCGCCACTGTGCATCGCCTGCGGGCAGGAGATTGAAAATACCAATGGAAGCATGACGAGATCTCAGCAGACTCGGCATGCGTCCGCACACACACACACATACACACATACACATACACTCAAATGCACTTGCTCATGTCTATTTGTTTATTTGTTTTTTTTTTTTTTTGTAATTTTCCCTTTGCATGTCAGGGAGAGAACTATGCTTGCTTTGTGGCGTGGAAAGGTCACCCTGTGCTTTCTGATTACTACTGTTCAACCAAAGTAAATTGTTGTGCGTTAATGCCAACAACATAAGCAGTCGAGCGTGGCGCATTAAAGCGTTGAGTGTGAGGGAAAATAAATATTTAATTAAAGGAAAATTTTTGCTCAGTTTTTGAACTGAGCTCATGTTTGAATTTTACTAGCACTGGCTTCTTAAATAGAACTATGCAAGCATAGTGTGAATTTAACTAACTTAGCTGCTCTTCTCCAGAACGCCAGCATGACCATTGCTTATCTCACTTATCTCGGAAGGAATTTTTGGTGAAATTAATACATTTGTAGAATGCAAAGAGTATAGGGAGCTCCAGTTGTTTATGTCAGTGAAGCGATTTTTCTGCTACTGTGGAAGATAGAAAATATCTGGACTTCAACGCGATGTATGTAGCTCTATTATTAGCAGGAGCGGAAATGTGTCAGATTCAGATAGCGGAACAGTTGCACAACGAACTTGTATGGTGGCGCAACAATATATGTTATTGCTAGTTATATCTCACTGGATTTTTATACAAGCTTAAATATCTCTTCAAAATTGCTGAAAAAGTAATGCTTAACCCTGCACTAGGCATATGCGTGGGTATAAGAACACCGCCTGTGAAAGATTATGTCCGAAACCCAACTAAGGTTTACAGTTATTATGTTCACACAGTGCATTCTAAAATATTCACTACTATTCCTCAAACAAAAAAAAAAAAATAAAAATAAAAAATAAAAATAATTAATAATTAATTAACGCGATTTCTCGTAATGATGAACTTGAAGGTCACTTAAAACATCCCGTGAACACTCAAAAATATGACTAATTCAAACATAATTATTTTGAGAAGAAACCTAAGCCTGTTTATGGCGCGACGTTAAGCAAAGAAGAAGAGGAGAAGAAGGAAAGGAGACACCAAAACCATTTTAAGTGCCAAAAGCAAGTGCAATAACACTAAAGCAACCGATTTATGTAGAAATATAACAACAACAACAACAAGAACAACAACAACATTCGAAAGGTAAAACCTGAAGCAATTGGATAACGCCAGCAACAGCAGCACCGCCAGCAACGCCGCTGGCACGTGTGCTAAACGTATATTTCATTAAAATCGCAAATTGTGCTCAAAACGTTCGCATTCATTTTGCCAAAGAAGAGAGAGTATTTAAGTGGCTGTTTATATATATATGTGTGTGTGTGTGTGTGAGCAAGCTTAACGTTCGTAATTTCACGCTAAGCAGAAGTGTTTCGGCACATTTGCGTACGACACACACACATATTTACATCCACATACGCATACATGTACGCTGTTAGGTTTATATACATACACAAACAAGTGCCTCATTGCACATACACACACACATACACACAGGTACACACACATAACAGCAAACGACTTAAGCTATCTGCGTGCTTATTCTTGCTGCTGGCAAATGAGTGATGAATTTGACTTATGCTTTCGCTTTCGGCTCCAAGTAAGCATTGCATAATAGCAGCAAAGGTAAAATACAACAACAATAATAACAATATATACCGGTGCTCATGAGCAATGTTTAACGCCTTGGCAAGATGATCCTTTGGAAACTTATTCAATTTTGTTCCTGTTTTTTTGTTGCTACTCTTTTGTTTTTGTATTAACCAATGTAAAAATATGATATGCTTTTACAACAAATTAGTCAAATGTCTATATTTTAAACACCAAATTTTAACTTGTTGAGGCAAGAAGTAAATGTGGGATGGCAAAGAGAGTTCTTGTACACTTATAATATTACACTTATCTTCATGTTTATCTTTATCCTTATCTTTGTCTATGTCTTTATCTTTATCTTTATCTATATCTACATCTATATCTTTATGTTTATTTTTATCTTTATCTTTATCTATATCTATATCTTTATTTTTTCTCTATATTTATCTTTATCTTTATCTTTATCTTTTTCTTTATCTTTATCATTATCTTCATCTTTATTTTTATTTTTATCTTTATCATTATCTTTATCTTTATCTTTATCTATATCTTTATCTTTATCTTTATCTATATCTATATCTTTATATTTATATTTATCGTTATCTTTATCTTTATGTTTATCTTTATCTTTACCTTTATCTTTATCTTTTGCTTGATATTTATCTTTATCCTTATCTTAAAATTAGCAACACTACACCTTAATAAACACTGTCCTTCACTAATGACATCCGCTACACTAATATATTCAAACATAAATTATTTCAAACGCATGTCTACATTGGAATAGTTTTTCTTCCTCTTCTTAAAGAAAAGCTGCCCGTTGAATTTCAACACAAACATAAATTTTTTCACCGAATTATCCTTTGGCTTTGTACTGGTTAAGCATGTTTTTGGTCTTTGTCAGCGTGGCAGCTTCTCAACGGCTTTTTTTCAGAGAAAGCTTGTGAAGGTGAACGTTTTGACGGTCTTAAAGGTGTTTCTTGCTTTCTTGCAAAAGCATAAGCATAAAGAGACCTCTCTCTTGATACTCTTTCTATCACTTGATACTAACACATAAATGATGTCAATAACGCACTATATTCTACCTTATTTGGTATACCAAAATATCTTTCAAAAAATATTGCCTACATTTCGGCGCACTATTCTAAACAAGAGTCGTAATAATAGAAAGCTTAACTAGGATACAAAGTTTTTTAAAAAAATGTAATTATTTTACAATTTTAAGATCATTTTTTATTTCATTTAATTTTTTAACATATTTTACAAATATATTTACTGGTATTATGTAAAAATATATTTGAAAAGTATATGTCTGCAGATTTTCATTAAATACCTGTTGTTCAACCTATTCCAAATTGATTAATGTTTTCAGCGCTACACATTCAAAGACATGAAAGAACACCGCAAAATGCTAACAAACGAAAATCATTTATTTTTCACAACAACAATAACAACAACTATGCCGTTTAGTTGCACTGAAATTAACGATGTAAAAGGCAAAGCCAACCGTTTGAGCTGTGCTTTTTATGCATTAACACCTTTTTGAATAGCTTATGTATGTTCATATGTATGTATGTATATTTACTTTGTTTTTTTCATACATTTTTTAGACAGTCATGCAGATACCTTTGACGGATATCCTTTTGCCTTTTCTAAATAACTCAAATACTCGTGTACTCGAATGCTTACAAAGAGGCCTGGCTATCTTTGCTAATTAATTAAGCTGAGTGCATGTGTTTTAAAATCAACAGCGGAAGAGTGTCAGAAGCTTTATTCAGAAGCACACTATTTGCTAGGCAGGCGCACATAAAGGGCACAAATGAGCCTTGTCGATTACCATTTAGAGTATTACGCACATTTTGTTAATAAAATTTTATTTGCTTTGGCATTAAGTTGGTAAAGTACTAAAAACAGTACTAAAAACAGTACTAAAGCACAGTAAAGCAAATAAATGTGCATATAAGTATCTATATATTTATTTAAAAAAATTGTAATATAAATGGTTATTCATAAGCAACAAATTTTCGTGTTACGTATACGCCATGGTCAACCAAGCATTAGTGCTACAGAATACTCTAAATGTGTTGGTTAACAATTTTACAGAACATTGTTGTTTTTGACACCTTAATGGACATATTAACACAGTAAACAATTTGATGATCTGGCACTTTCAATTTTAAGCAGAGAAATTGCTTCAAACTATGCCGATTTTCCGAAAACGTACACAAATCACAAATTTGTTATTGTTGAATGTGAGTAAAAGTAAATAACTATCTGTAGTGACTCAGGGGGTATAGCAAATAGCGAAATATGATTAATTAAGTGTTTTCTATATTGGTTAGTGGTTTACTTTAAAATGCATTTGAAGGTTACGTATACCACCCGTACTACTCCGCATTAAAAAAAATGGCGTTTAAAATAAAAGTTGACTATTATTGGAATTGGTTCCTAGTATAAAGAGCAAGTGTAGGATTGAAACTTATGAAGTGTATTTAATTTACAAGCTTACAGCGGCGATTTCTTATAAATTTCCACTTGAGTTGTCGTTTCGGCTGAATTTAGTGGTACGAAATGCTGGTCTCTTTTAACAAAATTTGCGTTTATTTTAAGTTTCGTACACACTTGGCATAACGCTTGAGTTATAATACGATTTTACAAAGCAATAAGAGGCCTAAATCGTCAAATAAGAATTGTAATGTGAGATTCTTAACATCTGGTCCTCAAACCAAAAATCGACAAGCTTTTAATTATGTTGAATTAAGAAAAAAATTGGGAATGATAATTTCTCGGGTAATAAAAGGGCCAAGAACATAGAGAGTGTTAAAGAAATATGGCAACTATGAGTAAACGGGGTTATTATGAAATTTATAATCCGTTTCTCAAAAAGCAGAGTTCTTTTTCTAAAGTTTGGTAGAATTGCAGAAATTGAGGATAAATTTTTAGGAAAGCGATTGATTCTAAATTTAAGACTTTATGCAGTATCAACAGAGCTTTCAAATAACATTTAAGGATTGCTAAAAAACGTACGACCAGTGCGGAGTAATGTGGGATCTACTTTTCAAAAGGCTTTTATATTCCCCTTTATATTCATGTCGATTACATATCCAGTTCTCTACATAAAGGCATTTTTAATAACTTGAGTTCATTCTCAGCTACAACATTGCTGATTGTTTAATGTAAAATAAAATAAGCTAAAGCCCGCTAAATGTTTAAAGGTGTAAAAATGTTACTATAAAGCATAACAATGCCACAAAAGACGCACTAAAATTATAATGGAAGAGAATGAAAATTTATTGCTGATGCAAATCTTGACGAGAGCGAACAGCAGGAAAAAAGAATGTGACAAGTGTAAGCTTTTGAGTTGTTTATGGTAATTTTCTTAATTCAAAACAGCGGACAAATATGGCCAATTAAATTTTTTTACTGTCGCGCATTTGACTTCAAAGTATAGGGTGAGAAGCTGAAAGCCTATGGCGATTATTAAATGGTAATATAAGCATCAAGGGATGTTTTCCTTAGGATTTTAATATTAGCCTATATTTGTCTTTTCATTCAAAGTTGATGTGAAGAGTTTTTGAAAGAAAATTTTTAATTTTTTTTTTTTTAATAAGTAAATTTCTGGGGCAATAACTATTAACTAATAACTAATAACTATATACAAAAGTGAGCTTTAAACTTTAAATAAATGTTATCCAAACATTTTCGTTTTGCTTACTTCCTTTACACACACTCTCCTTCCTACATATATACACATACATACACTCACATCAGCTCCTCATCTTTTTCTAATTTATGTGCGTCTCTTTCCATCAGTGCCAGCGTGCCTAATCAAAATATGCAAATTAATCTAGCGATGTAGAGCCAAACTCAATGTCTTTTTTATTATTTCTATTTTTAACTGACACTTTGTCATCGCTTCAGGTGTTGTTGTTATTTTGTTTTGGCACTTCTTCGCATTTAATTCGAGCTTGGCGCTAACAAATTGCTTCGGGCTGTGATTTTTTTTTACTGTTAGCTAATTTGCAAACGCCAAAATGTCAATCAATTTACACTTTACGAGCGCAGCGGTAAATTTTATTTTTCTGCGGCAAAGTCAGTCACTTCTTAAATGTGACGTATTGTCTTAGGGTTTGTTTACAACAATTTATCCTAAAATAAATTAAAATTATACGCATTTAGGCAGTTTTAATTGGCAATCATGGTGTTAGATGTTTGATTGTGTGGTTGTTAAAATTATGATGCATTTGTATGTGTTTACAGTAGAAATTTGGGTGGCGGTTGTGGCGTATGAGTAACATTTTTTTATGTTACAAGTTTTAATTGATGTATTGGGTTGTTCTGGAAGTCATTTCGTTTTTTCCCGCCAGAGGACTTAATTACGTTTTTTCAAAAAAACGTTTACGTTTTTTCGAAACTAACTTCACACTTAAGCCCCATAACCATTATATGTCATGAGAGCTGATATTGCAAGGCTTGTGTGTGAAAAAGTTCTATTAATTCTACCCAGTAGTTTTTGGTTGGTGCCTTTTTAAATATGGAGAGCAATAAGCAGCATTTTCGTCATATTTTACTTTTTAACTTCAGAAAAGGTAAAAATGCTGTCCAAGCGAGAAAAAAATTGACGGATGTGTATGGAGAAGGCGTGTTAACAGTACGCCAGTGCCAGAACTGGTTTGCAAAATTTCGATCCGGCAATTTTGATGTCGAAGATGCACCACGGTCTGGAAGGCCGGTCGAAGCTGACAAAGATGCGATAAAGGCATTAGTTGATGCAAATCGGCGAATCACCACACGAGAGATCGGTGAGAGGTTAAATTTGTCGAATTCAACTGTTTATGGCCATTTGAAAGGCATGGACTTAACCTCGAAGCTCGATGTGTGGGTGCCCCATGTCCTTACCGAGCGAAATTTGTGTCGTCGTGTTGACGCGTGTGATTCCCTCCTCAAACGTCTAGAAAATGATCCATTTTTGAAGCGGATTATTACTGGGGACGAAAAATGGGTTGTATACAACAATGTTAAACGCAAGAGGTCATGGAGCAGAAAAGATGAACCGGCTCAAAGCGTGTCAAAAGCCAACATTCACCAAAAAAAGGTGATGCTCTCCGTTTGGTGGGATGTCAAAGGAATCGTTTTTTTTGAGCTTTTGCCGGACAATACAACGGTTAATTCAGAAGTCTATTGTCATCAGCTGGACAAATTGAATGATTCACTTAAAGAGAAGAGGCCCGAATTAATCAACAGGAAGGGTGTAGTGTTCCACCAGGATAATGCGAGACCTCACACAAGTTTGGTCACTCGCCAAAAACTTTTACAGCTTGAATGGGACGTACTGCAACATCCACCATATTCTCCAGATCTGGCGCCTTCCGACTACTATTTGTTCCGGTCCCTGCAAAATTTTTTGGATGGCAAAACCTTTACCTCAAATGAAGATGTCAAAAACCACCTGGACGAGTTTTTTGCCAGCAAGGACCAAAACTTTTATGAGAGGGGAATTATGTTACTGCCAGAAAGATGGCAAAAGGTGTTGGACCAGAATGGCCAATATATAATTTAATAAAATATTTATTCATTATACGAAAACTGTCTTTCATGTTCCCCAAAAAAAACGAAATGACTTTCCGAACGACCCAATACGTGTTCTTGGCATTTTTTTTTTTTATTTAGAAAGCAGTGTGTGTGTGATGATATATCATGTGACAAGGGTAGACGAGTATTCTTGCATATTTTGTGTAAATAATACGCGATAATACGAATTTTCACCATTATATTGGTGGTAATCTACATACCTTAAATTATCTGTTTAACAATTAAAAGTACCGAAATATAATCCAGCACGTGCATGCAAGTCCTGGAACAATACAAATAAAGTAAATTGATTTTATTATTTTTCTTTCTATACTTATTTAAACCACTTATCTGGCTATTGACACAACTTGTCCCAAAAAGTTAGAAATTTCCAGTGATCACGAATATTATAAAATTTGGGCTCTTCAATATGATTTGGTTATTATTAGTTGTGCAGTTGACTCTGCCCCAAAAGTAATTGTGTAGAGAATATACTACAAGGTTTCAAACAAAATTTAATTAAATAAAAAATATTGTAACAGATGGCAACCCATCTCAAAAACATTTTCAACACTTAAATAAATTTAGTTTGATAACCATATTGCAATAATTAATTAATTTTATTAAATCAAATTTTAAAGAGATGGCAACTCTACTCAGCAAGAATTTTCAATGGCAAGCCAACCTAAACTTACTTAGTTTGAAACTTATATTATAGCTTCTAACCGTCTAACTTTTGTTATTAACTATAATACTTTTGCATCGAACCACCGCAAAAAAATTTATTTTTGTGATTTATTGCATTTTTATCCACAACCTTGAATTCCTTCCGAACGAACTCAATTTTGATCCAAAATATTTTAAAGCCTCTTGTTCATTTAAGAGTCTAATAAAATTTCTTACAGAAATAGTGACTCAAAACCGTTAGCAAAATACTCATTTAAGTGGCTCTCGAGGGCATCTTAAATTACTAAAATTTTCATGTCAATATATTAAGTCGTTTTGGCTAAAAGAAGTACCACTACTTTTAAATAACTCTGCGACTTCTTTATCATTGTTATGTAAGGACCCATGTTCACATGGCTTGAGGCACCAACTCCATATTTTTTGGGATTTAAAAAATTTTTAAATATCTGGGTTATTCTCATATAATATCTGGGTCTCAGCATCACTTTTTCTCTCAAGTTCTAAAATTTCAAGACCTTTCTTCGCTGCAAGATGATCAAATATGAAAATATTTCATTTCATGACAATGCTAGAATATAAATGACTTGGTATGTGTCTACACTAAACTGATTGTGGGCTTGGCTATCACTTAGCTTAGTTCCGAATCAGTTTATAAATACCAGACATCCTCGCTGATCTTGAGATTATTCTACTGATGTGGAACGACTAAGCTGGATTAGGATATATTTCGGTATTTTCTCCTAGCTTTAAACCAAACAATTACACTACGTACCTATTCTCTCTCTCTTCTCAAGTATAAATTGCCGTGTCACTCACATCAGCTGTGTCAAAGAAAACAAAACGACGAGCATTATTTAATAACAACATAAATAACTTGAGCAGCGCCCATGGCAACGCCAACACACAAACGCATTGTCCACTTTCGGGGGTGGCGACCACGAAAAAGTAGTCAAATTGCCATAAGACCACATATGGCCATAACTCTGCCGAACGGCATCATTTATTATTTCAGCTATTCGGTGGCTTATTTAATGACTTTAATGGATGGGCATGCGAGCGACACGTGTAGGGCGTTGGATGCTGCGCGGGGAAGCTCTTAAGACGCCAAACGTCAAACGGAGTCCGTGGTAAGCGCGGAAACTTGAACCGCCTGTGAAGTATATGTGCGCGAAGTGTGCTCATTAACGCTAAAAATTATACCACTAATTAACCGTTTTGCAGTAGGCGAGCAGCCAAGCGTGAGGACGCACGCAGCACGCAGCACGCAGCACGCCCACACATGCAACCAAACACTCGCTGGAGCTGGAGGAGCTTCGGATTCAGCTACGCACTTGCGATGGTGGTGCAAAGGAGCGATGCTTGCGCCCATGTATGCGTGTGTGTCAGTGTGTGACACGTGATGCGTTGGTGTCTACGCTAATTTTATGTACTAGCTTCTGCTTGACGCACCAATTGCAGAGTTACCTATGCGTGGCTACCTTTTTGTGTTGAGAATTTGCCAAATTGGACTTTCAACACACAATGTTGTTACATTTTGGTGTTTGTTGTTGTTGTTTCATCACGAGGTATGGCAATAAAATTTAATGAGCACACATAACGAAGAATTAAAAGTGAAGTCAGATTCAGAAAAAATCATTGCATGCTAAATTTGTCAGATTTATTCGTGGTTGTAATCTGAGCGCTGGCATCAAGCGCGCTCGTTATGCTTACCGTTAGCTTATGTGATGAATTATGTAAGCTACTTTGCTTATTGCATACTTCAAACCCATTAAAGAGGTGGAATTATGTGCGAAGATTACCTGAAGAAAGTCAAACTCAGACAGTTGTCACATTTTTTTTTTATAGAAGAGAGGCTTAGTAGATTTATTGAATATAACAGATCATTGGAGCATTACTGTAAGTAAGGTAGTAAAAATGGAAAGTCCGTTATGAGTATCGAATTGCAATGGAACCCTTAGCAGCGTAATACAATGAGCCCATTTTTAAACCAATCAACTAGCAAACTGGGGATCTCTTATTAAAGCATTGAGCTCCTTCTTCAGTTCATTTGCCTGTACCAACTCTTAATTATGCTTGCGATTGTAATTTTTTACTCATAGTAAAATCCTCTTAATTTTATCATCTATCAAGTCAATTACAACTCTTAAGTGGGCTTACTTTTTCAGACTTTACCTTACACTCTCTATCCAATCAAATTTTTTTTATAATGTTCCGTTTTGGTAGAGAAATCATAAGAATGATCTTATTGCAAAGAAGCAAAATGTTTCTTCTTTCTCTCGTTCAGTCAACGTAAAGAGATCCTCGGTCTCAGAATTAATATTCGGTTTCATTTAAAAACTTTCAACAATCGCTTTGCTCCACGAAAATTCAAAGAACTTTGAAATAAGGAAGCGAATACTACTCCAAAAGAAGCATACACCCATTTATATTGTCAGTTTTTTAGGCAGCAAGCCACTTTGGCTACCATTAGCATCCACTCTGTGTAATCTATATTGTGCTTACTAGCGCAACCGCAGCACGTTCACTCACATCAGCACATACGAAACGTGACTATTCTAAGTGCGACGCGGCAGCCGTAAGGGAAGAGTAGCAGAGGGGTCGAGTAGCAGTGAATATTTCTTTACTCTGACCGAAGGCTTCAGTGACCCGCGCACGTTTTGTTGAATAGGAGAATAATTTCAATTCGCCCTTGGCAGCTCGGAGCCAGCTTTCCTCAAGTCTGCTTTGGTTGAACCATGGCACACTTTGTACTCTGCGGGTACCCAATAGAAATAAAGCTAAAATACAATCTTATCCAGTTCGAATACCATGATTGCGGTTTTGCCCAGCCAGGTACTAGCTTTCTCGATATGCACTAGAGTTAATACCGATAGAGGACTAAGGTGTTTATGCTCTTTGAAAAAATTAGGAGACACTTTAGACTGTCTCTAAGAGAATGTTTCATACCAAGCATGTCAAAGCGTGAATTTACAATCTTTTTGTTCTAGATCTAGAGGTAGAAGTCATCTACTATGCTAAGTGCCATTTGTCGAAGCAAATAAAGCTACAAATCAAATAAAAAGGTGGAGCATATCCATCTATCTTTGGAGAACCAGAATTCTTTTGCGGACGCTATGGGTTTTCTTAGTTCTTGAATATTTGAGCTCTTTTGTGATGAAGTGACTTGGAATTTGGGCCACTGATTTAATGAGTATATTCGAGAAAGTAGTGAACTAAAGGAATACAAAATAAGTTTTCAACAAATCAGCGGGCTATATGAAGATTACTTCTTTTTGCAAACTACCGTTACACCACTCACACAACTGGTTGTTAAGAAAATAAAAATGAAGATTTATTGAAATTGCAGGCTTAAGGTGCATTAGCCAAATGGCCAAACCAAGCTTACATGCCGCAACTCAACGCCGGACAGCCAGACAAATAAATAGTCAAGATGTCAGCGGCTGCAATTGCCGTAGACATTTTGTTGCACATTCACTTCCGGTAGGTAGTCTTTTGGGTCATGTTCTTTTTTGTTTTTTTTTCCGACAACTTGCAACCAAATGCTCGGTAGCATTTTCGGTAAAAATACACATATGAATTTGTTGTTGCAACAACTATATGCCTGCCACTTGCAACACATGCATACACCAACACACCCACAGCCAAAGCTAACTGTTAAGCACTCCAAACACTGTTTCCATTTTCTAGCCATTTTTGGTACCAGGGATATACGTGGACACACACACATATAGCTACATCCATGATAGTGGTGTGTTCACCGCCAGTGTTGCGCTGTCAATCAACCAGTCAGCTTGTGAAATATTTATACTTCTGTTAAGCGTATTCATTGCCTCCATTGCCTCCATTGCCTTGCGCTGTCAGCACTTGTTTTGTTTGAGGTTAAGTTGCAAGTTCGATTTTGATTTTGATTGTGCTTGTGATTGTATGCCGCACGCAGCTGCACTTCACATTCAAGTGCTTATCGCTGATGCTTTATATTCTGTTGACATTTTGTTGTGGGACTATTCTTTTTCTTTCTATCCATCTTCATAGACAAAAGTTGCTATTGTGAATATTAGTTAGCTTGTTATTTGTTAGTTTTGTTTTTGTAATCGAGTGTTATTTTGAAACGTTTAAATATTTGTTGTATTCAATTCACAATTCCATTGCCATATCGTTCTTGATACCTGAGCTATTTATTGTTATGGCAAGTTCTCTAATGATACTCAAAATGGGGTTTTGTGAGAATTGGGTGTGGCCGCAGTACGATTTCTCTCATTTTCAAGTTGTGCCAGGAGGATCTCATATCAGATTCCGTTTGTTTTAACAATGTGAGAAGTCTTAAATCAAATACTGCATCTAAATAATATATAACGGAATTTTCAAAATTTACTTGCTAAGTTGGTGAAAACTCCGTTGGTTGCTGTAAAACACCACTTTTAGCTTTTCTGACTTCAGCTGAGCTCTTTTCCGGTTTAGTTGATGCAGTCGAAGTCACTAAGGCATTTCCAATATCCATCGATAGTAAAAGTTCTCTGCTTTACTTTAATTCGGTCTCTTCGCTGTTTGGGAATTGTAACGGGGTCAAACAAAGATCAAAACCATGGAGATCTTCCAACCTTTCTCTGTTCCCAATAAGTTTATCAAGCCTATCGGAGTCGAGTATTATTATCTCGATATTTTCTTACGAAATAGTCTCTCGCTAGTCTTCAGTTCTCGCTCCAATTAGTTAAAATTTCTTTCTCCACCTACTCAACTCTCCCACATATTGAGAATATGAAATCACTCTCAGAGCGCAGAAAAGGGACTTCTGTGGCTACTGTGTCAGTTCATTTATCATTCACTTTATGAAATTAAATATGTTCGCTTTGCAACTCAGCTAATTAAGACAGTGGGCAGTGTAGTGGCCTAAGCAAACAGACGCACAGCACAACGGTGAAGACTCTAGGCTAGCTCGTTCATCCAATAAATTAAGTACGGTTATGTTATTGACGAAGTATTTGTTAGCGAGAGTGCGAAAATGCCGTTAGACAATGCGGTTTGTGGCATGTGGCATGTGGCATGTGGCATGTGGCTTGTGGCATGTGTGGAATTTGCCACAAAGCAATTGTTGCTGACATGTGATGCATGGTAAATGCTATACGCAGATAAACCTACACAAACAAATACACGCCCACGCACACAGTTGAATTGTGTAAACAGTTATTTTTCTTTTCTATGTAACGGCACAATTGGGTGTTTGTTTTATTATGTCAGTGTCATGCAACGCCAAATGCCAGACGATTGATTGTTCGTTGCAATTAAATGTGATAATTAAATTGACTTTCATGCTTGGCCGAGTGTGCGATGGTTGGGTGGAATGTGTATGGGCATTTGTTAAGGGCAAGTGTAAAGCTCTCGCAAAAGGCCTAACTTTGGCCATTTATTCTTGGAGTACGAGAGAAGGGATCGTATTTGGCTATTTCAGGCTTTACTAAACATGACTTTGATAATCCAAAAATTTCTTTATTTTGAACTTTTGTTACAAAATGGCGGCTATGGGCTCAATTTTGGAAATTACCTTTTCAAGAGTGCCTTATGGTTCGGTGATCTGTGATCCTAGGTACCGCGCTACTTGAAACCAAATAAAAATCGGAATCTTAATTTACATTAAGACTTGCTAGTAAAGTCCTAGACTGGTCCAACCGCCTAATGTAGGTCTACCTGTGTGTTTGTGTGTATGTATGCGTTTGTATGCATCTTAGTCTACGCTTTCATCATATAATTGCTTATAGGTTCATGTGTGCGTGTGTGTGTGTGTGCGTGTGTGTGTGCATGAATTGGCAGCTAAATATCTGTGAAATATGCTAATTGAGACCGTAGGCGTTCCTGCACTCGATTGTGAAAGAAAATCTCCGACTTTTCAGCAGCGAGTCAAAACAGTGATTGCTTTGCTACTCCAGTGTCATGGGTTGTCTTCACAGTTCGATTATTTGTTGCATTGAAATTTGCCAAAAAAAAAGAAATCTCTATGCTGCAGCTGCTTAACTGCATGTGTGTGTGTGTGTGTGTGTGAATATGTTACCAAGTATATGTGTGTGTGTGTGTGTGTTTAGTTGCTTGCGAAAGCATTCATGTGCAAATCGTATGCAAATTGAAATATTGCAAGCTCTGCTGCCTGTTGTCCTTGCATTGGGTTTAAAAGCAAACACACACACACACACACGCATACACGAAAACTTGACTGGGCATGCATGTGTGTGTGTTTGTCAAAGCAGTTTTTGCGCTTCCATAAACAAAACGAGTGACATTTCCATTTACTATAGCCATTGAATGCTCAACGCTCCAACTGCCCCACAAAGGTGCAGCGCTGACGTGATGGACAAAGACCGAAACAAAAGCAAAGACAAAGGCAAAGGCGCTCAAAATATATAATATATACTTGTGTATGTCTGTGTGAGGAAGCCAAGCGTAGCTACCTACTTATAACATGCGCTCACTAAACTATCCTTGAAGGCGTTGCACCGCCACTTGTACTCTGCATCTGCCCCTTCCTCCTCCCACCTTACCATCCACCCAACGCCTTCGTCGCTGCAATATGTTCTGCTCTATTTCGTCCTTTCACTTTGACAGTGGCAAACGGCAATGATGCATGCCACAAGGCGACCGAGTACAAGTACGCAGCAGTAAGCTGCACTACAACACACACAAACACATATATACTCACACATACACATCTAAATATAGCTGGCGCATACTTATTTCACCGGTGGCACGCGACACCGAGCGAGCGAACTGTTGATTTGACTGAAACCGTTGGACAGACTTGCGAAGCGCCATCATGCCACCAAATAGCGCAAGCGTTGAAGTGCAGCGGTGTGGGTGTTTGTGTGGGTTTGTGTGTTTGTGTGCTTGTGGAATTGGAGTGGCTCGTCGAACATTTCCAAAAGATTTGCAAAAAGTATTTGCGTGGAAGTAAGAGCGGAAATTGCAGCTGAATCGAAAGTTGAATCTGAAACTGAATTTGATTTCGATTTTGAGTTGGAGTCGAGGTTGCGCTTCAATCGAACTTACCGTTGTGTTAGTGCAGGCGGTTGGCAGTGGCAGTGAGCACAGCAGAATTAATGGAAAATTTGCAAGCAAAGAGCAAGGAATTATGTGAGGCTTCAGCGTCAGATGCACTAACGAGTGCGTATGTATTTGTGTTGGTGTAATTGTGTGTGTAAGGATTTTAGTAAAGCAAAAGACATTTACGACTTTAATGGACTTTTAAGAAATTTCCACCAAACGAAGTAAAATGATATTTTTTTCTTTAAATTTCAACATATTTTTTAAGGCAACTTCTTCATTTACTTAGGTGAACCTCGAATCTGCTCTCTATATCGCAAGATTAAGTTTCTCAATAACGCGAGGAAATAGTTTTTTTTAGAAAGTATTGCCCTTTATAATAAAGATAAATAATGAAAACCCTGAATCCATAAAAAAAATGTCAAGAGACAACAAATATATTCCTCGAGACTTTCTTTTCGCCATTACCTCAACTTAAAAATTACAATTTCATACCGTTATAATGCATTTCTCTTTAGCATAATTATGAATTTCATTTCCACAGTACTGTAGCATAAATTGCTCGAAAGTCATTCTTAGGAAATTCGACATATTCCCGAGAAGAACTTAAAATCTACTTACTTATTCACATACTTCCATAATTTCACCACCATAAACTAAAACCATTTGTTATTATATATAGGATACAGATTTTCAATGGGAGACTTCAATAATCTTCATACCGTCTCATTGTAGGCCGGTTGTACTCCGGTCTGTATTTACCCTGCTAAAGTTATGGATTTTGGTTTTCAAACCACTAGCCTCATAGTCACAAGAATATTTACCATACGATGCTGATGTTCCACCAGTTTTAGCTACCACTAGCATTTTCAAACCCTAATTGTTCAAAATTGCTTAATGGATTTCATCGCCGATTTCTAAAATGGCAGCCGAAACAAACTTAAGTAATTTTGATTTAAGTTCAAACATATCATTACGAATTGTTCGCTTGGTTTACTGGTACTGTTTTCTGAAGTCGATGGCAATAATTAGCGTGAGTTTAATTTCTCCACCAAAATGTGGTTACGTATACGCACTGTCATACACTCTAAATATCTCGAAGCATGCATACAGACATACTTTCATTCATTCATACTACAACAACAAGCATGGCGAAAATTAACGCCTAAATAGACCTAAATCGACGATGCTTTATTTACTCATTTAAATAACCAAATAAAAGTAAGGTTATAAACGAAATCGGATAAAACGAATATGAAGTATACACGTATATATGCAAGTCATATATATGAACGAAACGATTGTAGAAAAAGCTTACTGTGAATGAGTATTTGAAATGCATGGAATTTGAAATCGGTGCAACATCGTCGTCAACTGTAGCGCCAGCGCCAGCGTCAGCAGTGCGTCGGCAGTGAGGCGGGTGCGGAATGCAGTGATGGTGTTGTTTGCATTCACCTCTAAGCAATCTGCATGTGAGTGCGTGTGTGTGTGCGAGACTGATTATTTGCCTGTTGCCGTTGCCGTTCTCATTTTATGCTGATCTGTTTCTCATTTTTCATGCGAATGTTCTTTTTTTTTGTTTCTTATTTGCGCAGACAACTGCAAATTTCACGCTTTTAGAGCGCATTGTCTTCCCGATCATTTGCTTGTGTTGGTATATACATACCATACACATATATAAGTAGTATTATTTTATATATGCCATTTATCAGCGCTGATGTATTTTCTTTTCTCGAGAAAACGCACTGAAGCAGTCTAGAATAGACTGAGCGTGGACAGAGCTCAATTCAGAGTCATTCAATCAATAAATTAAATTGAAATATATTCGTATTTGGCAAAAGTATATAGTATACGTGTGATATTGCTGTTGCATATGAAAAGAGTTAGAATTTTGCAATATTTACATTTGCATTTTTCAGGATTTTCTTGATAAACCAGACACTCTTCCTACCCAAAGTAGAACGATATGTGCAAATTTCCGGAAAAACTGGATGAACAAGTGATGAACGAAGTAAGTTCGAACTAATTATAATAGTTTGCCATTAGTTTGAAATTGATGCAAGAAAATAATGTGACAAAAATGTTGTTAATAAAAAAGTCGCGTACCAAGAGGACTCTTCGAAAGCTGTTGAATATAATATGATAGAATCAGTTCTCATCTTAAAGTCTATATTTTGTTTAATTGGCAGCAATTGAGAGCGACTAAGTGTACCATCCAAGTCATCCAAGTTATCAACGTCCATTAAGACCGCACCTGCAACTGCTTTCACAATAAAATATTGAAGGAAACCAAGCTCCCTAAACGAATTGAGCGAGTTTAACTAAGTTTTGTAGATGTTTTTGAAATTTAAGAAAATATCTTAATTAATTTTTTTAAATTAACTTGTTTGTCAAATTGTTATCGATATTTGGTCATCATTATTCTTCGATACATGGTAATCGATAATTTCCGATTGTTAGTTTTTGATGAAATGCTATCGAAAAATTTAAAAATAATTTTTCTATCAAAAGTAGTCGATAAATTACAACAATAATTTTTCGATATGAATTACAAAAGTTTTCAACTAATATAAAAACCCTGAACAAAATATTATGCTAAGGCCTCGGAAATTGGTTTGATTAAGCTAGCATAGTGAATTGCACACATTTCACGAGCGCTTAGAAGATCGATTGGTGAATCAAATGCATTCCGGGTCAGTAAAAGTTATTAGTTAAAACATTTCAAGATCTACTTGATGTAAAGCACAAACATTTCTCCAATAATTTTCTATACTTTTTCACGGTATTTATATTTTGATAATCTTTTATCGATATTTCACGATATTTATGTAAAGTTATCGATATATTATACATGATTCGATCTGTATTTAAAAAATTTTATTGCTCACTTAAATTTGTACGATATTTTGCTACTTTTTTCCCCGATAAATTGTTATCGATATTTTGTTACTTTTATATTTCGATTGCAATTTATTTTTATAATTTCGTGTTTTACCTTAAAAAACGTTTTGTATTGTTGATATTTATTCTGTTTGATATTTTCAAATTCCCCCAGAATTCAAAGAATACGCCAAATTTTTCAGCAGCTAACAAGAAATATTGATTACAATTGTCAGTTTCAAGCAACTGATGTGAACTAACATGTGACAAATATCTCCACTGTGACTATGTCTAGTTATCGAATCAATTGCGGTAAAAATTTCGTTCAACCAATGTCAACCGAAATTAATACGCACTTAGAACCAGAAAACCAAGAAAGTACATCTTCATAACCAATTAGGTAATCGTAAGGTACGTATAAAGAATCCGAAAGGTATACAGGCAACTATCATATGGCCTGTATTACACATAGAAAATAATCACTTCACATAAGATGGAATTTGAGAACAGTGAGCACTTGCAGAACAAATGAGAAAGGGAAAGAGAATCAGATGATAGCAAAGTACTAATCTTTGTCTCCTGCTTCGATTCGGCAAAACTAGTAAAATGGCGAATCGAACGGGCAAGTGACATAAATCAAATAGATAGGTATAACCTAACTAGGTATGGATTTAATAGCAATCACTTCTAAGTTTTTTGGCAAGAAACAGGAGCCAAAAAATTGGAGCAGGAACGTGGCGAATCGAAGACAGCTAATAATGTCTCGGCCAGCTGAGTTATGGACAATTTAATGGTCGTCTAATTCACGCCATTGGCGGGCGCCCAACTGTCCAATATTGTTTGTTTGCCTAAGTTTCTAATTTTATTAAAAGGCATCAAATATTTGACATAAGGAATTTAGTGCTTGCCAGTATAGAATTTTCTCAACTTGAGCGCAAAAAAAACAATAAACCCATAAATAAAGCACCACACAAAAGACAAATCGATTAAACACCAACGAAAAGAGAGCAAATAACTTAAAGTGAGAAGAAAATAAATTGCCCGTCTAGAGGGTTGCATGGGAATCGGGCATTCGTGTCACGCAAATCACGGAAGGACTTAGTCGAGCTTACAACTCAATTAGGCGGAAAGAAGGCGGTTGAGATTATGCATATGGCCGACCGCCGACCGCCGACCGTCGCCGACCGTCGCCGCCGCCGCCAAATACACACACAGTAATCGCATTGAATGCGGCATGAAAATCGTGCAGCAGCAACGCGAGCGCGAACCCACATGTTCACCGCGTACAAAAAGCGCAGAGAAAGTTAAGGAAAAAGCGAAAATGGTGAAAAATTGCCAACCGACGGCATTCAATATTTCCGGCCTGACAAGTGTCTGCGGTTAAGCTGACCGCAACGGAAGTTTAAATAATGCAAAACTGTTTAATGAATTGTGCCACGCTGGTCGCTCAGCCGCACAGCCGCACAGCCGCAACACCGCAACATAGCAACATAGCAACCTGGTGTGGCGCAGCGGTCAACAGGTTGCAACAAGCTTAATTCTCACAGCCCAATGCACAATGCATTCACAAACAAACAAACAGAGACACACACACACATACACAAGTGGCAGTTCGTGTCTATAATTCGCGGTGGTGCAACCTAGTACCACCTAGCTATGCGCCACTTTCAATAAGTGATGCGTGGTGAGGGCTTTGAGGCAGGTGTGTGGCGCGTGGCGCTCGTGGGCGATCACAGCGTTGCTCTCTCCAGCGATTTGTAGCACTGACAAGCAGCTCGCGGCATGCAACATATGTAAATACATATTTATTTTATTAAATAATATATACATAATCTCCCTTTATATACATATAATATATATATATATGTAACCGTAAGCGGCCGTGTGTTGAACACCCACGTCGAAATATAAATTCGGTTTCCGTTGAGTGCACTTAAAAGCGATGATTTTTGAAAAGAAACCCCCCACAAACACACACATGTTTATATATAAATCGTTTTTTTCCATGCGTTTCCACCTTGCTGCAAGCAATTTAAGGCTCCTGTTTTTTAAAGTCGCCACAGTTGTTGCTGTATTATATACTCGCCGCGTAATCACATGTGCTTTGTGGGTGTGTGTGCGCTTGAAGGGCATTGAGGAAGGCCTATTCAGCAGTTTTATAAAATTATTTTTGGCGCGCGTGGAACACATTTATTTCGGTGAATGAGCGAAATTCTCCCTTTCAAAGTGAAAATTTGTCGGCAAATGCATTGTGGTTGTCGGAAATCCGTTTAAAATATTAAAATGTTATTATTCATTACAAATAATATTTAACTAACTTATAATTGATGTTAATTCATTCTGAAATATTTCGCTTTTCGGAAATTTTTTTTCCTAAAAAAATTAAAAATCTAAAAATTAAGAAAAATGTGCAGAAAATTACTTACAGCATACTGAAGTCTCTTAGCCGAACTCGCTCACTTAGCGCTAAATGTAAAATGATCACACTTTCACTCTTATTTTGTCACATTATAATGGGTGTTCTTCATTCGCATTACTTCCAAGAAGTCTTCGGCATAACGAGGTTCTCTTTTTGGAACCAGATATAGTAACTCTCTTCTCTTCTTTCTTCTTCTTTATTGAGAATTATTAGTGAATTTACTTCCTATTCACATGGCTTTTGATTTTCCGTTTACTAAATATTGTTTCGAGTTATTAAAAAAAGGTTTTCCTAATATTTATGAAAATTATTTCTAGGTTAAAATAGAAATTAAGAAAAAGAAATTAATTAAATAATTACAAAGGAAAAGAACAACATATACAAGGTCTATTAAAAGTCGTTTTTCCCTTGCATTGTTAGCAATATTTGAATTCAGTGCTTCCACTTTCATTATCGGCATCAATCCCTCGACTGAGGCTGGGTGCACCTTCAGAAAATGAAGCTGCGCGAGCTCATCTTCTCTCTATACTTTCCAATTTTTCTTTCGTGGATTGTACACCCGAGTGCCATCAAAGCAACGACTGCCTAAAATAACAAGCATGACTGTAGTAGGCAACATAGAATTCTTCAGCGATATATAGTGGATTAGCTAGGGTCCAGAAGTTCGAGAAAAGGCGCCCCACAAGGAATTAATTATCATGCAGCCAACCTAGAAGTTTAAGGAATGCCAAAAATGTGGGCTTTGTGAAAGTTCCGGTTCGTATATACCCGGAGCTTTGTTTCTCCGAAGCAAAAAACAAAAAAAAAAGCTCCGAAATCTTACGCAACTTCGTCGTAAATATACATGAAGACAAACAAAATTGGGGTCAATTGTGCTCACCGAACAGTCCGAACTTTTTTCAGAGCTACAACATTTCAGTAGTTCGAATATTTGAACTGCTGATCTGGTGATTTCAATACGATAATGTTACATGCAATAGCTTGAATCTCCCTTCAGATGCAGTGCAAAATTATTGAACAAAAATATATTCGAAAACTGTTTTTAATTAACTGATAACTGCGTGGTTCCGTCTTGCGTCCAAGCGCGCTTCTACTTTTCGATTATGATTGTGCTTTGGAATTTCGTTGAAAAGAATTCGAGATGCAAAATCCCTACTCTATTTTTTGCATTAATACTTTTTTTTGATTTTTGATTTGATTTTGTTAGAGTCAGATTTTTGGACTGATTGGATATATTACTGGCCTGAGATGCACACCTTGCCACCTTTACTACTAGTGTAAATCAAGCTGAAATGTGACATCAGCGTATCCCACTTGTCAGCTGACTGGTAAAACAATTTCACTGATTTAATTTCACTGCCACAAAAGTTAGGGAGCACTTTTAAAACTGCTGAAAACCCAGAGGACAAAAGACTTTTGAAAATTGCGTTCTTTTTTTTTTTTAACAAAGTTTGATGCTGCACCGATGGAGTATGGCAGCTGCAGCAATCAATCAATATTTGCAATTCTAAAAGGTGCAGCCAGCAGCAACAACAACAGTAGTAGTTGCAACAGCAACTTTGTTAACACTTAGTAACGGTAAAGCCACTCATGGCGAGCAACTCGACAGTGGTGAGGGCGCGAGAGGCCGTTGCAGCACTAAAAAATCACAAAGTGTTTGCATTTTACTCGAATCAGAATTGTGGGCAAAACACAAAATCAAATGAAAATCATGGAAAAAGTGCAAGCAGAGTAGTAAGAAAACTTTGTTGCTTGCAAGTGGCAAATTCACTTAACCACTTTATCCGCTTTGATGGCTACGCGAGCGATTCAATGAGTGCATGTTAGCCAGCGAGTAAATGAATGAATTTAGTTAGAGTTAGTGGAAGCGCAAACTCCAGGGTTTACAATGGAGAAATATATATCAAATTGGTGATGAAACTTTTGATTAAAAGAAACTGTAATAAGAGATACGTAACACAACTCTTCTTCTTCTCCTTTCTCACCTTGCGGTGTTTTAATAACAATAAAGTAAGATTTACACGGAAGTAAGGTTTAGAATTAAAGCAAAAGCTAGAAGTATAAAGCTAGTATTTGGTTCATGAACAAATTTCTAGCACTTTTATTGGAATGTCTAATAGCATTTGCATTCAATTGAAAGCTTTAGGAATGAGGTAATCAGCAGTATGGCCAAAGTTTTTCAAAACAGAGTTGTATTTTCAAAAATAAATTAATAAATTAAATAATTTAATTTAAGATGAAATAAATAAAAATTGTTGCACAGTAAGCTCCCTATTTGGAAAAAGTGTTCGGTGCTAAACATCTCATTATGTCTCAGGGAACATGTCTCAGGGAGCTCTTTGGCGATTGGAACCACAATTTTTGGGAAAATCTTAAGAACTGACACTACTTCGGCGAAGTCTATTTTATTGCTTACATTTTCTTTTACCTACGTGATATTAGGAGTTTATTGCATTACTTATGGATCCATTATCCACAGAGCGGAAATTTGAGAGGAAGAGTTAAGATATGTTAAGTGATGATACTAACCCTCATTCTATGCCAAAAGCGTAAAAGGTTTTGGGTCTCTAAAAAGATGTTATAGGTGGTGATTGTAGTGCACTCGATTTCACCTATCGGGGTTTTGAGTGACTATAATGTCAAGTTCATTCTTCAAGCAACTTAAAAAAGCATCAAAAAAGTTCATTCATCACCATATTCGATACAGCTTCAACTTGCACGGCAGTCTAGAACCGCGAAGGTCCATCCGGCGCCGCGAAAGGCTTGAAATATATTGTTGTTGACTTCTTTTCATTCTTCAAATAAATTCGAGTTTTGCTGCAGAGTTGAGAGTTCTTGACCAGTTAAATTTCTGTGTGCGCTCTAATTCCGTAGACTCAGCTTACATGGCAGCGATTCGAATTATCTAGTTACTAGGGAGAATTCCTATATATTCTCTTGCTATGCTTGTTAATATATTTAAGACAAAAATAACTTTATGTGTCAAATATATTTTTTGTCACTAGCTTACTTTGTAGTATTTTACAAGTTATGCTCTAGATTGTTGGTCCAAGGTCTACTCTCGAGAGTTTTGCGGAGCATTTCAACTTACAATTGAATGCCTACTCCTATTAACATACGAGGGCGGGTCAATAATTACGTGACTTTTGGAATAAAAAATAAAATAAAGAAATATTTAAGAATAAAGAAAAAAAATAAAAATAAATTCAAAAAGTCACGGACTTATTGACCCGCCCTCGTAAAACACTTTGACTTCGACGAATCTAATTGAGTTAATTCAGCTAAGAAAATGTAAAGACAATTTGAGGTTATATTATGAAAAGTTAGGTTATGTTGTATATAATGTGGAAATAATTAAGATTCTCCGTATATTTATTTTTGCTGCATAACAATTGCCTTTAGAACAAACTTTTACATATTTATTCATATGAAGCTTCAACATAGGGTGTCTACTTTCCTGTTTATGCGGTAAATTAGGCTCAAGGTGCCACTCAGCACGAAAGTGTTTCTTCGCATCGAGTGCCTATTAGACAAGCGGTGGCTTGTGAATTCACATCACTTCAACTGCCACCACTTCACTTCTCCATTCACGAAGCTAATAAAATTGTGCATATTTTCAAACACAATACTTTGGAGGCACTTCAAATCACGGCTGCCAACCGAAACTGCAACGAGTTGGCTTGTGATTTCTCTGGAGTGGCATAATGCACTCGAACACTTATGAAATGAATGGAATGCAAGTCGGTTGTGTGCAAATAAAGAAGGCGCTATTGTGTGAGCGCTTGGTGCAAATTATACGAGCCTCTTGCAACCAACTTAACTAGGCAAACACAAACACACACACACACACACACGCGCGCACACACGCACAAGCAGACTTGGAACGAGCGCGAATGCAAAGGGCAGATTTGCAATCCATTAAAGTCGCTGCTAACTATTCAGGCACTTGATAAGCACCCAAGGGTTTTATCACAGTACGACTAAGTTCCAACACTTACCTACTTAAGCGCTGGCAGCACACACACACACACACATACATACATACACACGCACGCACACCAATATACCTTGGGCGCGCGCACAAAGCTTCCCTCCTTTACGCCAAAACGCCACCGCAAGAGTTGGGGCAGCGATAAGCAGAGCGTGTTGTCGACATTATCACAGCGATGCGACGTGTGTGGCGCGTATTTGTACACGTTGCAACATGCAGCATGCTCAATGCAGGCTGAACTGTAGACAGTCTATGCAATTTTATTTATTGCTGCTACATTAGGCTTTATTCGCTCGCATTCGCACACCAGAAAACACACCCACACACACACACATACTCACGCATATCTACAGTATATTGTGTGTATGTTGCATGCAACATACCGCATGCTTTCTTTTTGCAGTTATAGAAATAGACACACGGCGTGTAGATGGGTAGGTGGGTGTTGCACTCAAATTGTGCGGTGAACCATTCACTGCCACTCGTTCGAATTAAAGCGCCTTTCAACCTTTCAAGCCAGCCGCCCTCAACAGTTCGCGCTGTTTGGGAATTTTCAAAGTGAAATCTTTCAAAGCACTTCACGCCATTACACTGGTATGCTCTTGCATCACAGCAGTGATTTAAAGTGCCAATGGGATTTCGGTTGGCATGCGCAGATGACTCTACGCTCGGAAGTTGCAAGCAGTTTATGTTATTGTTATAGTTGTGTGAGAGTTGGACGCCACGCGATATGCGGCTGGCGACGAACTGGGCGCCTCACACGAATGAGTTGCGTGGAAGATAAGTGGTTGATTCAGTCGTGATTAGAATGAAAAGACGATTTTCAAATTTCCATATGTGCTTTATATGAGCAAGCACAGCCCTTAAAAGATGCTGCACTCTAGCGGAGAACTTATCTGGTAACAATTGTGGCCTTCGTGTAAGGAAAGCTGGAAAGCAAAGTAAGTTCACGTAGTCATTTCAATAGGGTAGTTATCGACTAGCTAGTTATCGACTATATATCTATCAAATCTATCTATCGTTATCGAAATGCTCATTTAAAGAATTTAAAAATCATCATTCGAATGGTAGATGTCTACGCTACAGTTTTTAGGGAGTATGACTTCGATAGAAAAGGGAGCCTGACTTCGCTAGAAAAAGCATATATTCTAAGCAATAATTGAAAATTTGGAGCTAAAATCAAAGTCGAATAAAGGATAGAGGCAATGAAAATTGCCAGAAAGGCCATTCCGTGTTAAAAATCGCTCAAAAGTATGCAATAGATAATAAAATACTGATGTTGCCTACATCTAGGCGCAGTTTAGGGCTAAGAAATATTTCAATTTAAATGCAGATAACATAATTATATGCTTAGGCTGCACGTATTATATCTACTCAATGACTTATGAAATCTAAATATATACAATTGACTAGCAATAATAGAGCCCTTCAATACCACTCGCATGACACTCTTATAAGCTACCGAAATTTCCACAAGAATAATTAATTAACAATCGCGTTTAGATGCATTTGCATGCATGTTTGAGTGTGTGTGTGCGTGTGTATGTGTGTGTACATCTGATTAATGTTAGGCTGCTGTAGCGACAATATATGTAATTACACGTTGCCATAACATTAATGACAACAACAATAATAAACATAATAATTATAATGACAATAATTGTAATCACACAGCCAACAAATTAAATTTGTACTTACACACACACACAAAATGACAAATGCTTAGAAGGAATAAGTGATAACAACAACAACAACGGCTAGTGCTCAATTTAGAAATGTGTGGCATTATATTATATAACAAAGCTTTATAAGCACGAGAGCGGCATATAGAATATTAAATGGATGTGCACAACTTATGTATATGTGTGTATGAGCACACACACACACACACCTCTGAATAATAATACCTGAGCCAAACTACGACTCCTATATGTGTTTGTGTGTGTGCAAACACAATATCTGTCAAAATCATTTTTCATTGGTAATGACCAAAGGAGCAGCAACAACAACAACAACAACAACAACAATAACACTAACAAGCATTGCAACTGTATATGTGGATGTCCCATCGCTATGTTATTATAATTAAATATTAATTTAGTGCTCGATTTCTCCAATAACATGAATTAATGGTGTTGCACAAACGCTGAGCCTGTTGCATGTTCAATAAATGCCAGCCCAAATACAAGCATACATATATATGTAAATATAAAACAGGAGTGTGTGTGTGTGTGTTGCGGCTCAAAGATTCAAAACCATCGCTCATGTACGGATATTTATGTATGCATGCCTGTGTGTGCAAATATAATATCCGTTTCCTGTAACTCATTTCCCCCTCCAGCCAACACTCGGCACTTTGATAAGCCATTGTTTATTTACATTCATTCATTCAATGGTTCATTTCGCCGGTCATTTGCGTATGCCTGCATGCATGCATGTGTGTGTACGCGTGTATGTGTGTGTGTTGATCCGTTTGGCCGCAACTGTTATCATTTTGGTGGCTTTAGGGCTTCGCTGATGTGTCGCTGGAGATTAATATGCTCCCAAATGCAAACAAACTGCGTCAAAAGCCCAGCAGATGTGCACGCACACATACGCAAGTACACATGCATAGACACATATGAATATTATATTTAAGTATTTATACAGAGTCAGGGGAGTATATTATTAAATATTTGCAAGCATGTATGACTTAAATGAAATGTGTATGTTTGTGTGTGTGTGTGTATATATAATAAATATCCACAGAAGGCAGGAAGACATCCATGTCATTATTATAACTTTCATATATAATCGGTCGCTTGGCCAAAAGAATACCATCGATGACTACTGTTGTAATGCAACCCTGCGCATCTTATTATGCTTAGCTGTTAAAATATTTCCTAGAAATCAAAAAGCAAAACACGAGAAATTAGAATTGTAATTTTTATCAACAAGAATAAGCTCTGAGCTTAGAAATTCTTGATAGTTTCTCGTAAAACTTCGTACACAGATCACTAGCGCTTTTTTTTTTTGGAGCAAGAGCCAGGTGGTGTAAAGCACCACTTGTAGCATGAAAACTGACAGGCAAACTAGGGATTCAGGGACTTACGAAACCGATATGAGTATTCTCTGACAAGAACCAACAAATTTTGCTCCCATGGCAGTCGTCTACATGGCTGGAACAGAACCCGGTTTGTTTTTTTTTTTTTTCAGCCACAGACTGTCAACTTCACAACATTTCTCAACAACAACAACGGACAGCGATCGAGGCGGAAAATAAGATTATGACAATGCGGCAGCAATTGTGGAAAACCTAATCCAAAGGGTGGATTCTCAACTGTTTTGTGTCAACTAAGTGGACAGGGGTGCTCAAGAAGCTACATCTATAGAGTCCATCGTGATGTTAGTACGTACTGTCCATTGATTCCTGGGTATATACAAGTCGCTGAAGACGCATTTTTTCAACGCCCTCGTTTCTTAAGCGTGAGTAAAAGCTAAAAGCTAAAAACTACACTTGTCGGTATTTTGGTGTTGGAGAAGCCGACTGTATTTATGTATCAGTTTCCAGCCAAATGGAAGCTGTCAGCGATGCAACAGCTTTCATTGTGACAAAAATTTAGACATTCTATGCATATTTGGAGTCAGTGCAAGCCATAGTGGAGAATTAAAATGTATTCCCACTACCAAGAATTAATACCTAATCCAATGGGTCCGTGGAAGAGTCTGAAGTATGGTGCAGCGGATTAAAATTCCGTACTCTTAATTCGAAGCTTCGTTCTACTATAAAAAAAGAAATTGATTCCCTCTAAGCCAAAAAGTACATATATATTTCTACTCTCCATTAGGCAGCTTTTTACCGAACTAATAAAAATATATGCCATATTTGACGAAGGAGTTCTCAAAACAAAGGAACCGAGAAAGTTCTTTACTCCCATTTCTTACTAACCCGGAAAGCAATATCTGGTAATGCGATAAGGCTTTCCTAAAAAAGTTCAACACAACTTTAAAGTCTCGAGACCACTATATACACAGGCGCAAGAAAATTAGCTCGGTTAGTAGTTCAAATGGTCTACTTCCCCTTGTTTTATTCTTTATTGTCCTCAGTATAAGTGCAATTTTGAACGCAGAGGGTTAACTTCGATGTTTTTCGGGAACCCTGTGCTTGAGAAGAGTTGTAACGACACGTACGGCAAGCGTTTGCCAACGTCGTCTATTAGTGAAATAAATTCAGACTTTTCATTTTCTGCGTGAGATCATGAAGAGATAATTAAGGTCTGTTGAACTTGAGTTCTACAAATATCCGTTTAAATTTACGCTTTAGAAATATTAATGTGAACGGTTGGCCCAAGGAACTAATCCACCTGTGGAAGACCCAACCTTTCTGGAATCCGCCGGCGCCTAACAACTTAATAGCCTTCTAAATGTTTGCTAGATCGGTGTAAAATTCTTTTCTTTTTTGATATTAGATAATCTCGTGACAATTTCGTTTCACTCAGAAAAGGAGATCTCCTTTGTCAGGTCACTCAGCTGGACCTGAGCTGCGAGTTGGAGATATATATTACAAAAATGTCTATTCTAATAGTGGTCGCCCCTCTGCTGGCATCGACCTTTCACTTCACAAAGGTTCACTTTAATATTATTACAATTAAAGAATAACAACAACAGGGTATAAACCGCAAATGTTGCGAGGCATCTAGACTATCAAGCATCTAGCAAAAGTGTAAGTGCCTCTATATAACTGAGCAGTTGTCCAATCCCAGTTAATCGAAGATAAATAATCACACAATAGTGCCTTACTAACAGATATTTATTTTGAGATAAAGTGGAAGAGTGAGATGAAAATTGGCCAACGAAATCATCGGAACCATTTGCGAAAAGATAATAAAGGTTGCTGCTGAAAGTTTATCGCATCATCACGCATTGTATTCATATTTAAAAAATGTTTACGCCACACACATATTCGCTGAAGAATAATCAGCTTACAAATACATCCATATGCCTTCATATATGCCTCCATAAATTTACACACTCATGCACCTGCTGCCACATGCTGCTCACACAGTTTACCATATAGATGCCAAGTACAAAACAACAAAACAAAAGAAGTGCCACTTTAAACCGCTTTTCACAGCATTTCGCATTTATTTATTTATTCATTTCGTACTTATGTTTACGTCGACAAAGGCTAAGCTTCTGTGCCAGCGCTACCTATCGCATGCCATTATTCGTTCGTATTCACCTGTCAAAAGTGGCAGTTTTTATGGAGTTTTCGTTTCCCGAAAAGAAACGATCTTATGTTATTCCTTTTTTTCCTTTTTTTTTATTTTTTTTTTGTTTCGTTCCCCGTCATGAAAGTGTGGCGAAGAAAGGAATGAAGTTTACTTTGCTCTGCTTTTCCATTAACTTTGCATTTTTATGAACTTTGCAAAACTTTTGCATTACTTTTTGTTTATGCTAACACTTCAATTCTGCTTTATATACTTATACATGTATCTTCATATACTTATTTGCAGAGTTTTGTGATGCCGTTATTTCTTACTTCACACAACATGCTCATGTTGCACGTATTTGCATACAGGCTGCGAACAGCTCGCGTTTGCTTTTGCAAGCTGGGCAACTTATTGGCTTTTCAGTTAAGTTCGGCGAGATTCTTAGCACAGAAAAGCTTAAAATTTGCTCAAATTTTTCATTTCACTTTTGTGATTAACTTGTTTAAATGATAAATAAAGTTAAATTGTTTTTTTTTTATTTAACTCATGGGTCAAAAATAAGTATAAATAACTTAATTTTTAATAACTTTTAAAAACAGTTAGTTTAAATTTGAAAGTGACACCTAAGCTCAACAACATGAGTGTTAAAAAACAAAAACTTTTACACAAAAATTTTTGCGATCCTTGTGGGTATTTCAAAGCTTATATATTGTCTGAATCGGAGTCATAAATATATATAATTATAAAAAAAAAAAACATTTGTTATACAGTGTACTTTAAGGGTCATCATATTGTGTATAATGTGGTAGAATAATTTTTACCCTAACTGTCACTACCAGCCAATAAAAATGTTCTGTCACTAATAAAAAAGTTGTATACTTTTTGGCGCCCAAGTAAAAAGTCGGTAAAGAAATTTTCAAACAATTCAAATGCGACTTACAGGTTTTTATTCTTTTAGACATATAAACATTGAGCAAACATTATAAATTTCACAATTCCAGGACTAATGGAAGAAAATAGACACCTACTCAAACACTACCCAAACTATTGAAATTACGGTAATAAGGGTGTACGTTGAAAAAAAAAATAAATTCTCAAAACAATTTAAACAATTCAGGAGTGCATTCAATGTGTACATGAAATAAAGCGTCATTTCTGTGCCTAGGAACACTAGGGAACAAAGTATTTGACTTAAAGCTAGTCGAAGATTATTCATTCAGCCTGAGTAGGTGTCCGCCTTAAGATGTTTTGACCGATTGCAATCGCGCAGGAGGCGTTTATCCATTTCAGACGTCCTTTTCCGTGGAAGAGTTCTTTGAGAGATGGTTCAGACTCAACATCTCAATTGCGACTATTATCTTATCTTATCTTTTAATTTAAGTATGCTAGGGACGTAAGACTCAATTACTTATCTCGACCTCTTTCTTTCGCTCTCTAGATCGGCAAAAACACTTATATTCTTTCTTCAATTCAAGTGGCGTCCTCTTATAGGAATGTCGGTGAATCGTATAATATAAATATTTGATGCCATAATAATTTTTTTTATCTAGACGTTGATACCAAACGTCTAGAGGGAGTAAGATTTCCCATTAAGAAGTCGAATTTTTCAGTAGCACATGCTCCAACTACCATGCAACATGTTGACAAATAAAAAGGTTCTTAAAATATTATTCAAATTCCGAAAATGCGCTTTGTTGGTTCAAACACCTTAAGTTCTCACCAAAACCTATGACAAACTCGAATACAAGAAAGAAAGACAACGAGGAAGCCGAAGATATCATTAAACAACGGGTATTTCGAGAAGAAGAACAGAGGTTTGTTTAATGGACTTCACCGAACCTTCTGATCTTATATGCATATGTAAATCCCTAGATATCTATGCCGGCCCTTAAGTTCGGTATTCTTAGGTTATAGAGCTTCGTCCAATGATTCAGATAATGAATATAATGCCTATAATAATATAGGCGGCTGCTCGAAGTCTAAGAAATCGGAGAGGAGGAGAGAGGCAAATTTTCGGGTACAACCACATGAACTCAATAAAAAGTAGAAAGCTTCAAATTTAAGACTAACTAAGATATTTGTCCATTATTTCAAGACATCTCAAGAGAAGAGAAGAAAAACTAATTTATTGGCTTATTTGGTGCAGCCTCACCACTTAATACTTTTGTACAAAAGGTTTGTGTTTTTGCTTTTCAATTTGTTTTTTCTGCAGTTTTTTTTTTTTGGTTTTTTTTTTTTTGCTCGGCATTTGTTATTGACTGTAAGTTAGATCATTGTTGTTGTGATTCCCATGTGACCTAAGACAATAGAGTACAATACAACGGAATGTAAATTGCCATACAAGGCGCAGTAGAATGGCCGCATGGCAGGAATGTGCTGCTTAGGGGGTAGGGTGGAAGCGAAAGTGCGAGGGGAGAGAGCGTCGCAACGCTCGCAAAAACTGAAACTAAATGCAAAACAAAAATTTCGAAAGAGAAATTCAGAACAAATGAAATTAGAAAGAAGGCAAAAAATTTGCTTAAGTTGAGCAACAACAACAACAATAACAACAACAACAACAACCGCAATAAGAATAACAATAACAATAACTATAGCATGAAAGTAACCAATGCGCTGCAACAAAAACAATATATTGTTCTTCTGGCAATTGAGAAACTAACGCCAAACCAGCTAAGAGCTCACTGGGAGCCTGATGTGGCAAGCTGCAAAATGTTTTAGCAGCAACATCTGAAGTATTTTCCTATTGTTCTTCTCAGGTTTTTTTTTTTTTTGTTTTGGTTTTTGTTTTTGTTATGTTATTTTTGTTGTTATTTTTGTTGTTATTTTTATTGTTCGCCAGCCAAAGCTTTCAAGTGGATCAAGGTTAACCATTTGCATTGCATACGATGGCCAACTGCTGTGAGTGCCGTTGAGTGGGGACTTGATTAGCCGCAAAACAAAAAGTGAGTGAACACAAAACAAAAAGAATGAAATAAAGAAATAACAGCCAAATAAAATCTAAGGGAAAAGGCTGATTGAGCAGCGCTGCAGGCCAAGCGAGTGTCGAAGGACGTTTGCGGTTGGCATGTCAAATAGTTCCAGTGCAAATATATATGTGTGTGTATGTGCGCGCATGCCAGTGTGTTAGTGAACCGCACAAATTTGCGTCGAAGCTTTAAATTTTGTGTGCCTGTACCGTTATTTAAGGTACTGCATGCAATATTATTCGATTGTTTCACTTCCTCTAAAGCACATTCGTAGGCTGAGTTCAATGGACGATAATACAAATTTGGCTGAAATTTGGTTGAAATTTGGTTGAAATTAATAGCAAGCGATCGCTTGGACTTTGTTTTGGAGCCGTGGAGAGCATTGCGATCAAATAGAAAGGCAGCAAGCGCCGCGGCCGAGCAAAGCGGCGCAGCAAAGGCCAACAGTTATTGTGGCAAAAGTGAGAAAGCCTCACTACGCCATCGAATATACGCACTCACACACATATAGATGTATGTATGTATATATGTGTGTGTGGATGTGGATCTGAGTGTGTGCGTGTGTATGTGTGTGTGAGCGCGTTTGTTTGTTTGGCCGCCGTTGGCGCATACCGACGGTGCAAATCTCATTTGTGCGCAGCGTTTGGCCTTTGCCAAAATGCAATTCATGCAAATTTGCTAAGTATATATCTATATATGTATATATTAGTATGTATGTGTGTTTGTATGCGTACGTGTATGTATGTATGCCATTATATCACGCTATACAAATACTTTGCTTACTTTGTGTTATGCCAGCGCGTGTTAATTTGTATGCACCGTTATGCATATGCACACATATACACTCACATAAATGTGTGGGTTAGCCCTCAACAAATTTTAACCGTTAATTCAATGCCGCTTATGCGTTGGCGTGCCTATAAGCGCCTAAAGTCAAGCCATTACATGTTTATTTTCAATGTAACAGTGTGTGTGTGTGTATATATATATACATACGCACACGCTCAGCATAATTGAATACATTTCAATGTACGCTTACAAACAATTGCACACAATACCGTTATGCTGCAACCGACAATCTTATTAGGCGGTAGGGCGTTTGTTTGCCACTAGCCCTCCACTTGGTTTGGGGGTATCTTAAAGTAGAAGCGTGTGTTTAACTATTTAACTGATGGGTTAGATGAGGTGCGTCATCATCATCATCAGGCATATTTTATTATAATTATTAAAAGTTTTCTAAAACAGAAACAGAACATAAAAACAGAACAGTAACAACAGAAACAAATTCTTTAAATTTAAAAGAAATATTTTAATGCGTATGTTTTTAATGAATACGGAATTGTTTGTAGGTTTATGTGTCTCCGCTATCTATCTTTATTTTCCAAAAAAATTACCAACGGAATTTGTAGATCTTTAACCACTTCTGTCGAGCTTTCATATCCGCGCCCATCAAAAGCAAAAGTTCCAAATATTTGGAAGAAGAATCGGTGAGTGGATATCGTGAGCACAATTGTCGGGTCTACGTAACCGGAAAAAATCTGGATTTATATCCGGGCAAGCATTGTTGTCTCAGCAGTAGTCCTCAAAGCAAGTTGTTCGTACATGAAATAGAAACAACGATGGAGTCAAAATAGTGGCACATGTAAAGTAAATCAACAAAAAGCAATTCACGGCAGTTGCAGCTTCCATTCATCAAAGATATACTACTTACTTCTTTATTGTTTACAGCTAGAAAAAATTTGAAATAAGAGTTTGCAAAATAGATATGGAATGTCGGGGAAGAAAAGCTTATGCGCAAGTCAACTAACTTATGCTCCGAAGAATTCAATATGTTCTGCTGTGCTCATCTATCAAAATCATCAAGCATCTTTCAAACGTAAGAGCTAGGCGAAGAACACCTTGCCAGCTGCTATCAAGGACGGCCACATAAAGCCATAAATTACTCGAATTGTCGAATGAGATTAATAAATTTGTTCCATGTCTGTGAGAATGTGACACATCTCTTATCTGTGATCCCGATACATACAGCAAGCATATGTACAAGACAAGCTGGCGCTGACCGGAACACCTCTGGGGAAATTCACTCGCTTCAGTTCAAGTCGGTAACGAATAGTAAAAACTAGAAGATTTGACTCAAGTATAATCAGATAACGACTAAAGATCTGCTAAGTAGTTCAAGGAAAAGTATGTATATACAAATAGCCGAAAAGTTTGCGTTGAAAATAGGTCTCCGCTACAATAGTCATTCGAAGAATATAAGGAAAGGAAGAGGTATGAACGCAATGATGAAAGGGGTTTACTGCGATAACACTTAGAGACCTGCAAAAATATAGCATAGCTTTCAAGAATAATATATCTTCCTACAAAGAGTTGTAAGAAACTATCGAACGATTTAAGCTCTCTTCATGCTATATTTCGAATGCTGGACATACAAGAGAGTTTAACTTAGTAGTACTCTGAAATGTATAGCAGTGAGGCGAGAAACTTCATGGTTTCACCTGGAAGAATTTCGAAAAATATTCTCGAATTCAAAAAGTTTAGTAATATTTTTGTGGCTAACTGGAGATAAAGGCACTTTTTCGCTGGAGCGAAAGAGTTCTCGAGGAGTTATTGGCATAAAAACTATAACAAATTTGTGATAATTATTCCTAAATCGGGCCTACGGTGAGGCGACGCAAATATTAAGAGATATAAATACAAAATGGCAGTGGAAACTTAATTTAATGAATTATACATAACCTCACTAGCACATAGCTATTTTTGTTGCGTCAAAGCTTTGAGAGTGGTGAATCGACCAAACAACTGGTATAAGTCTCATATACTGCTAATAAACAAATTAGAGATTATATAGCTCTAATTAGGTATGGAAAATTTTATTCTTGCTTCACATGGGCATATTTTTAGAAGAGAATAGAGCTCAAATAAAGCGAAGAGAGAACTGGCCAATCAAAGGTAGTTCATCTTTAAGAATTAAGAGGCTCATATTCTGACAAAAGTTGATTGAGGATGAGTTCGCTATTACCAATTTCAAAACAAAACACATTCTATGTTAATCTAATCTTCAATCTAATCTTAAATTTTTTCACTGGAGTGGTCCCGCAATGGGAACTTGCTGCATGCATGAACTATAACGGTAAAGGTTCGATCATTAAAATAAAATGTTCACCTGTTTATGGTAGCATCAAATATTTATCTGTGTATTAAACTTATATAAGATAACTGTAAATGTGATATGAACGAAATTAATTAGGATTGCGTTAATTTCCTTGCATAACTTGAGAACAATTCGAAGATATTAATCAATTGCGCATATTTGTAATTAACCCACTCACACGTAACGAAATTATATAAAATATTGTGTGTGTGTGTGTGTGTGTGTGTTTTTTTTTTTTTTTTTTTTTTTTTTTTTTTTTTTTTTTTATGGATTCGCCAAAGGAAGGTGTAAATCTTCGAAAGATATTGATGGCCCGTACCAACAATTATGCACGATTCACTGCACGAAAAAGATTGTACAGCGCATACGTGCTAAAGCACCCCCTTGCACTCAAACCTGTGTTTCCCTGCGGAACTACCGTTAGGCTTTCCTTCGCTGGGCAGGTATTACAATTAGTAATGCTCGTTTTTTTGTAGATCCTTACGACGTCTTATCTTATCTTGCAGCTTCTCGGGACTGCGCACTCGGCCTTATAGCAATTTCATCTTCACGGACCTTTTGCATAATATACGTTATTATGCCACATACCGTATCCCATGCAGTCTGGGAGGATAACATATATTGTACAATGTCAATGGAAGATATAGGCAAAATTTTCCCTAGTTTCTCTGAGAGTAGGCGCCTTTCCCTTCGGAATCGAATACAGTTCACCACCAAATGATCTGCCGTTTCGACACTGCTATTTTCGCAGTGCATGCAGTAAGGTGATTCCACATGCTTAAATTTATACAGATAGCCTCTGAAGCATCCATGGCCTGATAAAAACTGGGTAAGATAGTAATTCACTTCGCCGTGATCCCGCATTATCCATTCTTTGATATTAGGTATCAAAGAGTGGGTCCACCTTCCCTTACTTGAGGCATTCCACCTTCTCTGCCATTGACAGTGGCACCTCTCGTCGATTTTAGCGAGTTCTTGTCTATACTGCGTCGATTCTTTAATATGTCGGATGCCATAAATTAATGCACAACGCTCTGCTGCTATGTCAATAGGGAGTCTACCCGAGATAACGTTAATAGCATCGTCTGATACAGTTCTAAACGCACAGCAGGTTCTCAGCGATGCCAATCTGTGTGCTGAAGCAACTCCTCTCATATAGGAACTGTATTTCGTTGCAGGAAGCCAAATTGGTGCTGCATAGAGAATAATTGAATTACTGACGCACGTCAGCAGTTTTCTCACTTGTTGTCTGGGGCCCCGCATATTGGGCATTATCCTGGCGATTGCCGACACAGACCGCGCCGCTTTGATATGGGTGGCAGTTAAGTGCTGCTTGAATGAGAGCCTGTGATCCAAGCTAACTCCCAGGTATTTGAGGCAAGAGCTCGATTTTATGGCATGCCCATCGATGCTAATCTCAATCGACTCAACTCTCTTGCGACTGCTCATGAGGACAACTTCTGTTTTGTGAGGTGCTAATTCCAGGCCGGCCGTCTCTAGCCACTTTTTAATGCTGCTTATGGCTTCATTAGATTTGCTGCTCACTGCTCCTAGGGTTTTCGCTACGACTACGACCGCTATATCGTCCGCATATCCCACTATCTTCACCTCGTCCGGTACGGTGACTCTTAGGACACCATCGTACATTATATTCCATAATACCGGACCGAGAACTGACCCCTGCGGTACACCGCTAGTAACTTTGTATGTTTCAGGACCATTTTCTGTATCGTAGATGAGCACCCTGTCTTCAAAGTAGCTTACCACAATTTGTGTAAGATAGTCGGGGACTTTTATCTCTTTCAGAGCCCTTATAATTAGGGACCAGTTTGCCGTATTAAAGGCATTTTTTATGTCAAGGGTAATGACAGCGCAGTATTGTTTGTCGCCCCATCTCCATCTATACCCATCCAGAGCTTTCGTAGCTATTTTTGTTACCACGTTTATGGCATCCACTGTGCTTCGCCCTTTGCGGAAACCAAACTGCATAGGGTTTAACCCAGAGTCTCCCTCAGTATATTGTTCGAGTCGCCTACTTATTATCGTTTCGAAAACCTTTCCAGCCATGTCAAGCATACAAAGAGGACGATATGAAGAGGGGTCTTCAGAGTTTTTGTCACTCTTAGGGAGCAGAACAAGCCGTTGGCGCTTCCAGCATTGGGGAAAGACTCCTTCCCTTAAGCAGCTTGTGTATGCTTGTCGAAACAGTAGTGGCTTTCGTCTTATTACCTCTTTAATCACAAAATTGGGGATTCCGTCCAGGCCAGGTGCTTTTCCGACCTTTATTCTTGTCGCCGCAACTTTTATTTCCGCATCGGACACTTCCGGAATTTCCTCCGTGTTTGTATGAATAGATGGCATTTGTATCGGTTCGCGTTCTGGAAACAGATTGCGAACTATCTCACGCAAGATAGTGGGAGATATAGGTGGATTTCTTGTTCTCCCTACTTTCTTCGTTACTATCTGGTAGGCTCTTCCCCAAGGGTCATTTTCTACTTCAGTAAGAAGCCGATTAAACGCATCCTTCTTACTGCTAGCTATGGCTCTATGCAGTTCTTTCCTTTTCTTTCGGAAATGGGTAAGGAGCTCTTCAAAGTCACTTCTTCTTCTAGACCGTTGTTGCCTACGTCGGAGCCTTAGACATTCTGCCCTTAATTGAGAGATTTTCTCAGACCACCAATATAAGGGAGCTTTATCTCTGCCGTTTTTCCTGCGTGGCATCGCGGCGTCGCAAACCATTACAAGCGAATTCGTAATGTGTTTGGTTTGACTCTGAGCTTCACTTCGTGGGTCATCGTCAATTTGACTAATAGCATATTTAAGCATTTCATAGTCGCAGGATTTTGTTTTCCAGTTTCTTGTCATGCTTCTGGGCGCAGTGCAACAATGTTGTTGCCTTTGACGCGGATTTATGTCAAAAATTATAGCTTGGTGGTCACTATGCGTATAAATTTCCGAGACTCGCCATGATATTTGGGAGACTATCGATGAGCTCACAAATGTAAGATCGATATACGATGCCGCTTTGCCTTTGATAAAGGTTGGCTTGTCTCCGTTGTTTAGTAGGACTAGGTTGAGATTTGCAAATGATGACAGCAGGGCTGCACCCCTCGCATTTGTAGTCGTACTTCCCCATTCAACCGCCCATGCATTGAAGTCGCCAGCTACGACTAGCGGTAACTTTCCCCTTGCGCGCAATGTGAGCTTGAGAAGCATGTCTTGGAATTCTGTAAGCGATAGACTAGGGGCAGCATAACAACTAAAGAAGTGTATGCCCTTTATCTTTGCGTACACAAAGCCATTGTCTTTTTTGTTGTGGGCTTCTTCGAATGGAATATTGCTAAAGGTCCATATCGCTGATTTCGAGCTTTTGTCATTGATCCAGTTATTGCCATTACTTGGGGTCTTGTGCTGTTCACTGAGCAATAAAATGTCTGTGTTGAGGTCCGAGGCGGATTTTGCCAATAGCGCTTGAGCTGCCGAACAGTGATTTAGGTTTAGTTGGAGGCACCTAATCATTATTATCGGGTTTTCCAACAGCCTTTCTATATGCTGGGCAGCTGAAGTTACCAGTCGGGTGCTTATTTCCCCCTTGTGGGCATAGAACACATAGTGGTTCTTTACTGCAGCCTTTCGCGTTATGCCCCTTCTCTCCACACCGGAAGCAAGAGCCGGTAAGGTCTCTGGGGTTTTTACAGTTGCGCACTATGTGTCCAAACTCCAAGCATTTGAAGCACCGCGCTGGTCTTGCGAGTTCACGGATCCTGCAATTAACCCAGCCGATTCTTATTTTATTTGCACGGAGGAGCTTGCTTGATACTGTTGCGGGGAGACTAATAAGTGCAACTTGTGTTTCATCCTTCAGACGCCGCATTGATTTGATGGCACTACTTTCTACTGTGCCCTCCTCCGGAAATTTCTCGTTTATCGCCTTACATACTTCTTCGGCCGTCGTGGCCTCGTCCAGATCTTTAATTTCAAGCATGACTGCTTGCCCTAGGACTCTCACCTGTGCCATATCTTTCAGGACCTCTAGTGCACGCTCTTTTAGTTTTTCAGATGGCTCCTTTGTTTTAGCTTTAAGTTTAAGCAGGAGTTCACCTTTCGCTGTTCTCCTTGCTTTACTTAAACTTTCACCGAGTTCTTGAAGCCTTGGGTCACATTTCATTTTCTTGAGCATTTCTGCATAAGACGTTTCGCTCGTTTTTGAGATCACCAAGGCTTCTGAGCGCTTAGGCTTCAGTTTGGTATTCTTTGGCTCCGATGCTTTGGGTTGAGGCTTAGTTCGTTTTGGTTTGCCTTTGTTGCTAACCAATACCCATTCGGTTGTCTCCCCTTTCAGTGGCGCGCTTTCCTTAGCATCGCCAGGTGTTCTACTACTAGGCGTTTGCCCTTGCAACTTTTGGGCTACGCCAAAATGCCTCTTGCTGTTCGAGGTTTCTTTTTCGCTGTCAAGCTTCCTTTTTGCTTGCATCGCAATCATGAACCACGGCGAGGTTTGTGACGTGTTTTCCTTCCGGTCACATTCCTTTTGCTTAGTTACACGCTCGGATGCAGCTAGCTCGTATAGCGCGGTGATCCGCCCAATGGTGTCTCTCATGGCTTGGTGGATGGATCTCCGTTTCCCATCCTCCAGCATGGTTACCAAGTTGCCGATCTGTTCGCCGAGTTGGTAGAAGGCTGATGTATTTCCTCCAATAATATCATTTCCGACTGAAGGCGTTACGTTTTCCCGGTTTCCTTGTCCGACTGCAAGTACCTCGTTTACCGCTTTGTTGCTTTCAATTATATTTCGAATTGGCGGCGTTCTCAGAATGGTTGAGCTACGCCTGAAGGCCGTGGGCTCATTTCCACTTCCGTTTTCTTTTTCTTGTGCTTGTTGTTGTGTTTCGATTTCATTATTGGTTTTGTTCATTTTGTTGGGTCCCCCCTCAGGGCCGCTATCTTTGCTCGCTATGTGCAATCGCTATGTTGATCCCGTGATTATCTTTGCATTGCAGGGAGGTCACGCAAGGGTTGACGTAGGCCCTTATGGGTGCTTACGTTCAGTGCCAGATCAGCGTTAATCGGGAGCAAGCTCAACCGGAAATTGCAGCGCCAACTTAATAGCGGCAAGCATCGAACGTACCCTGAGGCCTTGCCAGGGTTTTAGTAGGGACGGAGGGCATCCGTAACATTAACCGGCAAGCCATTTCAGCTAGATTTCACTCCGCTTACTGAAGTTGCCGAATGCTACGTCTGTCAGCGCCAATATGTCTATTTCCGAACGTTTCCAGTAGGTCTCACCAGAGTCTTACTGGGCTCAAACTCTGGCGTCCGTTTGTGGATATCCACTGTAGCGGTGGGAGTAAATATGTGTGCTAATATGTGGCAACTTAGTATTTACTCCTAGTACCCCGCGTTGTGTGCCGGTAAGGTAGTAATTAACAGCCGCACCTAACCTGGTGAACAGACGCTGACCAGGGAGCCGCCAAATTTTGGGCCCGTCGCGCCTGGATTTTTGTATTACTCATCATGCCTATGCATGATGAGGGGGACACATATTTCTATGAGGCGGTGTCTATTCGCCACAGTCACAGGAGCTTCAACGGATATGCTAGCTTTTTTACCGCATCCTCCGCTCCTATCGCTCATCGTCGGGGGTTGCTTATTCGTTTAGACTTATTTCGCAACTAACCTGCTACTACAGGCCGTCCGGCTATCCGCGACCTGCCGACCCCCCCGGTAGCTTAGAGCCCAGCTAGAGTGCCTGTTTCGTAAGACAAGTCACTCCTTCCGAGCGTGTGTGTGTGTGTGTGTGTATGTGTGTGTGTGTGTGGGCAACATATTGCTACGACGAAATCCAATCTCGTCTGTGGTCAATAAATAATCGAATGGATTAAAATGTAGCACAGCTGTTCGCGAAGCTAGCCATACACACACACAGAGAGAGCGTATAATATTGAAATAACACACCCGCACTGCGCATTTGCAAAAAAAAAAATCGCGTTATTAATACGCGCACACAGTTATGTATGGGTATTTATAATAATAAACAGGCTATTTTAATCCCGAATCCTCAGCGACTTCATTAATGCCTCACCACAGCATTTACTCAACAATGCAATGCAATAAATATGTGATGCACTCACACATGCAAACATACACACATACACACACACAAACGTCGGCTCACTGCTAACTGTTTTGGCTGCAACTTGTGGCAAGATTGTGTCGTGGTGTCGCATTTAATAGTGGCATTGCGACAACAGCTTTTCCACTCGGCAAACTTTTCATTTTAAAAGTTTTATTATTATTTATGAAGCTGCATGCAGTGTTGCCATCAGCTTTCAATAAATTTTCGCTTTTGTTACTAAAGTATGCCGTTTTTGTTTTCTTCTCTATTTAAATTGTATAAAATTTCATATTTCAGCAATTTATTATATGGCCACTCATTTGTTATTGTTGCTGTTGACATGCTCATGCATATTCCTGGCTTTTGTGCACGGCTTATATTTGCTTTTCCAACGAAGCTACAAATGAAAGTGTTTTATATGCAAATTGAATGGTGTGAGTCCGAGGGGAAAACTATTATATAATTAGTATATATATTTCATACCAATCATATAATATATAGTATATAGTATATAAACGTTATTGTTATTGTTTTAGCGGCAAAAAACACGGCGCAAATATTTTGGAGAAACGGAACCGAGTAGACAGGCATTGTTCGGCTCTCAAGTATGGGTCTCTTCCGGTTACATAGACCCTACTAATATTATCTCCTTAGCTGTAAATGAACTTGAAGACTAGAACCTAGAATTCTAGAACTAGAACCAAGAATACCAAGCGTTTTGAATACAGTTATGTTTGGCGACCGCTGAAGATATTAAGATCACAGGGCAGGTTAAGGAAAATACTCTCTCAGAGCAGAAATGATCAGCGGTAGTATACTCTGAACAGCACTCCAACCAACCTACAGTAAAAGGCACATTTATAGTTAAACATATGAATAGTTGCGGAATTTCTTAAGTGCCTTCCTTTTAGAACGAAGACTTAGAAAATTTTTTACTGAAATAGAGTTCTTCACTATGCCAACCCTTCACTGCTTCAAATTCAACTTGGCCATTTCACTGCTAAAAGAAGATATTTTCCACCGTCGTTCGTATATATACCGTTAGAGGCGTACTTGGATTTCAGGGGCCCGAATAACGATAAACGGAGTATAACGGTAAATACCTACCGAAGTCTTATTGAAAGCTGTAAAGAGAAAAGAGACGTATATGAGACACAAAAAACATAGATGTCGGCATATGTGTGATGAGGTTGAATTGCTAACTAAGAGGAGGAGGAGCAACTGACTTGAGCAACTATATTGTCTCTCAAATTGTAATGATGGCATAAGTTCGATAGAGCGAGAGAGAAAGAGAGAGAAAAAAACTAAGTTTTAACAGCAAAGTCTACTTTGCACATCATCTTTTACATCTGAGTACATCTGAGTGGAGAACTAAGAAGTAAAATGCTCTCTCGATGAACAAAATTAACGGTATATAAAACTGACATACTCGTAACTCCGCACCGAATATTTTTACGATGTACCAATGTCGGGTAAATTGAACACGTGTTCGAAGAAACATTTTTAGGTAAGTTAGCGGGTTGCCTAACCCGAATGTTGGATCGTACTTCGAGCTAGTGTTAGCGGAGGAAGAGCAAGAAGCTACACTGTGTTGTAAAGAACTTGTTTTCGTTCGGTGTTTGGAATCTTTGTTGCATTGTAGTCTCTAGTTTCCAAGGTTTTTTTTTTTTGTTTTTAATTTTCTCAACTATTTCTAGATATTCGTTTCAAAATAAAGGCTGCCATAACAATCAATTACTTAAGTGACTTACAAAATATATGATTACCTGAACAATTTCCATTAAAGCAATTCACATTTTAACGTGTTCTACATGTTTTTAAATGTATGTGTAATAAGTGTGTGTGTGATGCTTAAGCAAAAGCAAAAGTAGGCTTTCAACATATAAGCTACGCAGGCACATTTGTATGTGTGTGTGTGTGTGTGTGTGTGTATGTGTGTGTGTGTGTGTGCAATTGGCAGCAGTGACAATCAACAGTTGCATTTGGAATCTAGTTTCCATTATAGTTTTTCACATTGCTTGAAGCCAATTCAGCAACACCAACTACAACAGCTGTTTGTTGCTGAACAAACAACAACAACAACAACAACCAAAGCAGTAGAATCATGCAATAAAATTGGCGAACTATGGGAGCGTGCGAGGGACGTTAAGTCTAAGTCAACCAACTATTAGCCAACACACATACATACATATTTATATAAGCACAAATAACTGTTTATGTGTTATGCGTATGTATGTGTGTGTGTGTGTGTGTGTGTGTCAGCTTGCGCCCAGATTTATTTGCAACTAAACGCTAGCTGAATACACATTCTGAGATTAATTTTATTAGTGTCTCACAAGTGGAAACAATTGTGCCAAGCACATGCAGTCAACACACACACACACACACATGTATATGTATACACACATATTTATATTTATAGACGTACAAAGTACTCATATGTGCAAGTATTTGTACTCATAGGTGGAAATCAGCTGCCAAATGAACAAATACTTTTGCTTTCGTTGTTGTTGTTGTTGTTGTTGTTATTGTTGTTGTTTGTGTTGCATTTACGGTACACAATACTGATGCCGACATTTGAATGGTTGTACATGTTGTACACGCTTTGCCATCAGCGTTAACTGTAATGCAAAAGTGAGCCAACAAGCATACAACACACACACACACCCACACACATATATATATATATGTACAAGTACAACTAAATGCAAGTGTGGGTGTGTGTGTTTTTGTGTGAGTGCGCTGAGCTCATAACATCACTGTTAATTTGTGTGGATGGTTGGCAACCCTTAGAGCGTTGGAAAAACATTTGCGATTGCTATTTGTATAGTTGTTGTTGTTGTTATGCTTGTTGTTGTTGTTGTTGGTATTGCTCTTTCTAGCCGGTGAGTTAATGTCGTCAGCATGCTGTATCAAATGAAAGCTTTAAGTTTGCACACAAACACCCACACACACACATAACCACACATAATGGAATATATATATATATATACACACACACACACACACACACACAAGCGCCACACTAAATGCCAATTCACAATTTGCAGGGAGCAATAAAATGGATATAAAGCAGTAAATGCGCCGTGCCAATGCCTGCATACAAATTAACAATATGCTTAAGTGCGTATGTGTGAGCGTATGTGTGCTTGAGTGTATTTGTAAACAGTTACCTTTATGCGCATTTATAAACACTTGAGCATATTTATGGCGTATTTGTGCCAACATATGCTCAGTATGCCCGCGTTGGCTTTGTGTCGCACTCAAAAAGTAGGCGAGCTCGCCGGGTGTCGCGCCGCTCTAGTCTCTGCTCAGGCGTGTTGCACTTTGCCCATTTCTAAAGTTTAAATGTAGGTAATAAACTGTGGGCTTGCCCAGTGACAACAGAAGTTTCTACAAGAGAAAAGTTTTATATTTTCTAAAGTTTTATGTGGATGTGGTTCAATAGAAAGTGAGAAGGTTAAGCGGTTAGGCCAGTCTGGAGCGCTCAAAAGAGACCTAACTTTAATAGTTTATTCCGGGTGTAAGGAAAAAGGAATCGAAATTATCGCTTTCAATAAGAAAATTTTTCTGTCGATGTTTTGATACAAAATGTCGGTTACGGCGCCAATATTCAGAATCCCCTTTTTCAAGAGGGCTTCAATGGCAACGGCGATAATAGGAACTCGTGCTATATTAAACAAAATAAAAAATAGATCCCAATCTAAATACATCTTGATAGTACAGTAAGTAAATTTTTAGTTTTATCCACATTTTTCGCTAAATGGCAGACCTCGAAAAAAGTTAAATTTTTGACTGAAAAAATGTGTAGTAAATTGTTTATAAGTAAAAGTAGCAATAATAAAAACCCTACATGCTATAATCTCCGAGTACAATCGGTGCTTGATTTGAAAAAGCCAGCTTCAAGAAAGAGGTCGCGTCGTGCTGAAGCCGACTGCCCCGAATGAACTGGATTGGGCAAGGAAAAAATTTTGCTTCCACCAAAAAAATCGATTTTTGGAGAACCCTAGACTAGTCTAACACCTTAAATAAGAATAAATATATTTTCATTTTGCATATAAATCCCAATTTTTTTCAAATAGACTCTATAATTATTTTTTCCAAAATCTCAAGGCAACTTCAAGGCTACAAAATATTGCATATGATGGCGTAACGGTTAGTTAAATTAAAAGCTATAGCATTTTAAAGTCTTAATCTTGACCAGAAAATACTGCGATTTCTCCCGCGCAGAGACGACATCACGAATCTCTCCGGAAAGCAATTCAGACTGAGAGTAGTTCATTCAAAGTCGGCAGCTCAATGCAGTCACCATTCAATGGAGTATCCGTGTCTGTGGTCATGTGACCACTAAAGTTTTCAAGCGAATATATAAGCAATTAATCAGTTTATGAAGAACAATCTTCAGTTATCAATAATCTTCTTTAATAAAATTAATACTGACCAGTCAGGCAACATAATCCCACCTTACAAAAGTACAACTTTATTGGTCGAGGAGTGAGTGAAAAGGTTCAACATAAATGAGCTGGCAGACGACCTAGTTTACTGTGCATACTGGTCCACATACCAAAAATAAAAATGTGTCCAGATAAACACGTTTAATTCCAAGTCTGCCGTCTGAGCTGAACTGAAATTCTCTGCCCTGCTTCTGTTGGCATATCATATTGGGTTAAGTGCCGATGGTTGATTTTTTTTCTTACAACAGAGGAATGTATTACTTTTGTTTCATTGTTGTTGTGGGCTTTGCTTAGTTCCGTTCGGATCTTATGTCAATGATCCGGGAAGTTGTTGTGTTCTTTAAATTGACTAACCACTAATGACATTATTCTATGTTGGAACCCAAAGTAGTATGGAAGTATTTTCTTCGGAGTCGCATGAGACCTGAGTTTTGTCTGCATAACCTCTAAGTAATGTGAAAGAAAAACCAAGAGCGTATAGACCGAGTTGCATGACGGATAAACCATTTAAGCCCAGATCTTCAATATTCGCCCACAAAAAAAAAAATTGCTCATAATACTTCTATGGGGTTTGCAATTGACCTTAATGAAATTTCAAAGATTCCAAATTGAAATTTTCCAAAGAATTAAAGAAAAAACATAAAAAATGTATTGCTATTTTATGGTGACATGAAAACGTTTCTCGACGATCTCTTGTTTTGCTTCCTATATCCATATATTTACTTTGTAATGTTAAACTAGTTTCCAACTCAACCAAAAGTAACTAGACTGCCCATAATATTAATGTGCACGTTGTCTTAGCGCAGTGTATTTTGTAGTCATTCCATTACACCTGAGCAAATCCGGTTGCATTTGTATGCACTCGCACTCGCCCAAACACACATACACACACACATACATACTGCACAATTCTCAACTCCATATGTGAACACGGCATACATGCTCGAGTTTTATTGAATGAGCACACAATGGAGATCATGTGTAAATGTCCTTAAAATTTCTAAACAGATTTCTTATCGAAAGATTTATCGTTAGCAATCTAATAAATTACGGTAAAGTGCAAAATACAAATGCGATCAAAAGTACAACAAAAACAAGCAAGCAAAGCAAAGATAAGCGCAAACAATGGAGTGCACTTAGATGGTTGGGAGAGCGCCCTGAACTATGCTACAAATAGAAGCGAATCAATTTGAAATGAAGTTGCACACATACACACATACAAATCTATGCAAAAGTAAGTGTATATTTTTGTAAATTTTTTTCCGCTTTGTGGCAATGTCCCAGCTGAGCGCATAGCATCAATTGTTGCTTAACGGAAATTCGGTTAAAATGCAATAAATTAAATTTACAGTTACGAGCGGTAGAGTGCGAGTGTGAGAGAGAGAGCGAAGGGGGGGGGGGAAATGTGAGGTAAATGCAATTTAGTTTGACCAAAAAAAATAAAATATACCGAAATGAAATCAAGCGTAAGTGCAGTCGGTCAGCCAGCAAAACGTAGTTAGGGGCAAAAGAAATGTCTACAACAAGTGGATTCGATTTGTAACGCAACAACAAGTATCACATTACTCACCGCTTTCTAAAGCAAATTTTTTCCTCGGCATCTTCATCAAATGCACAAATGCACAAATGCATAAAGCAAATAAAATTGAATCTGCGAATCGATGAGGCACACATCCGTCGCTTATTTGTTGACGCTCTCCGTGCTTGCTTCCGCTGGTTTTGGGTCTGGGTGGCGACGATATCTCATATATTCGCATTTCAATTGCAATTTGCTGGCGCATAACCATAAATTGGTTCAATTTACAGAGCGTCCGCGCGGTGGCTGTCAGCGTCACTGCACTTTTCCCAGTCTACTGTGAGGCAAAGAGCTTTCTCCTGCGCCGATTTCCCCTATCTGTCTCTTGATTTGTGCCCTCCAACTCTGCACACCAATGTGCTGCACTCTGCGTCGCAGTTTCTTTTAGCGATGCTCCGTGTTCCATTCTTTTGTTGCTCGCTTTATGCTTAAGTTAACTTAATGATTTCATTTATGGTCGCGCATTTGTCTCAGCCGCCTTGTCGCTTTGCCACTGCAGGGTTGTAAAAATACGGATTATGTAAGTAGAGAGAATTTTACTATTCGAATATAGCACTAAATAGTGCTTCTCCTTGCGTCGAGTGGGAAATGCGTTTGTAATAGTACTGAAATATTGCTTAATTTATTTAACTTTTTTTCTTTGAGTTGAACGCTTTGTTTGCTTATAAAATTTTAAGTTATAATTTTCTTAATAATAATTTTTTGTTTGTTTTTAATTTAATTCTTTTTATAAAAATATATAAGTTTACCTTTTTTCTATCAGTCATCCATGTAAGACTTTCAAGTGACGTGATGCCAATTTAAAGACTATATAACTTATTTTCATTTTGATAATATCTAAATATTCATAATGTTTCAAGTTTGAGATTATAGTGCCATTTGATATCACATGGAACTGGTATTACCCGAATTGCTGGCATAGATTTCATTGTAGAATTACCTCACCTGATCATATGATATTTAGGGCAACATGTGTATATTTTTCATTTTGGTTGGTTTTGATGTGATTTAATGTCAGGGAATATAATAATTGAACTAGATTTCATTATTATATAAACGTTAAAAAACAATTGATCAAATATTTTAAAATTTGTTGTCGATGACATGCGTTCATAATATCATGTGATGTGAAAATATTAAATCACGTTAGTATGTGTTGTATCTCAATAGCAGATGATCTTCAAAACTCAATTCGTAAAACGATTCGATGCGTATTTATAGCCACATCATATGATAATTCGACATTTACTTGTGACTTTGTGATAATGAAATGATGTCCGATAAATAAAAAATGATCTTAACTATGTTATATAATATATATAATATCGAGTATATATATTATATATTCATATAATATGGAGTTGGTGTCAAGATGATGTCATTTTGTAGTTTGATTATGTGATATGTAGTTATTATCTAATGACGTGACGTGAAGGTGAGGTGATATGATTTAAGATTCAAACTCTCAAGATCATTTTGTCATACAATTTAACAAGAGGTTCGATGTTACAAAATGGACATGTTGTGCTAATGTTGTGATGTCAGATGTCAGTAATATAGTCTATTATGATAGAGTCAAGTGTTGCGATATATTGATAGTGGTGTGATGTAGTCTAGTGTGACATGTGATGTATTTTATAATATTATGTTTAGTGTTGACATTTGATCGAGTGTTGTAATATGCATAATATTAATGTTGTTATGTAATGTCAAGTGATGTGTTGGGATGAAGAGTTGACTGGAACATCTGATCTGTTGAACTGAACTCTTGATATTTGGCACATTTAACAAGTGATGTGATCCAACAGTTATATTTTGTAGACTAGTTATGAGTTATCTAGTCTCGTTATGAAATTTATAGAAGTCATATTACTGTAATCCAGCATATCATGTGAAGTGCCGTGATGTGAAATTGCGATGTTATGTGATCTAGTGATATGACGTCTAAACGTGTGAGGCATTTAACAATTGGCGTGTGATCTAATATTGCGAAATGATCTAGTTATTGTCAACTAGTCATATAATGTAATTTATTGATGTCATTTCATCTTGTGTTGTTAAGCACACATGCTTATGGGATCTAATGATTTGACGGATTTCAAAATAAAATGTTGTTGCTAAGTAGTGTTGACGAGATGTGTGCGCTGTTATGTGAACTAATATGGCGATGATATGATGATGTGATGTGATGATGTGATTTCTCTCATACGTTTTTGAATGCTTTCTTCTTCTTCTTAGATAATGACGTCAGTCAGAGATGTAGATGTATTTTTTAAATAAGAAAAAAAATTTTAAGTACAACAAAGTGCAATAATTAGAATATGGTTGAGAAGCTAAATGCCTGAAGTGCAGGGCATAAAAAAACCTTCTTTCAAAAAGTACTTTCTGAAAGAAAGTTTAAAAGTGTAAAAGTACACAAATATTTTTCAATGTGAACTGTAAAAACGAAATGCACTGAACGAAATGAAAATTCAACTAAAACTTTAATTACTAGATAAGCCGTAATTAGAGCACAGCACAGCCAAATTGAATTTCAATTAAAATGCATATGAAATTTATTTATTTATTTTAAATACAAAAGTGTAGCAGAAATATGCAAAAATTAATCGCCAGCACTTTGCTTTCTATATTTACAGATTTTCAAATCGAAATAAAAATCAAAATCAAATTTACCTAAGCCGAGCGTATATGTGGCTGCGCGTGTGTGAGTGTGTGTGTGTCTGTGTGTGTGTGCTGCTACAATAACTTATCTTATGGCAAGCAACAACGAATAAAGTTTAAAATAATAAAACCCTTAATGGCAGTAGGAAGTGAAATGTTTTCGCAATTCAATAAAATATAAAATCAGAATATTGAAATATGCCAACACTTGCACAAACACATACACACAAACGCAGTCATATATGTATGTGTAGGTGCACACCCCAGCGTGTTTGCTTGAGTATAAAAGTATTAAATTAATTTTTACATTCAGCAATCTTCTTGCAACGACCTTTTTTGTAAGTAGCTTATGTAATAACGGACACACACACACGCATACTGGCATTTCAGACATTTGTGTGCGTGCGCACTATTGCACATACGTTCGCAAATATTTGATGGTATTCATTTTGCACTTGAGCGTGCACTTATATTGCAATTAAAGTGGTTTGATAAATTGCATTAATTCGACTTTGTTTATTTGCACGCGCACACACATACACATACACATACATACATACAAACACGCAGTTATATGAATATGTATTTCATAGGTGTATATGAATGTAGTCAGGCTGACATGTGTTCCCTGCAGGGAAAATTGGTAAACAATTACAGCCAGTAGCTCAGCGTGCAAAACGAGTGAATAATTGCAAGTGACAACTGATAACTGACAACTGACATGACAGGACACATGACAAATAACAAGCTTTATATGACCTATGGCAAATAATTAAATATAAGTTACAGCTGCCAAGCTGTAGTAATGAAAAAGTCACCTATTGAAAAATTTTCATGACAGATGATAAGTGGCTAGTCGCCAATGACAAATAATATCTTAACACTTATATCAAAAGGGACTATTTATTGTAGTAAGATACTATTTTATTTTTATGTTTCATTATTTATTAAAGTCATATAAGAAGAAAAAAACAAAGCAAGAGGCAAATAAAAATGGCATCTGACAGGTAAGAAGTTGTTCTTTTACTTGTAAATGACATATTGAAATTGACAGACCATAAAATTAAAATGATAATTAATACTTAAGCTAAAACGATAAAGAATCTGACAAGCGGCTAATGATAAATAGCCTAATACAATTGATAAATGATATGTGACAAATAGCCTGTCACAATTAACTAAGACATTAAGACATTAAGAATTAAGGGCAAGTAGCAAACGGAAAGTGGTAAAGGAAAGAGAAGAAATAACAAATCCCATTTGGCATTTGACTGGCAGATTCATTTTTGATCTGTAAATGAAAAATAAATACTAACAAACTGTAAACACCTGCCAGATGACAACTGACAAATGATAGTTGGTAAGTGACAGATGAAGAATGAAAATTTACAGACCAGTTATAACTGATCGATCATAATAAATAATAAAGGAAAATTACAAAATGACGAACTACAAAAGACAACTAACGGATGTCTTAAAATGTCTAAGCCATCTAAATTCTTACAGGGATTGTGAATTATATTTACAAATATTTGTATGAAAACGCAGCTCAATAACGCATATGCTCATATTTGAACTGAATAAAATTAAAATTCTATACATTACAGCTATAAGCACATACATACATACATAAGTATATATATATATATATAAATAAATTTATTTATCTGCCTACGTACACACATTTATTTTGTAATTTTTTTAATCCTAGTGGCACACCGCATTTGCACTTTTGGTCATTTCGATTACACCAAACGGTTCAGTTATTGTTTTAAGATAATTTACACCATATTAAAGCAAAATAAATTTAATCCTATACTCGATGGAGATTATATGGACACAGTGTACAATGGTCTATTGTTATGGAGAAAATCCATAATTATTTCTAAAATATAGGTGAGTTTTAGACTCGAAGTGGGTATTGTCATTGTGGGGTTATCAACAATATTATCAACAATGAGGCAACATATTTTCGGACCATCTGCTGTTTATTAAATGGAGATTTTGGAAAAGAGAGACCTTAGATCCTATATCGATAACCATACACATGCACTCTAACTAAAGCCTCACAAATCCTTAATAAATCGATTTCAATCAAATATCGAGTCAGAATTATTTATTAATAAACAATTACTTTATATATAAGTACTTTTCGATCTTGGGTAGGGTTTAATCAGTTTATTATCAAAACTAAAGCTGTGTCACTTAAATAAAATATGAAATTTTCTTAAATAAAACAAAACGTTACCTACATGTGGGCACTACAGAAAACAGAAAACAATAAAATTTAAGCTGTAACAAAGGAAAGCACTAAGGACATACACATTTTGTAATAAATTTTAAAATAACTAATTTTCATTGTGAAAATTAAATGCCTTATATCGGAATAATCGATTCCTCAGCATGAGAACAAAATATTGGTGTGTGTCTTAGACAAAAAGTGAAGTTGCCACAAAAAAAAACGAAAAATGTTGCCTACATTTAAGCGCCATAGAGAGAATGTAAATGTAATTGACGCAATTTTAATAAACAACAACTCAGCTCTCACATATTTCTCTAAGTAATAATTTAATAGAAAATAATTTTTAAAACCTTAACGCCATGTCGGAGTGATTGACAGCATAACCTCTATGCTTTCTGCAACAATGAAACGCGCCAAAGGCATTACCTTACACGTCACGTCGGCATATCCTAATCGAATTCGAGGTTCAATCGCTTTGAGAGAAATTTATTGCGGCGCACATAGTTTGATACAAAACGTTTGTGAAAAGCGCGGCACGTCAGTTTCAACTTCACACGAAAGTGAAATCACTGTATGACGATTTATTAGCTTGAGGCCAATGAAATAAATCCAAGGGCATGGCAGCTCCTAGTACATCACAGGCACATTAATATAAACACCAGCTCACATACGCACACACACACACACACACACACGCGCGCGCGGGTAGAGCAACTGAAGTTAACCAACCGGAAGTGAAATCTGCGCGCATTGCCTCATTGATGACGTCATGCGTTTCTCTTACTGCACACCAGCTGCTGCACGCAATTGACCTCACTTTCATCCGACTAACCGTCAACAGCCAAGGACCAACAAAATCGGTGATCGCCAACAGCAGCGTCGTATAAATGAAATCAACAACCGACAACTGGTCAACATGGACGCGGCGGCAAGGACTAACATGCGAATAAGGATGATGTGGCATGCAACACACACACACACAAACACACACACACACACACGAATGCATGTGTGTGCACATAAACGGAACGTGACAACGTCACGGCTTTGCTGCTTGTAGTTGCATTTGTTACAATTGTTGCAAGTGCTTCCGCTGTTGTTGTTGTTGTTAATGTTGTTGCTGTCGCATCGACGTGGCTGGTTGACTGCCAATGATTTTGCGCTGATTTAGTGATTCAATGTCACGTCCTAAATTGTGGTCAACATTTCAGCTGCACACACACACACATACACACACAAAGACACAGACACAGACACACACGCCCACAAGCGATTCACGAGCGCAGTGAAGAAGTGCAGCAGCGGGCGAGCAGAGGCATCATGTGTGCCGCTGGCTTCGCTGTCCATTGTTTGCTTCGCGCCGCTCTGAATTTCGGCGCAAGCGTTGCGGAGTAAATAGTATGTTGACAGCTTCAATGCGAGACTTTATTTGTCTGCTTCGTGTTTGTTTGTATTTGCTGGCGCTTCTCGCAAACGCGAGGAATATTTTTCAGATTTATGCTCGTGCAAAAAATTTTTAAAATTGCAAACTATTTTGGCCAATTGAATTGCTCAAATTATAAAGCGGCTGCCTTGCCTTCCTTCTTCCGGCATTTGTGCAGTGGTTCATGTGGACAAAGTGGAGAATTTTGTCTGGATTTTGCAAAAAAAAAAAAACAAAAATGTCCAAAGCTAAGAAACTTTACCATTTAAGATCATTAAATGAACTATGTGGTCGATATAGACTGATGGGGTTAGCTTTCGCAGATATCCTAATCACACTAAGGTCCATGCGGATGCTGAAGGTTAGCTAATTATATATCCACTTTCGAGTTTCATTTCCTATTCATCTCATATTTCCATTATGTAATTTTTTCTCTTCTAAAACAAAACCAAGAACTTTTATCAAACCTCCGAAAATTGCCCTAAAATTCCAAAAGTCGAATAACAACAAGTGGGTGGCCAATTGACAGGTCGATTTCTTGTTATAATTTACCAAAATTTCGAACGAATAAAACAATCTTTTGGTGTGCTCGACGGCGAATTTCACCACTCTGCTGCAACCATTTAACAAGTAGATGATTGATTGATTGATTGATTTTGACCACAGCAGCCAAACAAGAGCGATCATTTGTCTCTTAGTGCTTCGCATTTGAACCAACAATGCGCCTGGATATAAACCATTATTACTTCTTTTTTACGCGAGGTAATCTTTGAGTCTTTAGGTTGTTTGTACTTAATATAAGTGCATAGAATGCGAGGAAATCGCGTATACAATATTTTGGAAATAAATTTTGATAATTTTTGCACGTTTTTCTGTTGTAAACCGTCGCATAGTTAATGTCCAAAGTACTAGGTAGGTTCAAAACATAACGGGAATTTTTGTTTTTTGGAAAAAATATTTACTCAGTAATCTACATTAATGTTGTCGCCTTCAAAATAGTCTCCATTCGTTATTATGCACTTATGCCAGCGCTTCTTGCAATCGTCGGAACACTTCTCGAACTCGATTTTTGGGATGGCCTTCAGCTCTTACAGGTCCCTTTAAGGTTCTCTTAATTTCTGGAAACAGGAAAAGGTTACACGGTGTCATGTCAGGTGAATATGGAGGCTGGGGCTGGGACATCGTAACGGTATTGTTTTTGGTCAAGCATTCCCGAACAAGCAACGAATTGTGAGCAGCGCAATGTGAGCAGAACAGAAAGCCAAGAATTGCTTTTCCACAAATTCGGGCGTTTTTTTCGTTCTTTGTTGGCCGTTTGACCTTGAGGCAAGAATTCATAATGCGCTATGCCGTTAAAGTCGAAGAACACTGTCGAAGAAATTTTTAACACATGTGCCTATTTTGACAATTGGTTTGAAGGCTGTCCCTCAAGAAAATTCTTTAGTTCTAAAAAAATAACTTTTTTAATATCTGAACTTATTGCATCTGCTTTTTCACCTCTTTGTAAATATAAAGCTCAGTTAGTTGATCTCAGTCGAAAGCCAGGAATTTCCAGGAACTATTAGATCATGCGGTATACTGGTGAAACAGCGACACGTATAGTGCAACTGAGAACTTCTAATGGAATCAAAGATTGCCACTTGAAACAGGTTAGATTAAGAAGCATCGAATAGAGCTTCTTAGACAGTATGGTTTGCGAAAAGTAAGCACGAATATACTATGAAAAGAACACTGAAAAAATTTCGAAACAACGAAAAAAAAATATATGTATATATATAATATATAAGGTAGTTAATCGAAAGTATGGTAAGAAAGAAGGGAAACGGTTTAGATGGTTTTTACAAGGGACTATCTCCACTAGATTTCGATAATCAGAATGAGAACCAACTGGTCCTTCCAACTCAAAGAGCAGAAACAACACTCATCTACTAAGCCGATTCTTAACTGCAAAGCTAAATACTTCGTTACAAGCACAATAATAACCGTTAAAAGAAGGAAAGAATAACAAAAAAAAGTAAAACAAAAATAACAAAAATAACGAGAATAACAAAAACCAAATTAATCAAATTAGTATTATATGCGAAAGTAAGTACAAACAAGTCTTTAAGTATATCAAATAAATTGCAGTGAATATATTAATTTCATTATGTCAAAAACGTCTGCACAATGAAACGCTTGCATGGTGACTTGAGTAAAACTAGTTTGGGCAATTAAAATTGCATGTGTGTAAGTGAATGCGACAGCGCATAGAAACTCACACACACACACACACACACCAGTAGGTGAGAAAGTCAATTCTTCGCATCGCAACAAGTTTAAACACACACACACACACACACAAGTGTATGCCTGCACGCCAGACAAAATCCAAAGCAATAACGAAGCCAACAACAACAGCAACAGTGTGCTTATAATATAGTGGAAGCGCCGAGGCAGAGTGGCAGCGGTGCTGAGCAGCGAAGCGCCATATAAAGAATAATAAAATCAATTAAGTGTTGAGTGAAACTTTTGCCAAAGCGTCGTCACATGCTGCGCGCAACTGCCAACAATAATTGTGCAACTATTAGCAAGTTTGCCTCCACATGTGTGTGTGTGTGTGTATGTGTGTAAGCTGAAAAGTTGGTACGTTCATCATACGCCTAGTTGAGCGACATTGACAGCACGACAAATGCCAGCGCCGCGCGCGTCTGATGAGTTCAATCAACAGTTTAGCATGTTGTGCCGCCTGGAATACCACGCCGCACACATATATATACACATACACAGATACATGCAAGTATGCATACTAGCATGTGAATATGCTTCAACTTATACGCTAGCACATATGCATGTGCCTGTGTGTGTGTGCATGTGTGTGTGTGTGTGTGTTGTCATGTATTTGTATTGGTACATACATACTACAACTCATTCAATGCTCATTGGATTGCAATCAACTGCGAATTAACTGCAATTGTGCGCCATTACAAAACCGTCTGAGGCGCTGACGCTTGGTGGTAGCGGGGAAAGCTTTTGCCACATAGATTGGCAAACGTTTCGAGCCATTACAATATGGCTTCAAACTGTGTATGTATTTGCAGACAATTACAACAACAATAACAACTATGCACTAACTAGCATTTCGTGCGCTGCCAGTTGAAGGTTTTCCATATGGCGAAAAAGTGGCAACCGGAATTCCGTCGGCTAAGATGCACTCAACATGAATTGCCGTTATTTGCTGGCGGTTATGCTAAAGATATTGCTTTGCCGACGCACGCACATACTATGGCACATAGCCATACTGCCAGCTATATATTTGTTGATATGTCTTACAAAATGCAGGCAAACGCTTGCTTTTACTTGCAAGTAAGTATGTATGCGTATGTATGCATGTGTGTGTGTGTGCGTGTTTATACATGTATGTAGTTAAATGTGTGTATGTGGCTGTGTGTATTGGCGTGCGCAAAGATTTGCAATAAAGCACACAAAGGACAACAAGGAAAAGTGCTTGAGTTCTCAGTTTTCTTAGCATACTTTTATGCGCTGCTTCAGGGCTGTTATTGAGCTGGCTTTGGGTGTGCGTGCAGGCACACTCTTGCCATGTTCATACATGCCCACTTAGACTGCACATATATGCATGAATATTTTCCACATTCGCATGCCGTTATTGCTCTTGTTGTTGTTGTTGTGCATATTTCAATTGGTTTTCTTCGTCCTTTCGTTGCACAAATTAATGCAATTTATGAATGCTTTATATGCTCTGAATGGCAAATAAATTTTCTTTGCAACCTTCCTGTTCCTCTTACTGCTTTTTCTTTTATTTGCTATCATTTTCCTTTTTTTCCTTTTTCCTTTTTTTTTTGTTTTTTTTTTTTTCTTACTTGGCTTTCATCCTTAGTACATACAAGAAGTATCGATGGCTCGTGCCTTATTTAAGATACATTGTGGCAAGCTTTTTTATATGTAAGTAAAATTGTGCATATATTGCAATTTTTTACTCATTCTATTTAAAATTTGTTCTCTTTTTATGTTGTATATTATTATTTTTTGCTTATTTTGCATTGAAAATTGCAATGTGTTTACGAAATTGGGAGTGGAAAGTCGTGAAATCGGAAAGAGTTGAAATTGTAGACAAATGCTGTTGATAGTAAGTTGCCTTTGAGCACCATCAAGCAGTCGTCCATGCATTTTGCATTTAATATCCGGAAAAATTCATGCTGAGAAATGTTGCATGAAGTCTTCAATTTGCCTCATTTCCGAAGAATCCTTTTAAGATACCATTGTCTAAGGAAGCCATTAATATCTGAATTTTTCTATACATAAATTCAATGCAAACGACCGCAGCAGATGTTTTGAATTTTGTATTTGATATTGAGTGTATTCAACTTTTATATTTTTTAGACTCTTTAGTTTTGGTTCCCAATGAAATTTGCTTATTCGAGTTTTAGAGACATTATGAATGAATTAGAAAACCTTTATTTTTCTATGATTATAATTTTTCCAAAAGTTGTTTATAGTGTTCGTTAAAGAGTGTTCCATGCTGTATTGCTTTAGTTAAAGCCCAATAGTAACTCTAATGCCAAAGGTCAGGTCGGGTTCAGGTCCAAACTTAAAGTCTATTGTCCATCTATGTTAGCTAGCTCAACGCCTGCTCTTATAGTGTCTTTACGAAATTTTCGCTATGGCGATGTGGAGTTACAACGAAAGAAGGTGGCTCGAGATGGCACAGCCTCACTAAAAGGCGAGTTGATCGGCGCTCGCCAAAAACTTCCCACGAAGATTTTGACTACAGTACAGTAAAAATTTATATAAAAGTTTACGAACAACCCAAAAAAGCAAGTCATGCCATTACAAATTCCAAAAATATATACGTTGGAACCCCAGCGCCATCTATCGAGAGCTTATATCGAGACTACCGAAATTTTTACTAAAATGCATTAGAAGGTTTTTGAGTGGTATTGAAAGAACTATATCGATTCTTATATACTAGTTCCAAGAGAACGAACGTTCTTTAACTTTTAGTTATTACTATTAAATTTGATAGGTAAACAAAAAAAACCATCCTTCTGTCATCTACATTGGCGCTCTTTCACTTAAATATTTCAACTGATAACATCGGTAACACTTTTAACAGCAACTTTCACCAATAAATTTCAGAATTTACTTTCTCTTTGTTGGCATTAAAAGTTCCGTGATCTAAAGTTTGATTATACCGTGCCATTTTCATGCTCCTTGGTACAGGTCGACACTTATAACTGAGAAAGAAATATTGTTGTCCTCAGGTTTGGTTTAATCCGCCCTATGATCCGACAATGGTTGATGTAATAATGATAAGGATTATGAAGTTATTTTGTGTAGTGTAGGAAATTAATATTAGTGTGGCGAATTTTTGTCATGTTATTAGGGTTAGAGCATTTATTCATGATAGCCCTTCTATTACGTTGGGAAATCAGAAGTGGAAGGGGGCGGCACCTCTTTTTAAAAGAGGCGCTGATATAATGATTAGGTTTCTGTTAAGAGAGTTATTGTGGATAATTGGTCAACTGTTTAAATATCTTAATACGATTGCAAACAATGCCCTAGCAGATCTACCAGCACCAATTATTATTTCAGCCTGATGAAATTGCATGCCCTGATCATGGCGAGAGACATCATGATGTTTAATTTTCAAAAACTTGGTTCGAGATTTTACAGAAAAAAGCTTGTAAGTAAAAAAGTCTGTAATTACCGACCGTCAAATTTAGGAATACTTCCCGTACGAACCTTATCAACCACCACGGACTCTTTTTACTCGAGACCTTTTTAATTTAGGATCACCTAATATACCCTGCTGTCATCCAAAAATCCGATTAGTACTCTTCCCTTAACAATGCTCCCTCCAATGAATTCCTCCCTTAATAATGAAAGCAGAAAATGTCGATGATTGTACCACAGCCAACTTCATTGCATACATTAAGTTACCATAATCATATACCGCTATCTTTAGCGTCGATGTGACATTAAGAAACATGCAGAAGAAAGCACTACTTAATCCACTTGTAATTGCAGATGCACATTACACTGTCCGTCGGTATGACGTTTGGAAATGAGATGAAAATGTGGTCGCTAATGAGAGCTAATGACAAAACGAACAGCGTTAATTAGCACGACAAAGACTCTAGTGCTCACCACTAGTCTTAATGTAGCCGAAAAGAGAGAGACCAAATACATACCAGAGTAAAAAAAGTCTCATTAACAATTGAAACAATATGGCAACGTTATGTGCAAATGTATTTTTTGTCATTTACCCCATAGACTTGATAAGAAGCGTTAAGTCAAAGGATTCAGGAAATGACAAATGTGATAAATGAGAAGGGATTTGTATGAAAAGTCAGGTGCAGCAAAAATTTGAGCGAATTAACGGTGCATATGTAAGCATTTGAATAGTTTTTGCAATCTCTTCAACTACAGATGTTGTATAACGTATTTTTTTTTCTGTTAGTGACACCTCATTTATGAGATCAAAAACTGTCAACTCTACAGAATTCGTCAAATTATTTGTGGAAGGTTTTTCTTTCGCCGCAATCATTTGTTGGTGTATTTTAAGGAAATGTTTCATCGGAAGAAATTCCGCTGAGTTCAGTTATTCGTTGCCAGTTTTGTATTCATTTTGTATTAGATTACTGAGATCTCCTGAAAGGCAAAACTATTCACAAAAGTATTCAGTATATTCCTGGCCTAGAGTAACTATTTTCTGAAAGCAGCGGGCTAATAAATGAGCTTACAATTAGGAGTGAAGGAAAATTAAAAGCTGGGCTAGATTTACCAAAAAGTTTCCTTGGATGCTTCGAAAATAGCTAGTCAGCCAAGGAGAAGGTGTTGAGATCACCATCTCTCAGACAATTTCGGCGGTAGGAATCATGAAAATTTTGCATTCTTACCGCTTGGATACCAATAGATGGCGTTCCTACAAGCGCAAGATATCTGTACTTATTATGTTTCAAGGCCTCTTGGTTCAGGTATGAATAGTTTCAGAGTAGACTACAAGGGGGCAAGAAGGAATTTGCAACATCAAGGTTGTTCAACAAAAAAATGGTTTATTAGGGTAGCCGTTCACTTTAATTTAAAAATATCTCCAACGTCTGAATAAGGGTAGGGATATGGACTCCACTGGTCAATGTCATTTCACTCCTGCGGCGAAATCATCAGGAGCGAAATCAGCGTCTCATTAAATCGGATTAATTTGAATAATCTCTCGTACCTGCATTTATTCTAAAACAGCAGGGTATAATAGCAGACTGAGATCATTATCCAGCCAAGAACTATCGTTAAAGCTGCATGACATGAAATAAAAAATTATAAGGAGAAATCGGGAACGGTCTATTAGATATTGTTGATAGGAGGCAATTGGATTTCTCAAGGGATTACTCAAGAAAAATCTAAATTCATATATAAACCAGAATCGGCATCTGATGTGGAAGGAAAAGAATATATGATATTAGAAAGCTGCGCAAACATTTTTGGAAAATGGACATTTCGGTTTTTGCAACCAGGGCAAGCACCTAACTTTTGTCGAAAACTCCCATAAACCAATACTTTTTCCCAGCTTTTTCTTTACCCACATGCAAATTCCATATATTTCTCATCAGCTCTTTGAGAACACTCTCTTGATTCAATTTGAAACCAGCACTTAAACCATCAATTACTTTCTTTTTTTTACAACTTTAATTTTCGTATGAAAATCTGACGTCTTTAACATTCTCCTTTAACAACTTTCAGTGAGCTTTTCAAAAAGCTCTGGGTACGAAATACCTTTGGAGTTTGCTGTTTCGTAACGCTAATAATTTCTATGCAATTCGGGAGATTACTTTCAGGGTTACTATTATATAAAATATGATATATATATTTACTGCTCCTATTAGTTCCTCTCACTTGAGCTTTTAAGAATGAAAAGCTTCATTTAAATACCTGGCACGTTTTCCAAAATATTTCAGCTGCTTTTAGGCGGAAGTGTAATATTTACATCTGCAAGCATAAACACGTCTTCGTACTACCGTAAATTAGCCCGCATATATTACCGAGTATGTGACCTTTTAAAATTTCTATTTGAAGAAAAGCTACTTCAACTCTCTGCCGACAAATACATTTACACTGCTCACATATATTTGCAATATATTTAACATATTTTAGTATGACCTATACGAGAGCATGCATTCATACAGAAATACTCGCTTGTAAGTGCTCTGAAATTTATTGTTGTAACATTAAATGACAACCACTTATATTCGTAGTTAAATAGCAGGAAATTGTTGTTCCTCTCCATCAAATTAAACCGACAAATATAAATAATGAAATGTAACCATTTATACCGGGTACTTATCGCAGTTGCTTGCAGTTATTGTACTTACTCATGTTGAAGTATCAATATTAAATGGACACAAACACAAGTGCAGCGATGGGCTGCAAAACAAAAGCAAAAACAAGAAAAAGAGAATTAAAAAATATTTCAAAAAATGGAAATCGTAATGAAAATTAACTCGAAATGAAACTATTAAATTTCGCTGTGTAATGGAAAGGAAATAATACATTGCCATTAAATGTGAATGGGAGCGTAATGAAGTTTCTCCACACATATGTGGGTCATATATACAGATATATGTGTGGTCTGTGTGTGTATGTGTAGGGCGGCAGGGTGGGTTAAATTGCATTTGTGGTAGAAAGCAATTCAACATAGTATTTATTATAATTTAATTGTTTGATGCAGTCTTCTTTGAGGTTTGCAAAATTTATGCATTTCAATAAATATATTTATAATCCATATGAATATATATAGCATATGTTTGTATGTACATATATGAACTAATACATTTATATACATATTTACATATAAATTGAAATGGGAATAAGTATACTCATTATAAAAAAATTTTTAAACAAAAGTTTTCTTCTTTTTTATATAACTATAACTCACAGACAGGGTTGCCAGTTTGATTTAAAATAAAACATCACAAAAGTCAAATGGTCGGTATTCCTTGCAAAAGAGAGGCCATTGAAGATCTGAAATGAAAGCGCAATAACAAACGTTTTTATAACCGTAATTCATAGGCAGGGTTACCACTTACTTATAAATATAATAAAAGTCCAATATATTCAAAGTGAATATACACAACATATTAATTTAAAAAAAAGCAATCATGTGTTCTTTCTCATAACTATAACTCAGAGACAGGGTTGCCACCTTACATGAAATAGAATATAACAAAATTGAACAAACTTTTAATTAGCTTATATTTGTATTTTAATTTGTCTGAAAAATTTAAGCCCAATATTGAAATAATTAAATAGGGTTGCCATAACACTTATTATATAATTTATAAAATTAAATATCTACAATGTTAAACAATATATTTCAGAACACAATTTGAGAAGTAAACACGTGTCTGGCAGAGTTTTTTTAAGATTTTGGGCATACAACTTGTATAAAAAAATAGGGGCAGTAATATAAGTTCTTACAACAAATACTACTGCATATATTACAGTTATGGACAGTGTTGCCATATAACTAATAAAGTTAAATATGTAAACGGGTAAGCTAAATATAAAATATAAGTAACAAACTAAACTTATTGTGAAAATAATAAATTGTAAAATATATTACTGAATAGTGTTACCACCAATTTAAACTGCATAATAATTTAATAATTAATTTGAATTAACTTTTGTTGTAATACACATTATACATATTATGTATATAATACACACATATATATATTTAAAAATAACTGTATGAAGACCCATCACGACTCGAAGAATTTGAGGCTATTTGAATAAGTTTAAATATGGACATTTTAATAAACAGAATTGCCACTTAACACTAAAAAATTAGCGAAATTTATACTAAAAATAGTTTTTTCATCAATTGCTACCAGTGTAATTTACGTTTGCGATGGTTTCGTAGTCTGAACTACTAGTGAATGCAATTAAATTTGAAATATTCAACCAATACATAGCAACCGTCGCCGATTTGCCAGACTTTTGAGAGTGGTAAATTATTATTGGTAAACTATTTTTTCTATTCTTCCTATTCAAGCAAACAACTGGTACAAATAAGAGAGAGAAAAAGGCGGTTTGACGAGTTGCATTAGGTAACAATATACTCTCTCTCTCTCTCTCTCTATTCAACTAGATAACTATATTGGTGCTTACGAGTGCATTTTTAAAATCAATGAGAAAACGCCTTTAAAGCATGCGAGTTTTTAAAGCAAATATTTAACCAGAAGCTTTTAAATTTTTTCCCGTACTCTAAGACAAATTTTGTTGACAAAGGACTACCAATTTACTTAAGTGTTTCCCTTAGGTATATCTAGCTCATTTTTTTTTTTTTATTTTTTCGTATGGCATTACATAAATCTTTCAAAGTCTTCCGGAGCAAAAATCACACAACAATCAACGAAGTTGTCGAGCGCAAAAAAAAAAAAAAGAGGGAATAAATTTGAGTACAACAAGCATTCAAATCACCTCGGGTTCCATTTCGCTTTTCCCTTTTGCTCCATTATAGGTGTCTACTCAAACAAAATAAGCTCTCAAGTAAGAATTCATAAAAAGAAATAAAATAAACACACACACACACACACACACTCAAGCTCTCGCCGTGTGTAGCAACATTTTCGTTGGTTTTGTATGTATTTACACCGGATTTTAATCCTTTTAGAAAACTCATTTTTCCAATGTACGAGGCAAAAGCAAGAAATCGCTGCGAGGAAGCAACGCACAAGAGATACGTGAGTTTTGTTGCAACAAAATGTTGCTGCCACGCCGCAAACGCTCAAGCATAAAAATATAATTAATAACATTTATTTCTCAACAGAAATACTTTGTTGGGAATTGTTTTCATTTCATTCTTTTACTGTTACATTTTGTAAGCTTTGGTATTCTGCGGAGCGGGGGCCGCAATGCGAAGACACGCAGCTGCGGCGGCAGGTGTAGCAACGGCTGAACAAATTGGCTCAGTTTGTGTAAACGCATGTAGCAATAAAAGATTGTATGTACAGGGGTATAACGGAAATATTACGGTATTTGGGAAATAGTTTGGTTTTGAAACGAGAAAAAAAGGCTGAGAGAGAACTAGTTAGCAAGGAACTAGTTGTGTAAATATTTAATTTTGTATTGTGGTAAGGTGGTCCTAAATTGTCATATGTCTAGTCGATATAAGAAAATATTACAACATTCTGTAATAAGTTGACTTAGCACGTCTGTTATAGTTAGTTCAAAAATACAAGAATTTATTGCTTCCGAATCAACCATAATTTAAGTTCTATGGAAAAACCAAAATTACTGCTTACTGGGAAAATAGTTATAAAAAAAATTCTAGTACTTACCGAAGATTTTGACTATATGGCATAAAGTAACTAGTTGGATAACTAGTTATTTACTTTATTTATTTCATATGTAATTATTGTTATTGAAGAATGCGCAGTAAATGAGAACGTTCCTGCTATATCACATAAAGTAACTAGTCCGGCACTACATAGGTATGTATCTAGTTACATGCATGTATAATTTACCTTGTTTAGAAAAACCGTAGATCATTTAATTTGCTTTCGTCTAACCCAAAGTGGACTTGTAACATTTAAAACACTCCTAAGCTTGCCTGTTGCATAATCGAACTTATAACGTGACCCTTGTGTATTCACTGCTATATTTGCAAACAAATTTTTTTCAAAACAATGAAAGAAATACTTCATTTTCCGCTTGGTTACGCATCGTTGCGCTAAATTATGAATATACAAAGCTTAAAATATAAGAAAACTTCTCGAGTTGCAGTGAAATAAATATCTTACATTGGAGAGTTTAATGAAACAGCGGAAATAATATAAAAATTACATTTAAATTCGTTAAAATCAATCAAAAACCGTTATTTGAAAAATTCAGAACAGACGTGACTGAAAAAAAATTCTTTTTAGAGCAGCGGACCCTTTATTCGAAAATAGTTTTTGGTCTAACATTATCAAAAGTAGCTTAATTCTAAAACTTTTGGGCGTAACAGATGTATTAAATGACAAAAAGGAATTGTATTTTGAATTAAAGATCACAATTGTTTAATCTTTGAAATAAATAAATTCATATTTTTATACTACAATTTATAAAATAATTTTAGAGAAACTTGTAGCTATTCATTCTCTGAAGTAAATTAACATTTTTCGATTTTAAATTTTTGAGAAAATAATATTTAGCCACGTATAGTCCACACAAACACCATATTGAATGATGGAGGGCGTAACTGAGTTTCGCTTCAAATTAACTGTAAAAAAATTGCGATTTTTCGGACAGCAAAGGGGTGTGCGAATATAAAGTAAAGTACGAATTCGAAATGTTTAAAATACAGTATATACACATATGTACAGCACGCATACATATCTGATGCACACACATATACATACACACATATTCGCAAGGCGAGCACCACCTCCATTTTTCACTCGTTCAGCTCTTTTACTTTTGCGCTTGTTAGCATAATAAAGTGCGAACATAAACACACACACACACGCAAACGCACACACGCCACAGCACTTGTAAATATGCCACAATAGTCAAAGAAATTGCAAGTAAGTCCTTGCGACAAGCCAAAAATTCAAAAAACCCAACACGAAAACAAAAGCGGGAAAACGGCGAGAGGCGAGTCTTGCTGCTGTCACATTGTATTGAATAGCATTCCACGTGTATGTGTGTGTGTGTGTGTGTGTGTGTGTGTGTGTGTGGTTGTGCGTGTCAGCAACGTCAAATTGTGTTGAAAGCTCGAAGTCGTGCATCAGAGTTGCTCATGAAAGTAGGCGTGTATTTAGCACGCGCTCACCCACACACCCACACGCAAACGCGCACAAAAACGCTCACTCCCTTTGTCGGTGTGAATTTTATGATTTGAAAGTGGAGCAGAAACAAAAGCGTCGAAAAAAATTTACGAACATGAAAATGCACGCGCCGTCAACACTTTCCATGGCGGCTAATAAAAAATCGTAGTTTTCATGTATTCCTCTTATTTACGAGCCAGTCAATGTCACTCTATAACTAGACTCTAGAGTCTAAAGTCTAGCTTTTGCGGACACTTCAGCGATTCGAAATGAAACGCCAAGTGTCTCAGGCTTATTCTTTGAACATTGTTTGGAATTTATTATATAAAAGAAACACTAAATAAACATCGATGTGTTGTTATGAAAGTTCCAACTTTCGATCAAAGCGGCTATCAAAAGCCCTGCCACATCTGTTATAATAAACGCATAAGAGAAAATCCAAACCAGATTTGTAGTGGTTGCATTATAGCGATCGGTCAATCCTTAAATAATAAAATTCGCCAACCTCGTAAGCCAGCGAGATTTTCGCCAGATTTCACCTTGGGTAAGGAGAACAATAAAGAGCGTTCCCACTGCAGTCGAGTCCGGGTCCGGCCAAGGCCTGCCACCATAACAGGAATCCCTCAAAATGATTTGAGAATATAATAAGAGAAATACATATTGTCATGAACCCTTGTTATGAACCGCCATCGTGATATCAAAATCGTGCTGAGCTTTGATGCTGCCAACGAAAATTTTAACTTCCATGATAAAGCTTTATGACAGCTGTAGGGCATGCTTCCAGTGTTCCGAGAAGAGAATATCTATTAGGACATTTATTACAAAGAATCTTTGGTGGCGAAAAACCACAATCATGTGGCTGTGCTAATTCAGAAGTTCAATATTCTACTTAGTCCACCAAATCGCATAAAGAAATAAAGCGAGTGGGTCGTTGGGTAAATGAGCACCCACCAACTATGAAAGAATGCAATTGAAGATCAGCTAGTGGTAACGGAGAATGATTATTAAGGACCTAGAATTTTGATAAAAAATATTGTAAGCACAACTTCTAGCGCTGAGTTGCCATGATCGAAACAATTATAAAGACCTATGGGTGATGAGAGTTTGGTATTGAGAACTTGCATGACTCGTAAGAAGAAGCACGAATTTTATATTCTAGTAATTTCCTTTTTAGAAAATTCTTAAGATATTCATGCCTTCATAAGTCTCGGTGTTGTAGCCTTTGTAAATTATAGGCTCTATGAAGACTTCCGTAAAAGAGTATCAACTATTGTAAATACAATGTAAAATGCGTTTATACATACGGCTCGTCTATATAAACATTCGGCTATTATTCGACTCTTAACGAAGCGGTACAATACTATAGGGCAAGAAGTTGGTAGACCTTCACCTAACCAGACCAGACCATCATCTGGCTAATCTATATTTATAGAATAGTACATACTCAATTGTCCACAGCTTAAATGTGGAAGTGGAAGACAAATTAACAAGGTATTGCCTACATTTAGGCTTTATTTCTATCAAAGTCACACACCTATAATGACAAACAAGGTTCGTCAGCGAGTAAAATCATTAATATTTCAGTAAATCGAAAAGTTTTCGGATAAAATGAACTGTATTTATAGCAGATAGTGGCTTAGTAGAGAATATTGGCTTTTGTGTGCTTCATGGCATGAAAATGCATTCTTAGGTTTGCTAAATACTTGAGAGCACCAGAGAACGAATAGGTAGGCTCACCTAAAATATGTACTAAAATAAACAGTAAGGTGAGTAGAGTGCAAATGTATTTTTTAATAACATTTTGTTTATTGTAATTGAACCAGATTGAACGACGATTATCACTAAGATTCCATGGAACCATTGGCTCAGATATAACAGGTATAGGAGTTTTGTACTCTGATGTGACTTTTAAGAACTTTTCAATTTATTATTTTATTATTGCGTCAATTTCATTTCTATTTGTTCGTTTCTACCCACATCAACCACTTAATATTTTAATCAAATGCCGGCGCTGGGGCGGCCACAAACAGTGCAACATCTTTGCGAAAATGCCGAAAAAGTGTCAATCGTTTGCGAGAGTGAAATGTAAAAGTTTCGACGTAAACTTTTTAATGGCTGTCCAATGAAATAAACATAAATAAATAGAATGAAATAAGAATCGAAGTACAAATAAGGGCCACACAGCGGCGCAAATCGATTATTTTTCATGCCTTGATGCATTATTTGTGTATTTTCACTTTTCTACTTTTTTGCCACACATTTCTCGCCACAACTTTTTTTTTTTCTATTACATGGCTTCTTTTTGCATTTTGCTCGGTATTTCGATGGTCGGGCTGTCTTCAACTACGCAAAGCAATAAAGTGAAAAAAATTGTTGCCAATTACATTATTATTTGCATTCGGGGATTTCCTATTTGAATTGCCGTCGAATTGTTTGTGCGCCTTGAAAGTTTGTCGGGGCAGCGAGCAAACGCCTCGAACCACCGAAGGCCTACGCATCAGCGCATGGTTGCCAAACTGTTGGGAGGTAGTGGTAAGTGGCGAGTGGCAGCAACGCTCCCCAAACGCAATGGACCCAGCCGCCACAGCGTTGAAGTGCCAAAGCGCTGGAGTCGCTGGCAACGGCTCCTTTTTGCGGTTTGGCAGTCTGCGCGCGCTCGCGTGTATGTGTGTGTGTGTGTGTGTGTGTTTGTGTTGGCGCAAACTTGCCTTGGCGCGTTTTATTGCTGCCCCATCGCATTTTATTGCTGCTCCCATTGCCTGCCACAGATTCGCTATACAATTGTGTGTTTACTTTCGTTGGACCATTAATTTTTCGGAAGTTTTATTCCTCGCACTTTTTTCACCATTTTCTGGAAGTACACAATTTGTATTGCAATAATGGCTGTTATGATGTTGTTCCTATTGTTGTAAACTCTATTATTGCGGCCATTTACAATATGCCACCGTAGTGCGTTTCCAGCTGAAGTTCGTAATGTGTTTGATTCTTTTTTATTTTTTTGGCCGTTGGCGGGAAAAATTTGCAAATGGTTAAACCTTTGCATTTGCATACAATGCCATGCATACAAACATATGTACAATACACATACACATACACACACACATATTTACATGTATATACATAATCTTGAATGGGCATCATATTGGTAATCAAGCACCCACAGTGCTCTTGCAAGCAAATTTTTTATCTTAAAAGAAGCACCCTGCTCCAGCTTCCTGTTTATATTACCGTTAGAGTGGCGCAGTTGTAGGCGCCGACCATTTTTAGTTCACTTAAAGCTTACCCAACGCCTTGAATCAAGCCAAAATGCGCTAATAAACAACGCAGCACGCCGCACTTACCCAAGTTTGTAACTGTAACTGTATATATATGTATATGTATATATATGTATATATATGTAAGTGTGTGTGTGTATGTGTTTATGTGTGAGCCTATGTACTCCTGACAAGCCGATTATCGCTGCCAATTTGAGTTTGAACAGCTTTGGCCTTGTTTGTCACAACTTTTTTTTGTCGTTGTTTTTGTTATTTTGCTTTATTTTTGTTGCTGTTTTTGTTGTATTATATATATTGTAGTTTTTTCCCCCACTCAGCGCAATTGTGGCACGTATTGTAAGTTTTAAGTGCGCTTTTAACGCTTTTTAAGTTTGAATTATTTCCCATTTTTCTGAAGCGATGCGCTGAAATGCGCAATTTTGTTGTTGCTTTCTTCATTTATTTGCCTATTTATATTTATACTTTTTTTCGCACACTATTTTTGGTATTTACTGTGGAAAATAAAACTATTGAAGTTGCAATAAGTCATTTAAACGAGCGCCGAAACTTTTGACGCCTTTGTTGTTGTGGGAATACTAAATTTAATAGCAATGGAAATTGCAGCAAATAAAGCACGAAAACCTAAAAGGAAAATACTCGAAGATTTGTGACGCAAAAATTGTCCTCAATATGCTGTGGTTGTGAATTATTTGTGTTTTGATGGCTCTAATTTAAACACTTTAACGGTAAAGGCAGTCAATTAACAGCTGATGGCTTAATCCATTAAAGCTAATTGCGCATTTTAATAGGTTACGTCAAAGTTTCAGCAGCAATTATTAATTACCTATTGACCTGATAGACAAAATTAAGATTTCATTACTTCTTTTACAAGGTAACATAAAATGAAATTTTAGTAAATCTGCCAAAAAGACAAAGAAGTGTTAAGGGTTAAGGCATCGAGGTGAGTTTTTAAATGTAAAAAGTTTCAACCTCTAGACATACCTACCTGAATTAAAAAGTGGTGATAACATGACGAATGTTTCTTCACTCTACTAAAGTTTAACAAGTCAAAACAAGCTGAGATGGTATTCAACTTGAAAAGAAAAAGAGTTAGTCGTTAGCACCAAAGTTAGGTTTAGTAAAAAATAACAACATTTTCTTCTAAGTATTTCCGATAACTTCTAAATATCAATTAATACCATTCTGGAACAAATTCACCAACCCCATTTTAATTTTTTCAATCTCACGTTTGAGAAGCGAGTTCAGAGCATATAGCTACCTTGTTTGAAGTGCCGAAGTCTTTCTGGTTAAGATCGCTTCTGTAAAATTAAACACATGTGTGAAAGATACTGCGGCAATTTGGGTTTAATATAGTAGTGAAAAAAAATTTTACAAAATTTTCCACATCGATAATATTCAAAGAATCAATTTTCAACAGCTTTGCTGGCCTTTGTCGGGTCGAATAAATTTAATCGCTACAATACAGTTAGCTACATATAGCTAATAGAAAAAGAAAGCATTTTCTATATTGAAGAAACCAAGTGTTTTCCCCCAGCAATCGCTGAATGGCAGCAGTTCGTTCCTTTGTTAATAGAAAAATGGTTCCGAAATCGGCTAAAATAGCTTAGACAATGACCGCAAAATGAAGAAATCTGAGTGTGCACCTCAAATTATATACAGATCTTATTAAGTTTATTCTTCTTGTTACAGTACCCCAAATATTATAAATATCTGAGATCCACATAGGTTTTTTTCAAAAGCGTATGCGTCGAAGTTGAAAGCTTTGACTAAGAAATTTCTGGTTGTGCTGAGCTTGGATAAGATTCAGTATAAGAACAATCAAACTTATGTTTCCATACTAAGATAACTCTATTTTATATGGGTTCTAGCAGTTCCTAGCTCCAATTTCAAGCAGACGGTACTGCTGTTATCAAACCCACGCTTAGATTTAACTTAACTTTAACCACAGTTATATAGACTTAGTATGTCTAGCAAAGACCTCGATTATACGAAGGCAGTTTCGTAGCAATTATATTTTCGTTGAGGAGTAAAGATAAGCTGAAAGCAACCTGTTTCAAAGAGTTTCTAAATTTTTTATTATCAAATAGGCGAGATACTGTTGGTAAAATAAATATTATAAATTTTAATTTATATTCTCTACGATATAATTATTTTTTATGTAGCAACTATATTCCATTAGAAAAAAAAAATTAATCACAACTATCGCTACTACACAACGTCACCTTTTGCACCAGCTGTGAACTTAGCTTAGTTGGTAATTCATCCTAAATGTATGCTACAAGCTTCACAACCGCAGCGAATTTCGCGCGATCAGCGTCAAGTGTCGCCTGCTACAACCATCAAAAAGTAACTTCTTTGCGCATAAGCAAATTGTCACCTGTTACGGCGTGCACCAAACGCCCATTCACACATACATACCTTCGCCTTGGTACTTGACTGTGTGTGCGCGTATGTGTGTGTGCTGAATAACACAGGTGTTGCAGCATTTTTTGCCTAATGGCCAAATAAAAAAATACGTTAAGCAAACATTTGCACGTCATTTTAAAGCGAAAACGCGAGCGCACATTTTAAATGGCAAACACCTAGGCGCACACACAAGCACACAAACACACACATATGCATTTACATGTTACAGATTTACGCCACAAATGCAAAGGTGCCAGCAACATCATCATCCGCACCAACAACAACAACTGCTGCAGTGGCGAACACAAACAAAAACAAGTAAAGTTTCTTTCCCTTCCGCCGCTCGCCTCTCTCTGCCTTGTTGTTGTTTCGTTAAAGGGCTGTGCGGCGTACACAAATAGCAGCAATAATAGTGGCAGTTAGTAAGCTGCCAGCGGGTTGACAGCCGAAGCCTGGGCCGGGCCGGGCCGGGCCGGGTGGCAAAGTGTTGTTAACCAAAAGAGATTTTATTTACCCTGTTGCTGTCGTATTTGCTCAGTAAATTTCTTTTATGCAATTGCGCCGCTAGTTTGACGCTGTCTCGCTTTGTATTCTCGCTATTTGCACATTTGCATGAGTGCGCATGTATGTGCGCGTGTGTGTGTGTGTGTGTCTGTGCGCAACTATTTGTGTTGGCGCTGATGTTTGACTTTGCTTTAGTTTTAAACAGGCAAGCAGACATATGTATCATATGTATTTCTCAATGAATGTATGTATGTAAGTGTGTTGATATATTTGTGCATATGTTTGTTGTTGTTCGTTTGCATTTATTTGCACTTGTGTTTTTCTCACTTTCGGCGTGGCTACATCGAAATGATACACAAATTCAAGTGCAAATTTGTTGCCATAAAACACTGATGTAATGTTGCAGGCGCTGTTGCAAGCAAGCCCGTATTTTTCATATAAGTATTGTTGGCAGAAAATTAAAAAATATGTTAAAATTCCTAAAGAAACTACAGCAATTAATAATTTTGTCGCACTAAGCGATTTTCTTAATCCTTTGAAATTACTTTCCAAAAGAGAATTTGCAGAGGAAATTTATTACCTATACGCCATGTACCACCTTAGATTTAAATTGCAGTGTGTATATGCGCTGGCTGAATCTATAGTTAAATAGCTGGTGTAGCTGATTTTAATAACAAAATATATTTCACCGATATTTCTACCGCTTTTAAGTATAAAACATCATCGTTAACTTTGTAGCTTTTACGACTGCTCATAATTAAGCTGCGAGTAGTATTAAATATCAAAAATTTTATCAAAAACAGAAAGTCATCTTCGAATGAAATCTTAGTACTGATTTTGGAATACCGAATACCTAAAATGAATTACGTAAAACCAAAATCTAAATATCGCACTTTTAGTAACAGTTACTGCATTTTCATAACAAATTAAATATTGTGAAATCGCTTAGAAACAAAAAAAAATATTTAAGAAAATACCTGAATTGAAATGCCTTTAGGCACGAATAATACTTTGTAAATTTTACTAAAATAAGTATTAATTACTGGATATGACACACCGAAAGTCTAGATCGCTGTACCGTATTTCGAATATCTAATACCGAAAATTAAATACCCAAAATCTTAAATAGAATGTAAAGCCTTAAAAATCAATTACTGTATTTAATTTATGATATATAATAATTTTAAATACCACCACATGTTAGCGCAATTGAATACCTAAAATGAAATAACAAGTGTACCTAACACTTATTCATATTTCTATTTAGCTGAAAGAATTCCAAATACCACTTACTAGATTCGTTTGTAATAAGGATTTGAAAGTACCCAATTTAATATACCACATTTAAAATTTAAAATTAGTAGCAATCACCGAACTCACCGGACCGAATAACATACACCAAAGTTAAAGTACCTATAATGACGTATGGCTTAAGCTTAATCCTGGTTATACTTTTAAGGTATACTTATACACCTGGTTTACTTTCAGGCAATATCAAGTACCGAATCATGAATAACTTAAACAATATCTTTAGTACTGTATGTCAAATTTGAATTGTTGAGTAGTAAAGGAGGAAGACCAGTCTTACAATTATAAATTTTACAACCCAAATTTCAAATGTCAAACGTCAAATGCGAAATGTCATATGTCAAATACCAATTGTCAAATGCCAATTGTAGAAGTTGCCAAACACTGTACATAAAGTTGTATTCTACAATTTTCAATATAAAACTTAGGTTTTGATATACAAAGCTTTAGTAAGGAATTGACTAGTATTAATTTCCAAATATAAGATTTCAAATAAACTTTTCAAAGTATCAAATTTTAGACACAAAAAAAGAGAATAAAGTTTTAAATCCGAAAACTTAAAAGAGTAAATCTCAAGCACCAAATTCCGAATATATATTCTCAAACAAAAAATTTTAGGTACTAATTATGAAATTTACAAATTTTTTAGCAACTGATACTAAAAACGAAAATACATATATATTTTTTTGTGTCACCAACATATTCTATGATCTGACAGCATCAGCGATGAATCATTGTCGTTTTTGAAGCTATGTATTGGAAAATAAATGAAGAAATTTCTTTTTTTCATTGAACTACACGGCGTATGAGTGATATTTTATATATAAAATCTGTCACTAAGTAGAGAGAGAGAGAGAGAGAGAGGGAGAAGAAATTTGAATAAATGTAATAATTTTTAAATACTTTTAGGCTTGGAAAATTATATGAAAATATTTTACATATTACATATTTATTTTCAGGGCACTTCAGAGGCAACTACCAACTCCTCAATTCGACAATCTCCCACACTCACATTAGTTACGAAGTCAACAAACCGTCGAAATTTAACGAATAGCGCCAAACTAACTGAATAATTTGAATTCGCCGCAAGTTGACTGCGAATGCGATTAGTTTGACTGGCATTCAAGGTAAGGTGCGGCCACCAATTGCCCTTGAATGACAATTGTCACCAAGCTACATACAAACATACATACAAATATGCGAAGGAGTATGTGTGAGGCGTCGCGCAGAATGCCCCACAAATAGTCAGTCGGGCCGAAATCTTAAATTGCTTGGAAGCAATAAAGTTTATCAAGTGTAAAAACCTAAGTCGACCATTATAATAGGCGAGCAGATTTTGGGTTTTCCGGAGTATTGAATTTGTGACCACTGTGTGGGCTGAGAACCATTACTACATACATACATACATACATATGTAATGCAAATGTATGTGTTTTCCGCAATCAAGCCATCTGCTTGTTGAACGCTTGTATCTCCCGCGAGCGAGCCAAAGTCAAACAAACTGAATGAATGCCCGAACCGATTAAGAGAAACGGAAAACTAGCCGTCTAAGTGAAATAAAAATGTTAAAGAAAATTTGCTTTTAAGTGTCAATGGTGTCATTATCCTTGGGTTTACATTTACTTTGCGCTCGCACATCCGTTGTGTTTGCCAAAGAAGCTGCCAATTTGGGTGCGCAGTAGTCCGTGTGTATGTGTGTGTGTGTGTATGTTTGTTTGAGTCAACTTAAATTGCCTTCAATATTTGCAGATGAAGGGTCAGATGTTGGGTCAAAGGGTGTAAAAGTTGTATGTCTAGTTAATTTACAGTAGAACCCAACGATTTCAACAACAACCGCCAACGAGGAGCGTGAAAGCATTTTATTTCGTGGAACATGCTCAACAGACTCAGGCTTAAATTTTATGGTTATGCGATGGGATTACGAGTATATTTGTATTTGAAGTTATGACCATCAAGTTGCGCCGGATATTACTCATAAGGCTAATAGCAAGCAGCCAGAATATGTAGTCAGAGAATGTGAGGCTTACACGATGGATATCAGTCAATGAATGGACTTGGCGGAAATTGAGATTGATTTGCCACATTCAAATATTTATTTGCGTCACCGATTGTTTAAATTGAATTTATTAAGAGAGTGGATTCTATTTTTTTTCAAAGGCGCTTGTTTTGGCTTCCTGCGAACGACTCTGCTTGCAATAAAAACCAGACAGCCTTTAAGAATGACAATACGATTTCGTTTAGTAGCTCTGAGCTGGATCATAATTCTTTGTGAATACGCAAAAAATGCAATAAAATACAATAAAAACTTCGATTGATGGTACAAATATGCAACCGATTCCGATACGCTAATGCCAACCATTTTAATTTGCGACACTTGGTGGCAAAATTTCAATCACAGAACATTGAAGCCAATCCTCAAAACAGGGAGACATCGTGCGAAATTGTCTTCGACTCCACATACGCCGCATATAATTGCCAGCAACGAAGTCCGGCTTCGTGTTCTTCTTCAAAGTTACTTTAAAATTTGGATGGTATGGTTGAATCACCTTTGAAATCAGCCAATCTATCTAGTGACAGGGTACTCAATTTTTGTTTTAACAATATCTGCAGTACTTCGTACACGGTTCAGAGATTGTTCAGTACATAATACCAACCGATCATAAATGTCTACACTTCTTATAAAATGGCGTTTAGAGTTCTGGACTGTTCAAAGGCGGTGACAAGGCTTTCAATACACTCACAATCTCAAATCATCTCGGGAATTTTGAGTTCCAGAAGGTTCGGTTAGTTCGGTCCAACATAGTTTCTAGAAGGCAACTGCTTCCTTGTTCTTTGGCAAACAGAACTAGAACTGCATATATGAAAGTCAGCAGTTAGCTAAACTACTATGCTAGCAACAAATAAAGAACAGCACGCCAACATAAATGAACTTCAAGTCCAGTCAAAGTCTCTCAAGCATTATGGTTTGTTTCAGCGTATTGCACCCACACAAATTCATGTTCTCCATTATATTGCTTTGGCTTGTCACTTCCATATGATCATTCACCACCACAGCGATGCTATTTTCTGTTCTATTTTAGTATTTCCACAATTAGCTTTGTATTCTCCGTGTTTCAAGCACAACGAATGCTTGTCTGCCTAACAAATCCCATTTCAATTGTGGCTGCAAAAGAACTATCGCTTCCATGTTTTGCTTTGTTCTGCACTTCCAATCATCAATGACGTTTCTCAATTAAGCTGGCAAAATAAAAATAAATTCTAATAATTTTGTGTCTGTATGCAACAAGCTTTCTAATTTCAATTTATCTTTTCTATGTTTGTGTGTGTGCATCAAATGAAAATGTTTAATAAAAGCAAAAAAAAAAAAAAAAAGTGAGTAGAAAATTGCAAAATTCTTAAAACAACAACGCTGAGCTATAATTGAACGAGCTGAACAATCGATTTGTATAGACCCGCTCACACAGGACACAACTAAAGGTCGAGTCAAATTATCCTTTGCCACTTACAGTGCGCTCTAGTGCTTAGCAGTATGATGGTCGGGGGATGGGAGGCATTGCAGTGATAGGCAACTCTTTTTATTTTAATTCATTTATTTGTTCATTTGTTCATCCCAAATATTTTACACAGTCCAACGGGATCCACATTGTCGTCTCGTTCGCGCGCGCCTTTGCGCTTCTTCGTTTGCTCTTGCAGGCGCCTCCGGAGTCCGCTTTTTTTGCTGGCTACAGCTCCGGTCTTAATTTGCGAAAGCGTCTGTGACACATTTCAAAATTCGATCGAGCATGTAATCAATGAACTGAACCGAGTACACGCTGCGGGCAAATTGTATGCATTCAATTGTAGAGAATTGTAGGGGACCGCAATACTTTCGAAATGCCCACCGAACACAACGGAGAGGTACATGCTCACAACTGCTACTTGTGTATTAGCAACGAGTGGGAGCTTAAGTTCGTAAGTTGTTCGTAAGTTGTGCTCTAACAAACGACACCGTTATTTCGCCTGCTCTATTACAAGCGGCATCCTCTTACAAGTTACTCGAAAATCCTTCTTAAAGTTTGTTTACTTAGGTGTACGGTATTTCTGTGCAAAACTTGTGTTTGAGTGTGTGTGTGTGTGTGTGTGTGTGTGTGTGTGTATATTCTTAAGCCTGTGTGTTGCTGTATCGCTTTTGTAAATGTGAGAATATTTACATTATCATGGCTTGGTAGTCGCGTGCGTTTCACTGCTACTTCCAGCAAGGTTGGTCACTTACACGCACTTTCTTGCACACTTTCGCTGACTAGTTCTTAAACAGGGGTGTCCGTTTTGACACGTTGGCCGAAATTTTTGTCGAAGTTAACTCTTCAGTTTTTGAACCTACAAAATTTGCCCTTTTAACTAAGTCAACCCAGACGAAAGGTAGTCCAGATCGGCCAATTCTTCGTTAAACTGCACCGAAAGGTCCTAAGTAACCGAAGTAAAAGCATACGAAACTTGCATACGAAGCGAATGCCTCAAGAGGGGCCTTCAAAAAGGCGGCTCTTTATTTTGCCGAAAAATGCGCTCATGGTCGGTTAAGCTCACCAAAGATTTGCTGATCTTTCAGTTAAAAGATGTCAGAGATCCCACTTAACCCGAGTGAAAGGTCTCCCAAAACATTCGGGAAAGTTCAGTATTCGCCAACCTCTCATTTTTACGAACATTGCTCTAACTTATGAAATAACGTTAACTGACACGAGGGCGACAACCAGAAGGTTTTAAAACGGTCTCTTTGGGGCGATCGCTGCAAAAAGAGTTACTTCCAGAATTATTGAGCATTCAAACCACTCGGCTACAGTGGTTTTTGATCTTCATTGAACTATTCGTTTTACAACGGCACACATTTTCAACGGCAGAATACCGTTAAGTTCCATATAGTGAATACTGACATCGTGATGAACAACTCTCTGGAATGTTTGCAGGATATGGGTATTTAAAGTTATGAAGCCTTACATACAAATTCCACTGCATATGTGCTTCATGGTCATCAAAATATCATCAAGTTGGGACGGCGTCGACTATCGCAGCTGAAAGTCTTAAAGCTGTGACTGCTATCCAATGGATAATTGCCTAAGGTCTCAGTCAAAACGAAAACTGATACAAAAAATTAATATTAAAGCTCTCGATGTTCGAAACCTAAAGAACCTTTTCGGTAATCCGAAGAACAAAAATAAATAAAAATAAAAATTCGATCCAAATACTTTAAAGCGCCACAGTTTGTTGCCACTACAAACCATTTTTAGTAAAATCGAAACTAAGCTTCTCCACTTTTCTCGCATCGCCCAACCGCCCCTAAATGAACACCCTTTAATATTAAATAATTTCTTTTTTTTTTTGCTTTGCTACTCAATGGAGTTCTCCTAATCTGGCTACTCTTGCCAAAGTAGTTTGCCTGTTGTTGTTATTGTTATTATTATTATGTTGTGTACACTGTTTGCAGCCGGGGTTTATTGCGTCTGAGCTGGTGCTGCGCTGCTGTTGCTGCTATTGCCACTGCGGCGACCTACGCATTTATTTGGTTCACTGCTTGGCAAATTTGTTGCTGTCAAATCGTTCGCCCTTTTCATTCAATTGGCGCATGGCCCGGCTTTTCTTCGCACTATTTTCGCTACATCCGTTGATGTTGTATGGAAATAAATTGAATATTGTTTGGGGATTTCCGGAATGCCGAGAATTGAATGGAAATTATCTGAATGACTTGATTTGGTGGAAGTCACTTCATTATTTGGTTAGAAAATGAAATTCATGGCGGAGAAGACGGAGATGGTGTGTTAATAAATGTGGAAATGATTCTGTTCAATGATAATGAAAATTTAAATTATTACTTCGTTGTAATGTATGTTTTTGCAAAGTTATTCATGTTAATGGAGATACAGCTATTTGTGCGGTGATTGCAATTAAATTTATTGAAGTTGTTTGTTGGTCTAGTCAGCATTAAAATTTCACGAAAATTAATTTTAGAGAAGCTGTGAATAATTTGTGAATGATTGCGTTTGCTTCGGAGAGTTTCGGACTAAAGTAAATTCCTTTGATAGAGTGTATACTTTCCCTCACGAATCAAAACTTAGGCTGACAACTCTAATCTCCATCTTCTACATTCAAATTACTAAAACTATTTCAGAAAAAATAATATTTCTTTGATATATATTCATAGACTTGTGTGCATAGGAAGATGCAATATGATTTTCAATGTTCCACCACTTCAATATTATATAAGTCATATTCGGCCAAAACCATATTTAGAAGTAGATATATGAGTGAATGTGGTTCATAGATGTACTGAGATTCCAGAACTCCGAACCGATTTTGCCAAAAGCATTACTTAAACATGGTTAATGTTCTGGCAAAGTTAAAACCGCTAGATGGCGCCGAAGTCATATTTAAAATATTATTTTCCAAGATGAAATACAGCACGTTTGTAAAAAATTTCTCCACTCCGTGGAGACGGAATAAATCTCTAGTCAAAAATCGGCATTACAACCCAATTTGTTTGATATTTGCAAAATATTTTGACGACGATAAACATCGACTCACAAAAAGTTGTTACACTGGATGGCGCCAGTGTCCGCCACTAGCGTAATACAAAATGTCATATTTATGGTCCATTTTGTTTCAGATCATAGCTTTGGTTCATTTAAAACGCTTAAATTTACCAACCGACAATTTAGCGAGATTGCCGAAGGACGTAGTAAAAATTTAGAAAGTAGAGTAGAGGTATGATCTCCGTGTAGATACGTGCTTTACATACAGTTCTCTCGAGAATTGTGAATTTTAAAAGTCTTCTTTTAAAGGCTGATTTCTGATATAAAGAATTTTAGAAATTTTTTATCCAAATAAATTAGGTCGCACTGCAGCAAGACCTAACTTTGCTGATTACTAGATAGATAATCTTTCTAACCACTTTTTAGTGAGAAAATCATTGAGTATTTTTAAAACGAGTTTAGGGACTATATGTGAGGACTTCCGAAAATATCCGAAAATTCCGGAATGCTAATATTTTTTTGAGTTTATTAATCAACGTTATTGCTCTTTATTCAAACTCTCTTCTAATCCCCAAATCACTTATTATATATATGTCCTGATAAAGCCTTGAGATTGTTTGGGCTTTGATTGCGATGTTCCCAATTAATTTGAATCATGAGCACTACTATGATAGAAAAGGAAAGCGGACAACTTTTGCTTACAAACGTTCAGATTATACTTAATTGAAAATTAGCACCGTATACACGACGGCCTTTAAGGAAAAAAGGTGTGCACTTGTGTGACCAAGGCTATGCTCTAAAAGGTAGCTAACTACGCAATTAGTCGTTGCTCTCAATTAGATAGTTAATTGAGCTTCTTTTACCTTGCACATTAGATAATAATAATGCAATTATTCTAATGAATTTCTAATTGAAAACTAAACACGTATATTTTTCAGTAAAGATTGTGTTAAGTGCGTTTAGTAACCAAATTATGAAATTGTTATTCAGTAAGTAAGTAAGTAAGTATCAAAAAATATGACAGACGTTTCAAATACTTTGTTAATTTAGTTAATTAGCAATATTTTCTTTTAGTGTAAACAATTTTCAATTAAGGTAATCAATTATCTGAAATGCCTACTAACAATTAATTGCTAATTTCTTAAACTTTCATACCGAGTGTATGCTCAATTGTTAATTGCTCAATTGAAAACATAATCCAGTCAATTAAGCTAAATATTTCAATTAGCTACTTGCATCTCGTAAAGTTGATTAGTTCCAAGCAATATAATTTAATATATATTTCGTATTCCAGCAATCCGCAGGAGCACAACTTAACTTGCCGAAATTTCTCTGAAATATGAAGACACAAATTTCAAAACAAATTTCATAATTGTACATAATTTAGACAACAATTTCCAGCAAAATAAAACAGATGGCTCAACTGTTAATTACATAGTTTGCTTTATTTATAATATATAAAAATGCACACATACATACAAACACATATAAATAATTGCATAAAAATCATGCAAATCAGGTTTAAACCGATTTGCTGACAGCAAACAAATTTTCGCAAGGGCACTTGTTTAAGTTTCTGCTAAAAGGCTGCTCAATCCTAAGTGTGCTATGCGCCCAACAACACGTGCCATTGGTGAAATCGCGCTCTTGCATAACTGTAAAATACTGCAAAGACCACTTTGCCACTTACCTATATTTGACATTTGACAAGCATTTGCATACGCACACAACAAGCTGCAGTCAAACAATCAGTTATAGCTGACTCAAAGTATAGTGAATGCATTCAAAAGCATATCCCAAGGCGCAGAGGGGCGGGCCGAGGGTGATTTGACCGAATTACAAAGTGAAATGTGTATGAATTCAAGTTTATTTGCGTTGAGTTTTCATTGCACGTAATCTATTTGGGGCATTTGTGCTATCACGTGTTGCCTCTGTGTGTGTGTGTGTGTGTGTATATTGCATATATGTGTGCGTGTGAGCGTTAACAAAATTTTAATTGCCAAAAAATTTCATTGCTACTTTTTGTTTGGAGAATCATTAGTCAAAGCATGAGTAAGAGAGAGAATGAGAGAGAGTGAGAGAGAGTGAGAGTGGAAGTGGAAGTGGGCGAGATAGGTAGACAGTTAGTGCAAATGGAAGCTGTAAGGGTGCTCAGCATTTGCAATACATTTATAAATGCAAAGTTTTTGGTAGTTATATAGTATCATCAACGCTGGCATTGTTGTTGTTGCACGAGTATTACCATTTATCATTGTTATTTATTTGTTGTTATATTACTGTGAGTACTTTCGTATTGTTGTCAATTAGTTTGAGTTGTAATGACTTTTTCATGTGCTCCCGCACAGAATTGGAATTTAAATTTGTCAAAGTTGACGAAGTTCAACGAACCGCAAGAAAGTGCAATTGCATACATTTTGTTGACAAAATACGTACAATTTTAGCAGTATAACAACACTAGTATGCGTGTATGAAATGAATGTGCAGCGACAACAACAACAACAGCAATAAAAATTACATGACAATTACCGATGCGAAATAATAAAAAAAAACATTGACTCTGAGAGTTTGTGTACACACACACACACACAAACGAACACGTAAGTGGCGATATGTGTCCCGAAGGGAAAAGTGAACTTGACAGAGCAGCCTAAAAAGATTATATATTTAATGCAGAGAGAATACTTAAAACAATACAAAATACTTAAAGAAAATTAGAGTAATCGTTAGATTAGAGTGGCGGGGGAGGTGCGGACCAATATCACTTTTTTATTTTTTATACCAAATCTCGTTGTACTAAACGACGTAATGTCCCTTAATTTTATGGAGATATCTCGTATTCTTACCGATATGCAAGGTATTCAGCCAACCGGAAGGATAGATATCCTCAACTTGCATATATGGTGACTAGTGGAGACCAGACCAGACCAGACAATATGCTTGAGGAAACATACCCACATAATTTCAATGAGATGTTCTCATATATTGATCGATATGTGTGATTTATATAAAAGTATTATATAAGAGATATAAAAGGGCTAAGAGGACATTTGACCGATTATGAAAACCGGTTTGAAACCACAGTAAGCACAATGTTAATTTTCCATACAATATCATTGTGGTAACTTTTTCACTAATCTATACCTCTCGCTAGCACACTCACTTGGGAAGTCATACAGAAAGGAACAGTTGACTAAGACATTTTAATTTTCCCACAGGGTCTGCAAACATAGAAACAATATAGCATACTAGAAATCAAAATGCATAAAAATAGTGTTGAACTCGATAAAAATACATTCTTCCATATAGTTATGTATATGTATTCACCTAACTGTATTTATTGTCCGTAGCGTTCAGAAAACAATTTCAAAATGTGGCAACAACACAAGTGGCACATGCCGAATCAGTGAAAACACAAACTCCCCACACACTCGCACACATAAATATAAATGAACTTGCATGGGAAAACATGTAAGGTGAGTCTAGGCCCCGATTGAAATATAACTTTCATTCAATGCATTCTTTTTTACTAGATTTTTTGTAGGAAGTATATTCCAACAGAGCTAATTCGGAGATCTTTCACAGCGACAGTGCAAGCCCTGGTCCGATTCAAGAACTGGCAGAGTTGCTATGAAGTCCTTCGAAAATATATACGAAGACAACACAAATAGAAGCTTAAGGTATTTATATATATCGCGCCTCAACGGGTTACCTCAAGTGCTCTTGAAATTATATGTTGCTCGCTTTGCTAATCTAGTAAGTGGAAAGCTAGTTATACGAGACAACGTATGAATGGCAGCCCATATTGAAAAACTAAAGTGCAAAAAACCCATAAATGATATATCGCCAATCTATATGACCTAGCCCAAATTATTACATACTCTCTCACTTATGGCCTAATAAATTACAAATAAATAATGCTAGACTCATTCTAATAAAAGAAAAAAAAAACTGTTCATTTTAGTAAATATATAGTTACAATGAGATCTTCATACTACCTTAGCTTCATTTGCTATGCTCCAGCTCAACCGGTACATATGTACAAACACACTAAATTCGAGAGTTGCGAGACACACCGAATTCCAAAACAAAGGACACTGACCTAGTAAGCCGAAAACACACAGAAATATATGTATGCATGTATGTATCTGTGTATTTTTGTGTATTGGCTTGCCTATTTGCGCCCAGATTCCCGAATATATGCACTATTAGTTGTGTGTGTGTGTGTGTGTGTGTGTGTGTATTTGAGAGAAAATATGCGGCATATCAATTGAGGAAGCCACTGCAGGTCCGGCAAATGGACATTTCTGAATTGCAAGTCAGTCAGTAAACAAAACACAGCACTCACACATACATGACTTTGGTTAGGCAATTTAAAAATACCTACTGAATTTTACAAAATTATCACCTGGTGGTGAAATGAGCTCTCTCTTGTGAGTTCTAAAGTATTTTTGGATGTTTCCTTTTCTTTTGTAACTGTAAAATATACCTCCTAGAATCAAATTTGAAAGGAGAATATCAGAAAATGTCAAGTCAGATTTCAGATGTTTCTATTTGTTGAGACAATAATGTTCTATAAGAGGGATCCGCCTCTGCATAACAAAATGGGCTCTTATGAGAATTTCTTTCATAACATGTGATTAATAAAAGACTTGGGTGATTCCTAGAAGTATAGAATTTCCAAGAGGGATAGTTGTTAAGAAAAATTACTTTGTCGTATTGATGATGATAATAGCTGTCAAGCCAGCTGTCAAAGTGAACATATGACTTTGACATTTATCTACTTTGTCTGCTTTGACAAGTTAGTATATAAAGACTTACATCGGACCAATGTTTCAATATCGTAACTGTAAAAGACTGTAAAAGTCAATGCCTGGTGTGGTTTACTTTTTGAGTATCGAATCATATCAAAAAAAATTGGCTTGTCGATTGCAACAATTGATAAAGGGTTTTTGTAGATGCTGGGCAAATAATGTAAGACCGCGCTCGACTTCAATTTCTTCAATGATATTGTGTGAAATTATGAGAACAATTTTGCCAAGAAGGTTCTTAAAAGAGGAAGTGTATCTATAGAGACATTAAGAAAACGACAAAGTAGTGCGGAAAAAGGTCTTCATAACAATAATGATTGTTCTAAGGTTTATTTGTAGTGTTGATTTGCGGTTCAAAGAGGACCAAAAAAATTAAATCCTAGATACTTTCAGTAAAGACTCTATATATAGCTTCACCAAGTATATAAAATATCTGAAAATTGGAACGTTTTCCGAAACTACCACAAAATACGTTCAATATTTCGACTCCAAATCACACCTAAGATAACTAGTCTTTACCCAAGACTATTTAGCACTATTTCCTAACAAATCTCACCCAAAAAATTCAATATAGAAGACAAACATACAGATATACGTGTGAAAGTCAATGTTTCTAAGGTGAGCAGCAAAGACTTAAACATAAAACTGGAACGATTTCATGGCACCCCAGAGTCGCAATGGCAGGGAAAACAAAAGCCATACACTTGTGAGCACATACCCGCATTGCTATATATATAACGGTAGATAAATGGGGGCGAATGAACTGCAGACTTGATCACCAACCAACCCAACACACACCAAGTGCCAAATGTATGATAACAAGCGTTTGCTGCTCCCCGCTCGGCAAGCGAAGCCATTCTGGCAACAAAACTAGACTTTCTTCGCTTCGCTGCCAACTCCCACAACGCCCTGCTTGGCTTTGCTAGTAAACAAAAATTAAGCGAAAGACAACCGGAAAAATGTTATAAAGTGAAAATTGTGGCAACAATCCAAGATGATGATTCCTGGCGAATGCATGCACAAACTCGCCTACATGTGTGCGTGCATGTGTGTGTATATATGTGTGTGTCATACATTAGAATGCATAAATGCATGACAGAGCTTTCACTATAAATATGCATATGTACATATGTGTAATACATATGTATATATATGGTTAATATATATAGACATACATATGTACTTACATGTTTATAAATGGTGCTACACATGTGAGGTTATGTACACCAAAGGTTCATTCCAACTGTAATTTGAGTCATATTTATATATATATATTTTGTGCTTGTTCGTACATAAATGTTCGGTATGAAGCCAACAATGATTCTAATATAGGCCCAAACGTATATTTACATGTGTCCTAGTGTTGGCACATTCAGAGCTATTTGCCAAAAATTATTGCGAAAGCAGTGAAAGTTTATTACACGACACGATTCCATTTTGGAAAAGTTTCTTAAAGGAGAGCGCAGTGTACTCATTACAAAAATCGGTTATACAGTTACATTAAAGTTTAAATTGATTCAGTGTGGCTCTAAAAAATGGGACACTACGAACTTGACAGGCTATTATTAGCATATTAATACAAGTAATCATTGACACTAGTGCCAAATTATTATGACAGTAACTTCAAATGATAATAAAGCTTGCTAAGAAAAGTAATATTCTTTGGCGAATATTAATATAATATTTGTGAAGCTACACCGAAGTGAAGTCGGAAATTTTTGGAACGGTCTGTAAAAGTCAATTGCTCTCTCGGCTTGCAACAGGAGAGCTTTTTGCTGACTTCGACTTGGCAGAGTTGGGTTTAAGGCTTAACTACACAACCCTACAAAATTAAAGAGGATCAGAAGCTGTAACTAAAAGCCTATAGTCCCACTGCTAGAGTTCGGAAATGGCCGAAAAAGAACTTGCGAATGCAACTCAATCAATTATTAAGGGTTTCCTACACGGTTCTTCGAGTTTAAGGAAGTAAGTCAACATAATTAATCATTTTTTTACCGGATTTTCAAAAATTCAACCTTGGAATGTTAATGTGGAAGCGTTACTCCAATCTCAATAGTTGGAAACATTTTAAGTCTTAGAAAAACTTCTGCTCGTTCGACCAAATTTAATCAAAATATCCTTATAATGACCAATACAATGACTAACAGTCGAATGAGTTCTTCCTAAATATACATGCGACTCCCGGAAGCGACTTTGGACATTTGGCGGTTTCTTGCCGTATAAATTATAGTGACTCCAATCGCAATATAATCATTAGAATAAGTTAATAGACTCTTGGCCCATTAATAATACTCGTGGACTTCGAAAAAACACACAAAATTTCCAAGGTCAAAGATTTTCATGAATCCAAAACCTTTCTGCTTTTTAAAAAATATCTCACATTGTAACTGCCCCACTTAAGACGATCTCAGAATGTAACGGATGAAATGGGAGTCGTTTTCAGCTTTACTTCTATCGACTTCTATGGACGAAACTACCCATATGGTAGGTAACTACCCAAAGCGGTAATTATATATAGCGGTAAATATAGTCAGAAATTAATCAGAAATTAAATTCTGTCGTGATTTGGACCCATTGTATATTTTTTAAGGCTTAATCTGAAACGTTTTCCAACATATTTCTAAAACAAAGCAACAGATCTTTTTTAATTTTATTATTGACTTAATAGTCAGCTTGTTGAGCGAGGTTAGACAATTGATAGCAACCTTTGAGATCGCTGACAATTTGTTGATAAATTCGAAATCCAATTCGTCTAGAAAATAAGGACCCAAACGCTGATCATATATCTGTTTCCTAACCCGCCCAGCCGAAAAAGAAAAATATCGTAAGCTGAAATGTTCGGAAAATACTCCCATGTCGAGTCTAACATCGAGCTTAGGTTGATTCGTCCAAACGAAGTGTTACCGCGCTATGTTATGCACAGGGGAAATTTTGTAGCTTTTGGGACTCAGAGACAAGCGAGAGATTCATTACCTTTATGACGGGTTTCATGCCTTCTTCTTCTTCTCTTGCCTATCACAAACTCTCTAGCGAAATGAAATGTACAGACCTCTGGTATACCTTAGCGATTAATTTGGAGATATGTATGTTGATTTAAGTTGAATCTTCAAAAGTACACCTGACTCGACTGAGACTGAGAGCCTCACCAGTAATATTACATATTCTATGATGTCAGAATAGTTTCTTGGCCCACTGTACCTTATAATGGCTGCACTTTGGACATTCAGCTAATTTGTCAAGTCTGCAGTGCCGCAGCTGTGCCGACAGCGCCATGCACTTGCACCTGAAGTTCTCACACAGTTATATACTTGCATGTGTGTGTGCAAGCAGCTATATTTCATTAAAATCTATGACTTTGTGAAAGTGAAATCAATAAAGTGGAGTCAGCTTACCGTTAAGTTCAACCGCTGTAGGCATAGTGACCCACTTTCGTGAGAAATCAAGACAAGTGGACAAACACAGTATGTACATATGTATGTACATATATGTGTGTAGTATAAGTGTAACTAATAGTCCTAGCAATAGAATATAATACAGATATTGCCATAACTAGATATCAACGTCTATATTACGTCTGCCAACATGCATTTCGCTTACACACACACACATACACGCACACATACACATACACATATATGCAGTAAGGTAATTTGTAACGTGAATGGCAGCGGCTTGCATCGGCGAATGAGCATATATCCGAGCGAGTGTGTGTGTGTGTGTGTGTGTGTCCGCCATTGTTATTGTGCCAACATATAAATTACTATAAATTACACTCGGCCACGAGCTCCTCGTAAGATTAGATAGACTGGCGATGAGGTGAGAGTCGGGATATTCAACTATGAAACTGCATATATGTGCACAGGAGCATATATATATAATATACCTGTATACGAGTAAATATATGTATGTATGTATGTGTATTATTTTCATAGACAAACGGTTTTTGGTTGCTGAACGAGTGCAGCAAAGCAATGCAATTAATTTTTGGCCATATCGGATTGCATTGACTTTATATCGAGTACCGTTATTGGCTTTAGTGTGCGAAGTACGTAGTCAATAAGCCAATGCGCGTGCATGTCGAGTATGTACAAAATGCTTGTGTGCGAATATATGAAGTTTCGTAGTTGTTGTAACCACCACATTAGGTAAGGGGTGGTTCAAATACAAACACAATTCACAAATATTAAAAACTTGAAATTATTTGTAGTAAAGAAATTTAGTAGAATTAATGGGTGGTTCGTTCAACTACTAAATTATTTTTTATGAGAAAAAATATTGAAAACTTGTATTAATTTATAAGTAAATAGGTTAGTAAAATAACTGATGGTCGAGTGTACACCGGGTAGTCCAGATACAAAACAATTTAAACAAAAATCAAATTTTTTAAGTCAAGAACTTAAAAAAAGGGCTAGTTAAATATAAAAGCATTTAAATTAATTTATACTTCTATCATCTTGTTCAAAGTGCCCTAAAAAAAAAAAGTACAAGAATTCACATTAACACTTTAAAATATTAAAATAGATGAAAACACAAGTTTCATTAATTAAACCATATCTATCTGTATAAACTTAAAGAGAAAAATGTTTTTTAATTATAAAAATTTTAATAATTCGATTATGTTATTATAAATAAACTATTGCGCTCACTTTAAATTTATACATATATGATTATAAGATGAGTAAAACATATTGGTAAATTTCACTCATACACCTATGAAATCTGAAATCCCAAGCGGGAAGCACGAAGACCCCAACACGCCCTTAGTTACTTTCCTCGAAGTAATTCAAATTCAAGATTTAATCTAAATTTGAACAACCCTGTATCTGTAGCTACTGAATGGAACTATATTATTCATTGGTATTATTGTATATTGAGTATTCCTCTCCAAAAACTCCCAAAACAGAATTTATTTATTAGGTCAAAGAGTCCTACGCTTTCGCATAAAGGCGGCTCAATATATCTGCATATTTGATAACTCATATCAGCTAATTCTCCTTTTGCTTGATTAGTTCCAATAAAATTCATATATGAATTCCAAAGAGCCCTTGCAGCAACAAGTCTACTTCAGTCGTTTGGTAGTGAGAGAGAATTTCTGAGAATTATTTTGATATCGAATTCCCTTAATTAATTTCTATCGGAGATAAAAGGGGATCACTGAATGAAGAGCTTCACTGAGAAAGCTTCAGCACCGATTTTTTCAGCACCATTTTAATTCCAAAGATCTTTGTTTCAAGGAAGGTTTTGGTATGATTTAGTGCTTTAATGAAGTTAGTTAGCCTTCTCCATATTGACTTCTTACCAAACTTAGTTCACCTAACAAACATGTGTTAAATTAACATAGACACCCCTACGTGACTCGTGACTCCCCTTCGTGTTTAACACCACTCGTTCGAAATGGTTAAATAGCGCTGTTAACCGTTTCGCTGTTAATTTTCTAAACATTTCTGTTGTTAATGTTATCAACATTTCCTTGTTGTGGTGGAATTCGTGCGTGAAATTACTGTTACTAACTTTCGAAATCACTCCCCTTATTTCCTGTTACTTATTCCATGTTATGTTATTTGGTGAAAAAAACTTATGGTGGTGAATAGTTCTCCTCATATTTTATGAAATATTCCATCAAAGAAAAGGTTTGAATAAATTGAAAATAAATTTATGTAAAACTAAAATAATTAAAATATATGAAATAATAACTGAAATGAAATGAAAAAATACAAAAAAAAAACATAACAAAAGATTTAGCTAAAAAAATAAAAAATGACAACAACAATTTTTATTCAGAGTATTGAGTAGTATGTAGTTGTCCACACAAGCTTGTATTACTGATAACATTATTATATAGACTTTTAGTTCCTAAACTGAGCTGCGGAAGAAAAAAAATATCAGAAGGAGTTCTCTGACGAAAAAGGTGGCGGAATGCTAAACATTTTGGTAAGTTCGTTTATTTCGTAAGATTCGTTGCAAACTAATATCTCCCTTGTACCTTTTCATCGACACAATTTTTGTGCTGATCTCGAAAGTTCCTGTTATTTTTCGCTGCTAAAATTGTGATTTTCGACATTTCCAGATTTTGCAATTTTTCGAAAAGTAAGGATTTTATTTATTCCTCTGCTGTAATTCCATAAGAAGTCGCTTATATTTCGCTGCAACTTCAAAAAATGAACCAATTCTGGCCGAATTTGTTCAGATAGCACATGCCTCAAATTTTAATTTCGGTTTTTGGATCATATTTTCCAATTCCGTATAGGTTATGTTCATTATATGTAAGTTTATCAACCAGATGAAACTTTCGAATGCAGAAAATATAGTTTGCCTATATATTTCTCGGTTCTCTGAGGCATAATAATGATATTTGCGAGCATCTAGTTTTTCTAATTATTTAAAATATATTATCAAAGAGGACTTGTTATGTATTGGGTTGTTCGGAAAGTCATTTCGTTTTTTCCCGCCAGAGGACTTAATTACGTTTTTTCGAAACTAACTTCACACTTAAGCCCCATAACCATTATATGTCATGAGAGCTGATATTGCAAGGCTTGTGTGTGAAAAAGTTCTATTAATTCTACCCAGTAGTTTTTGGTTGGTGCCTTTTTAAATATGGAGAGCAATAAGCAGCATTTTCGTCATATTTTACTTTTTAACTTCAGAAAAGGTAAAAATGCTGTCCAAGCGAGAAAAAAATTGACGGATGTGTATGGAGAAGGCGTGTTAACAGTACGCCAGTGCCAGAACTGGTTTGCAAAATTTCGATCCGGCAATTTTGATGTCGAAGATGCACCACGGTCTGGAAGGCCGGTCGAAGCTGACAAAGATGCGATAAAGGCATTAGTTGATGCAAATCGACGAATCACCACACGAGAGATCGGTGAGAGGTTAAATTTGTCGAATTCAACTGTTTATGGCCATTTGAAAGGCATTATACGAAAACTGTCTTTCATGTTCCCCAAAAAAAACGAAATGACTTTCCGAACAACCCAATAATTCCAAGAATTAAAACTCGGTGTGTGTCAATTTGATCAAACACTCGAATTTCGCTTCCACATTACTGAATTAGAACCAGATTTTTATCCGAAAAGGTGCTATCAAGGGACTCGGCGGCATTACAAAAAACGTTTGCCAGAGTTTTTGTGCCTATAACAATAACAACAACATATTTTTTTATTTATTTTTATTAAAAAAGCTTATTTTCCTGCAGCAAATTGTGGAATTCGGCAAGTGGGTCGGTACTTTCTATGTCTGACACGAAAGATGATCAACTAGTCGGGAAAACTATTGTTATGCTTTATACGTCCCAGAGTTCTGAAAATTACAGCAGCTTTTCTTCGCTGGATTACAACATACAGTAGTATACAGATTACTTATGAACATACACCAGTATTTGTACATATATGTAACGAAAAATATTTGCCTTGGCGACCCTTAAAGTCATATTCCCCGAACAATTAGTAAATTCACAATGCGACCTAAGCTGGGTTAATTGTTGTTATTAACCGTACTTTGTAACACATTCACTCAAGCAAATAAAAAACATGTGCCCATTCAATTCCTCGCCCCTTATCTGCCCTTATATGTATGAAGATTTGGATAAATACTACAGACAAAACATCCTTAGTGAATCCCCGCAGAGTAGAAGGGATGTTGGCAAGAACTTTTCGGATATGCAAAGCTCGGTAAGATTTACTATTAGCACGTCTGCCAGCACAACATAGTTTGGGTTATTCTTAACCACACGTACACAAACACACAACGGACACATATGCGCATATGGACCGCAAAAACCAAAGCTTGGTTGGTCGTCAAATATTTGTAAAACCCAAATCAATATGGATTTTCCATGTGGCTGCGAAAATGTTGTGCGAATAATTTATGGTTAATGAATAAGTATGGCTTCGTAGACGCCACCAAACTTTAGCGCATACAAAATATGTGCCCATGAATATTGCTGATGTGCAAATACCACATAATTATAAGTATGGTATTTACAGTTAATAGATACATTTATATGTGCTTCTTAAGCAAATTTGTGGTATTAATGTTGTATGAGTTTCTGTGGCAACCCTATGGATTATTTCAACTTGTTAGAGAAGTGAAGAAGATGTCGTGTTTGCAGATGTACATCGCTTAGGAAACAGTTAGGCCAAAGTTTTTGCACAAAAGTAGGGCGCTTTAAGTCTCAGCAGTTCCAAAATGGTGCTATATTTTTATGATAGGCTGTGCCTAAACAGAAATATATGCAGAGTTTTAGAAATGACTATTAAAAGATATATGCTTTTTAAGAGGAGAGTTGCTCATTCTTGCAAGCTGGTTGTAATATATGGAATTTGAAATATCTCTTCAATAGTGCTTAAGTTTTCAATCATTTCACCTTTGGCTCTACTTGGTCAGCCAAAGTAGGTGAGTCTGCCTAAATACAGCTCTTAGGATTTGAAACATTAATTGCGTTAAAAGTACGACATGCTCGGGATGAAGGTTGAAGGAAAGGAACTTTTGGTCAAATTACTCATGGGATGCATTGTGCGCTTACATAGAAATTTATATATATATATGAGAGTGTTGAACATCTATAGAAAGATGACGTGCTGGCCTTTTAGTGTATCTGAAATGAACATGATGATTTTCTCCAACGTGGTTGGAGTGTCTTTAATGTAGATATTTTGTATTGCGAATACGTTTTTAGTTTGTGTATATCTTATCCTGGAACCGCTAACCCTAGGCGAATGATTGATGGTGATAATGGCAGCATATAGAATCTACTAGGTCATCCAAAGCGTTTCATCCACCTAATGGACGCGTTCTGTGAGCCTCTCTCAACACCAGGTCTATATGAATTACAATAACAACAACCACTCCAGGTCCATATTAATTACAAAAACAACAACAATTATTTATAAATTACAACAACAACCACAACCACCTTATTGTTAGTGGATGGACACACTCCTTCCTGATCCCCTCCGGGCGCGTCCCTACTCCGGGTGTAGCTGTGATAACGAAACGATGCAACGAAAACATCATGATCAGGACGAAGATACGTCAAGTGGAAGCTGAATGGTTGAGTTGGAAAAAAATTTGGCTATGGACCGTTACCGAACTTTTTCCAACTTCGAGAACCTCTAAAATATTGATTGAGAAAGAGCACCTGCATCAAATCCCATTCTACTAGGATTAAAGAGTCCCAATTCACAAGCTCTTTACCTTAATTTTCCCTTTAACACATTTAATCGAGTCGCATCGATTTTGTTTTGGGGCCGCTGACCCCCGATTCAGTAGCGACACTAAGAAATGTGATAAATATTTCTCTACAGGAACGAACTTTGAAATGTCGGAGCTTCTGTTAGATTACAAAACCTGGTTTGAAAATTTGCATTTCACAGTTGCTTTCCGGCGCTGCATAATAATACCAAGCTACAAACTTAGTTGTCACTTGTCATTACTGCGCGATTCGGCAATAATACTCCTATAAACAATGAGTATTTATATGCTGGAACATTATTTCGTACCGCAAGCTTCCATTGACTAGCTACAGTTCTTTTGCAAAGCTCGAATCTTTCTATACCAGCGGCACTGAAGATGTCTCTGAAATGGAGTAAGGCCAAAATGGTACAGGGATTATCTTTCTGCAGAATTATAATGAGAAATCGAAATAGTAGAACTATTGGAACTTCAAAATTTACAAGAACAACAACTATCTTGAGAGAAGATGTCTGGTTTATCGAGTAACTTGAACGCACCCGGATTTTTATCTAGCTAGCTATTTTGACCTCAGTAGCATTTCCTACAACTGCAAAACTAACTCTAAAAATTAATAAGAAAATGCTCTGTATTAAGCATTTGAGTCTTCGTAAATAAGCTCGACATAATTTTACATAACGGTTCAGTGAAACGATCGTTTCACAGGCGTTAAAATTTAATAATTCCCGGATAAAACGAGCCGTTGTCGCATGCCAGACTTCCACTTATAAACCTCAAATTGAATATTTTGATGTCAAATACTACTGAACTTTCTATTTTTGAGCCGAGTCAAGTCCAACTGCCATTGCACAACTGAACTGAAAGGATTGAGAAGGTGAAAAAATTAACCACCATCCAATTTATCACCTATATTCACTGCGAAAATAGAATACAAAACAAGTTTAAGTAATGAATAAAAAGTAATTCCACAACCGTAACCCCTCCCCTTCGTGGTTTGCGCACCCTTTATTGCCATAACGGCACTTTTTCTTCCAATGGCATGGCATGCCGTAAATTGCCACTTAATTGAATTAGATTAATTAAAACAATTTCCATGCCAAATTCTCGAGCGCTTCTTTTTTCCCTCTCTCCTGTGAACGAGAATTTTTACACAAATCCGCAAATTTAACCACAACTGGCAGACCGCAAAAAGCGTAAATGTCGTTAAGCAGTGAGTGAAACACAAAAAACAAAAAAACCAAAAAAGAAAAACTAACAAAAACAAACAACAACAACGTATACAAAAACTAAAACAATGTGAAAAAAGTTGCCGGAAAATGTCATCGCACGTTGAATTTACGACGCCAGGCGGCGCCATAACGATTTATTATCATTCATTCAGATTCCGGCCGCCCACCTTTGCGCGGTTAATCCGTCTGTCCAACCGTCATCCGGCCTGCTGAGCTGCCAGGGAGTGGACTTAATGCCGATATATTATATGTATATTATATGTATATATATACATATATATATATATATGTGTGTGTGCGTGTGTGCTAATGTCAAACTAACAACTAAATACATCACAAAAACAATTTTCGCGAAAAAATGTATACATACATACAACAACAAGAGCGTTCACTCAACAACAACAAAAAACATGCATGTTGACAAATTTACGAGCATTAATTTTTTACCAATCAAATATTTTTTAACAATTCAGTTTTTCACCCATACTTAGCGTGTTAAATGAATTATATATATGTGTGTATGTATGTATGCATGTATGTGTTGTTTTCTGGCGTTAAATTAGTGTGACGGGCAAAATTATAATACAAAAATCAGGTCAACAACAGCAAAGCGAAGAAGCGTGAATCGCATGCGACAGCAGAAACAAAAAAAAAAAAAATCTACAACAACAACAAACATCGTGAGCGTACACAAGCATGAGGATGTTAAGCATGAGCATGAGCCAAGCAAACCATTCTCGGTCAACCGCGCTTGGTCAACGACTTACACACACACACACAAACACACACACACAAACACATACTTACACACACACACACATATACAAACATGTGTATAGATGTGGCGCGCTGTCAAGATGGCAACGGGTGTCCGTGCGACCGCAAGTCTCATAATTTTGTGCTTACGCAGCACACTTCATTAAGGACATCCGCAGTGGCAAAGAAGAGCGGCCACACAACAATGACAACTACCCAAACACACACATACATGGACACATAGACGGACACTAGAATGCTTAGCATTCAGCTGGTCGCTTATGTCTTCGGTCCATTTGGTTTGCACAGCTGTCAGCGCTCTGCTACTCGTTGCCACTTACGACTGACACAATGGCAGTGCGACGCTTTGAGAATTACTATGCACCAAGGAGACACCGTTCGCAAACAAGTGAATGTGTGTGTGTGTGTGTGTGTGTGTGTGTGTGTGTGTGTGGATACACAGTTAGATATTTGTGCTACTTTGCCGGACGATTATCTTTATAATTAAGCAAGTAATTGTGAGAAGTTGCTATAAATACACAGAAACATAAATAGGAATAACCAGGAAACGGTACATCTTTACAAGTACACATACACACACATATATATACAAATCTAGAAGTAGGTATCTAGTTAAATACTTGGATTTATATGCATATAAGATTTATATTTGGTTTTATTAAAGTGTCGAGTTGTGTCTGAAAATTTCAATTTCTTCATTCTTATGCTCTCTTCGGTACCACTCGAGATTCTGAAGAGCACAGTTCTCTTGTGCGGACGTGAAAATTGGAATTTTTAAGGTAACCACTCGAGATAAAGATCAAATTAAGAGTTAGAATAAGTTATGGTTAAAGTTAAAGTTGAATATAAAGATAAAGATAAAGAATAAAGATAAAGTTAAAGATAAAGATAAAGATAAAGATAAAGGTAAAGATAAAGATAAAGATAAAGATAAAGGTAAAGATAGAGATATAGATAAAGAATAAAGATAAAGTTAAAGATAAAGATAAAGATAATGATAAAGAATAAAGAATACAAAATTAAGATAAAGATAAACTTAAAAATTAAGATAGAGAGAAAAGATAAAGAAAAAAGATAAAGATAAAGATAAAGATAGAGATAGAGATAAAGAATAAAGAATACAAAATTAAGATAAAGATAAACTTAAAAATTAAGATAGAGAGAAAAGATAAAGAAAAAAGATAAAGATAAAGATAAAGATAGAGATAAAGAATAAAGATAAATCTAAAGCTAAAGATAAAGAATAAAGATAAAAATAAACATAAAGATAAAGATAAAGTTGAAGGAGAAGATAAAGACTAAGAATAATGAAAGAAAAATAAGGAATGAAGATAAATTTAAAATTAAAATTAAAGATAAAGATAGAGCTGACTGTCAAGTGGTTAAAATTTACTTTTAACAACGTTAAAAAGTTAATTTTTAACAGTATGAAGTAACTTGTAGATTTGGTTCTTCTTCTTCATTCTTGAACATACCTGAAATAGAGGAATCATGCTTAGTATTATATTATAATACGAGTACTCACATATCGGAAATGGCGAAAGAAGTTTTGAAACAAATATAGAAGAAGACCCACATACAACTACAATAGCCCGAACCAACTTCACTCTTGATTATTTGAAACAAAAATTTAAAAAAATATCATCCAAGAAACTGTGACTTTCACCACAAACTTAGATTATCTTTAGAACATCTAAAGAGGCTGTTTGCCCGCCCACTTGGTGTCGGTGCAAATGTTGCATACCATTTATAAAAGAACTCTGTGACATTTGACATTTTCTATTATCTCTTTTTGTCACCCACTCACTCTCTCTCTCTCTCTCTCTCTCTCTTATGTAACAGATTTTACGACTTTCTACTCCATTGTTGGCTTTGCGAAGATTTCTTATACATTTTCCAACATTTTCGTTTTGCAATTTTGCTGAGGCAACGATGCAAATAGGCAAAAGGCGGAAGGAATCTGCAAAGTCGAACTGAAAAGTCTCGTGAATTAGTTTCGAAGGATATCATCGACTGCTGGCAAACATTAGCAATATATAGTCAAATAAACAATGAGCATAAACGACAGAGCAAACCAAAATGATGTGACCTCCCAAAACAACAGCAACAAAAGGTGAAGACGTGGTGCTACACAGAAGCAACAACAACATTAACAATGAGCATCAGAATTCAGCTGAATTCCACCTGCTGGAGACTGTCCTCGAAAAATCATTTTTCATGCCGTCAAATTGTAGGAAGTCGTCGACAACAAAAACAACATTTAGTGCATATAAAAACAATACACACACACACTCACGCACACTCGTGTACTTACAAATAGGTGAGTGTATTTGGCGAAGATAGCAAGATAACAAACATTGCTGACATTTCATACAACAGTCAAATTGGAAAATGCAATGTCGGGCAACGTTAGAAACTCTCTCGCATACGCACACACGAACACACACGTACGTGCGGCACATAATGTAGGCAAACTGTCAGCTACAGTTACACACTTGGTTATGTGCAATTTGTCGTTGTTTGTTTTATTAGCAAATAGTTTGCTGTTTCCGCTTTTATTTGTGAATTTCTTTGTGATGCTGCTGCAATTTCTTGCTGCTGTATTTGAGAAACAGTTGGCAACACTATGAATTTTAACAGTAAAATTTTGAAACGGAAAATTTGTTGTTCCTTAAGGTACTTAGTTGCACAATATTTTGAAGCAGAGTTGCCATATGACACGAAGAAAATATAATTTGGTGACTTTATCAAGTTTCTAGTTGAAAATTCGCTTTCAGAATTAAAAGTAATACAAAAAAGTTATTCAAATTGTATTAAGTAGAGTTGCCATGTGGCTTTAGTAGAAAAGCGATTCTAAACGGAGTTAAATTAAATTGATACAGAGGTAATAAAAATGTATAAAATAATTTGGTACTTTCATTTTAAATTTTCTAAAATTCCGAACAGAGTTACCAGATGGCATTAGGAGCACATAGTTAGTTAGTACCAAAAATCAAGTATTTAGTAAAAAATTAATTAATAAATTTTTTGATTTCAGAATTTCGATGTTATCAGTCTCAAAAAATAGGAAAATTGTGCTAAGTAGAGTTGCCACATGACTTTTGTAAAAATCTTTTTCTGAACCTGGTTGAAAACTAGATAGAAGTAAAATTGTGAAAATTTCTAAAATAATTTTATCATTTAATTGTAAATTTTCAAAACCTTCGAGCTGAGTTGCCATATGACATTAGAGACACAAAACTGTTTAGTAAAAAATTTGTTTCGAACTGTTTAGTTTAGAATTTTCACTTTATCAGTCGAAACAAAACTACGAATATAATATTAAGTAGATTTGCCACAAAATAATAGTATAAAAATATTTATAAACTTTGTTAACATTTGAACTGAAGTGTTGTATTTAAAATAATATAAAGTAGTTTGGGAATTTAACACTAATTTTTCGAAAGTATCTTTGAAAAGTGTTGCCATCTTAAGTAATCCTAAGTCCATCCTAAGTGGAATATAGTTATGTCTAGACACATATACTTTTATTATGTACGAGACGAAGTTTATACATTTAAGAGTTTGTCATGTATGAAATTCTTTTCGTATGTGACAACAGGTAGTTTTTAAGGTGGTAGGGTTGCCAACCTTTTATTTTAGTACAAACAAAAAATATTTACCTGGCTCGTTTTTCAAACGCTTGTACAGTAATTCGAAAAATTCTTTTAGCATAACGTTTTGGGTAGTGATGCCACATTTTCTATAAATAATAAAGCTATATTGTAAAAGTTTTTTTAAAAGGAAATGAAAAGGTTTTTCCTTACGCGAATTGTTTGAATTCAAGAAAAATTTGTTTTAAAAAAATTCGAAACTAGTTCAGAATCCTTTCAACAGCAGAGCAAGGGTCTTTGGATGGTTTTCAAGCTTTCTGGATCCAAGATCCAAATGTTAACTACAGTATTTTGCATGCTTTCACGCTAGCAATCTGTCGATATATTCTCACAAATGCTTTCGCTGAACATAAATCAATTTCCAATTGTTGTTGTTGCTGTATTTCAGATTTTTTTTTTTTGTCAAGTCATAAAATTGTTTTCGTTGTGCTTTCGGTTTTTATGGCATTCTATGCAAAATGCACACTGACACGCAGACAATAAACAAACAAAGCACAGCTCAGAGGCGCTGAAAAAGATGAGGAAGAAGAAGCAGCAGTGGAACTTAAAGGAGCTGCTGAAATAAACGAGTACAATATGATGTGGCAGAAAAAGTAGCAGCAACAAATTCACAACATCATTTATACCAGCTGTCATGCCGCAGAAAGCGCAGCAGCACTAGCAGCACCACCAGCATTGGTAGTACTTGCAACAACAGCAACAATAGCGCTAAACAATAAAAGTAACATCATTAGCATCAGCGACATTGCCACCGGCATCAACAACATAACAACGCCACAACAGCATTGGCGTCAGCAACAGCAGCGAGCGCCGGCAGCACAAAACGGCGCCAACAGCATTGTGCAACCTCTGACGGTGGTGGGAGCAGCGGTAGGGGCAGAGGTGGTGGCATCTAAACAGCTATTCAGCCAATTCTCGGCACTTTTTGCGCGCTAAATTGTAAACGAAATATTTTGAGTTGTTGTTGGTGCTGCTGCTGCTGTTCTTGTTGTTGCTATACAATGTATTTCTCGCCAGGCAAAAAAGTAAAATTTCGCGCTGAAATGCGAATCGAATCAATGCAACAAGAGCAACAAGAGCAACACTTTCGCCCCACGCTTGAAGTAAGAGTGAAAATATTATCGCATACATTAAATGACAGTTGGAAAAAATCGCAACGGAAAACATTCATTTGTCACTTTGTCACATTAACACAATGAGAATGCACAAAATGTCAAAATGCAGAGAAGCACAAAATTTCCAGAGCAAAACAGAACGAAAAAAAAAAACGCAAAAACGCGCTCGCAATTCGCCAAATAAGTAGTGGGAAAATGCGGCGGCGGAAGTAAATGATGTGCATGTGTGTGTGTGTGTGTGTGTATGTGCCGAAAGATTTCGCACAAATGGCGAACAAATGAACTGGCATTCTATATTAATACTTCTTAACACATACATACATACAAACATATAAGTTTCTACAAATACTAAAACACATATACACACGCACACACACGCGCTCGCACATTGCATCACATTTGCTGTTGCTGTTTATTTATGGTGTTTTACACTTGCTCGACGAAAAATGACTGCTCACGCGAATTTTGTCAGTTACATTATGTCATTGCGAAAAATATTGAAAATGTGCACACACACAGCATTAGTTCACAGAGAAGAAAATGGCATTGAAATTGCGCTTCAGCTAAATTACACATTTGTATTGTAAAGTTTAAAGTATTAATTTTGCTAAAGCATACTTGCTTATTGCCACAAATGTGTTGGCTAGTATATTTACAGCTAAAATCGATGGTTGCTTGAAATCGCAGGGTTGTAATTTGACAGCTGTCAAAATGAGCTACCGAATCTGGCATATTTTTTTTCCGAAAGCAACTGAGGAAATTTTTCAGATTTTAAGAAATTGAAAAAATTTGCAAAAAATCTCAAAAGTGGCATGTAACTTGAGTATGTGTCCAGCTCAGGGCGGGGCGCAAATTACTTATAGGGGTGGAGATGGAGGAAGACGCTTGCATGGTTAAAGCCAAATAAAGATGAGACGAAGGCAAACTTGAGCGCAACAAAATGTGCTGAATTTATAAAAAGTGAAATAAATAGCGGTCTTTAATTTGCCATAAATGGGCTATGCAACTACATATAACAACAAATTAGTATTATTAGTCTCTTTTTTAATTTATAAATTATGTATAGTATGTGTTTGTCGAGATGGTTGTACCTAATGCTTTAGAAAGCCTAAACCGCTAACGATCTTTTATAAGATGACACTAAATCTGCTTTAGTGGATTCTCTGAGGCTCACTACAAGAACAAAAAGTAATTCACATAAGAAGTGAATAAATATAGCAACAAATACATACCAATAATTTAGTGACACCATTTCTGTTGTCTTCTGTAATTGAGTTAATGCTTTTACCGAAGCTATGCCATGGATTTATATTGTTTCTGGCTACCAAATTGCAAAGAACAAACTCCTTTCGGACTTGAGTACATTCCATATGGACCTCAAAGTGTTGCAGAACACACGAGCCACCTTTAACTTAAAGTAACACATTTTATAGTTAGTTAGTTAGTTAGTTAGCTAGTTACAGTTATAGAGTTCTATCGATATTTTAAGCACGAAAGCATGACAAAAGTACCGCCTTTGCTGAGAAGATAAATAGCATATTTCACTATCGGAGCACAGTAGTTCAAAGTACAGATTACGCAGCAAAAAAATTGATAAATTAAGTTGCACATACCGCATTATTGTAGTACCCCCTTTAGAACTGCAGCTGTTGCTTTTACCACTGCAATATTTTGGCGAACTCTCGGTAAAGATAACAAAAAAATAAATAATAATAATAAATGCGAATATTTTGATGGAAACAATATCAAAAGGACAGACATAATTGAAATATTTGACTAAGAAATCATGCTCCAGACCCCTTAGAAAATTGCTTAAAACACATACACACACATACATGCATATGTGAAGACATATAATAATATAATAGAAAGTAAACGAGTATTGCGGCATTGTAATACAATTTCACTTTGTATTTCGCCCCTTTGTTGAGGCAGCGCTACACACATTTTATGTGTTTTTGTTGTCGAGGCATTTCAACATATGATTATTTAAGGCTGTGCAGCATCACCGTACAACGTCAGCATGGTAAGCAAGTCACGTGCATTCATATTATTCCTTTTTTTCCTTCCCTTTGCTTCCTCAGCGCCTTTGACATTGCCACAAAATTCAACTTTGTACACACACACACACACACACACACACACACGCACATATGAGCTTTGTGTGCGTGTAGAACCCAGCCTAACTCAAACACGCAGCCCAGCAGTTTTTTTCCCAACACAGCCACACATACCACTTCACTTCACCCTATCGCTGCAGTCGACTTTAACCGCATTACAGGCGCCACACACCGCAGATCATCAAAGACATTACGTTGTTAAGCCACGAAAAAACACGAAAATCCCCCACTATTTGTTTGCATAAGAAATTTGTTTGTTGCGCGTGAAACAGCTTGAAATTTCTCTACGACAATACATACACACATACATATATACATATAGACATATGTATACACTTACACTTACGACCGCATATACATATGGCCCCGTGTAAGCAAAAAGGTGCTGCGTATTGAACATGGCAAGTCGTAAAGTTTTTACCTCTTCCTCGTCGAACATTGCGCTGACGCACAAAGCAATTGTGAAGCACTAGCTAACGAGGGCATTGCGTTTGCTTTCTACATGGTACTTAGTGGACTACTTTCTATGTCTTTAATTGCTTTACGATCTATCTGGCACTATGGGAAATAAATTAAGCCGTTAATAAATTAAACACACATCATTCCTCTGGAGCAGGCTGCCAATAGAAATGTTAAGGATCATATAGTCAACAATCGGTGAACCAAATGAACCAAAAAAACAAAAAAACAAAAAAAAACCGAATAAGCGGATAAGTGAGTTATTCTTGGTGGCTATTCAAACGTTTCCGATACGATCTGTTTAGGCTACTAGCAAAGATGGAGTAATCATCACTTAGTATTCACGACAACGGCATTGGACACTAAAATCGGTGGCCATAGTCAAAAACTAAGAGCAATCTCTCAAACTTCGCCTTATTTGAAAGTAGCCGAAGACTATCCGGAGCGAAATCTAGGAGGACACCTTGCGTTAATTGAACAAAAGAGTCTAGGCTCCTGAAACTGTTAAGGAATACTCTAAGTGACTTTTGGGAGTTCGCACAACTTTACTATATATACTACTATAGTACTGGATGCCCAGGTAGTCAAAGTTTCGTCGAATGCAATCCCGAATAGAATAGAAATCCCGAATGTATAACTCGACTTGCCTCGCCCTAGCGCATAGTAGCCCTAGCGCAATTACGGTCTGAATCTGTATCTGGCCAATAAACTTCTACTTATCAAGGCTTGACCTCCTTGGCTTGATCAAAAGGTATTTTAGGTAAACAACGACCCCCCCACACAGGACATTGAACCTCCCTTTGCATGGCCATTCTGATCTATATATCAAGCAACACACTTGCCAAACAGTTCGCTACTAAATGCTGAAATGGTATTTGTAGCCGCTACAACAACAACAACAACAAAGACAATAAATTTTTGGAACTGCTATTGGCAACAAATTCTTGGGTATGCATAATTAACAACTATGAGAAACAGTTACATAAGCGACATGAAATATCTGTACCGAAGTGATGGGTCGCAGGCTTCGCTGAAAATCGCGAATTTCGGGAACTGTTACTTGTATTAATATAATATTTACAAAAAATGCACTTAAATATGTTTGAAATGCATTTCATTTTTTTCCCAAACTGAAATTTAAGCGAATTAAATGCAGTTTTATGCCAGAAATTTTGGTTAAGTATTTTTCTAAATAAATAACACTTTACGCACGGCATAACACAATAATTGCTAATTCACTAAAATGCAAATGCCAGTGATTGTAAACATGCAACAGCTACATGCACGCTTACACGCACACACACACACACACACACATGCATACATATTGCTGTAGCAAATCGCTCGAATGCTGAAAATAGCGCAAATATTTGCTAAACGTAAGCATCGAATATAGAAACACATACATACTTATACATATATACATGTATACAATACATAAGTATTTTTTATATGAAAAATTTATATGCTTGTGGCAATGAAAATGTGCAAATTAAAAATCGGTTGCAATAAAGTTTTATGGATGCATTAAAATTTCAATAAAGTTGTTGAATTTGGAAGTCGAAAATCTTTATTAAATGAACTGTATATAGTTTATATATGCACAAATTCAGCGTTAGCAATTTAAAAATAATAATTTATTAAAATCAAAAGACATACATACTTACATATGCATATACCCAGCCAATATTTACATATGTATGTATTATACATATATACATTGCTATGAGCGGCTTTGTAGCTATTCCTGCTTGGAAATATATCAAAATACAATAACAACAATAAAAAAAATTTCGTAGTGTACCAGCCGTTGTAAGCAACACACACACACATACACTCATTATGTGCCAAAAATGGCAATTTGTTTTCCTTTTAAACTCACATTGTACTAACTTCATTGTTTTTGTTATTGTTTTTGTTGTTGTTGTTGTTTTTTTTTCGCTTATAAGCTAGGGAACAGTTTAAATTTTTAACATCAACACTTTTGTGCAGATAAAATCAAATTGATGACAATTCGCGTGTCCATTCGCAAGGCCCCTGTGTGTATGCGTGTGTGTGTTTGTGTTAGTGCACGTGCCTGCATGCATACGTAGTGGTAAGAAAACACACGTGCTAATGCAAACATTCTTTCACGATATACAAAAAAAAGAAAAAAAAATAACGGAGAAACCTACAACACTCCGCAGACCCCATAAAATTAAAGGTAAGTGTCATGCCAAAGCACACACACACACACACGCATGCGCATGCATATATGTATATGTATGTATATATTTACCGTTACGTAGTTGTGCACCGTTGAATAAATATTTATTTGCCATACGACAACTTCAGAACTACGCTTTGCATACACACACAGTTACACACACACACACAGTTACACACACGCACACTTACGGCTCTGTGAGTGTTGCGAACCAGCAAAGCTTGCGAATTCGGCGTTTTAAATATTTTCCGCCCTTGGAAGGACAGGTGAACTCAATCCACTAACCACCATGCATACACATACAAACATATAAATATGCACACACACATACATATCGGCAACCCTGCACCGTTATTTATGCATTTCGATATTTACCGATGATATCTCTGTCAGTCACCCGCCCGCTTTAACAATTCCTTATAGACGTGCACATGTCCATACACATGTGTGTGTGTGTGTCTGTGTGTGTGCCAGAGGAAGCATGCTTTTCAGCGCTTATCCTCTGTTTTTGTGCTTATATCCTTATTTAGGCTGCCGCACATGTGTACACTTTTGCAAATATTTGCTGTCATTTTATGGGTATGCGCTCCTATATATATATATATATATACATATATATAAAGACGGTTATACATACACACACTCGCATATATTTATATGTTGATTTGCACACTTTATTGCCTTTGTTGCTGTCGGTTAGATTTTTTCCGCTGATAGTCTTTCTGTTGCTGTCACAGTTGCAGTTGTTCGTCTGAAATGTTTTTATTGAGTTGTTGTTGTTGTTGTTATTATTGCAATTGCTGTCACGACATTGTCATCGCCGTTTGGTGTCAACGGTGGATTTACACGGAAATGTGCACTCTTTTATCTTCATTATTGACACATATATGAAAATATGTATTTATGCATACATACATATGTACAGTATACGTGCATTGAAATAGGAATGGTGACTTTTTTATATAATCTCTTCAATTCCAAAGAATTGAAATCTTACCTCCTCCATTCTTCTATATATTGAAATATGAACTCTTCTATTCCGTATGGACTTTTCTATGAAATGAAAATGATGATTCTATGAAAATTTCGGATTTTTTCTTCCTTTATTTTTATTACTATTAAACAAAGGAAAGATTGAAAAAAAATATCACTCATATATTCCAAATAAAATAATAAATGTTGCCATTTTCCTTGAATTTTAAATTATTTTTGGAATATCAGCAAACTTTATATTCCAATAAGATTCCACAGGACTCGGTCCTCATAAATCTACTCCGCAACCAGCTATCATTTATTTCTAGAGCTAAGAAAGCGCTCAGAAATAACTTAAACATATACCCACAGGAACATTTGACTAAGCCAGATGTGAATATCTCAGATATATTGCTCATGTGTATATAGGAAACAACAAGTTCCAGCTATAAAAGTCGCCTCTCTTATCTCTCTTTATCTCAACAGATTGTAAATGGACTGTGCGCCGAAATGTATACTGTGTTTAAGAATAGCTGTATTCAGTGAGTCAGTCATCGAAGAACTCTCCTGCCCCGCTCCTGTAAATAATGAAAAATATAAGAGAGCGAATGAACTGTCAAAATCTCTCCCGGATTGAACTCAATTCAACATTTCAAATAAATTGACCTAATTTTATTTTATGCTCTATAATATGTATATTTATATGAAAGGTAGGAATATAGAGCTGAGCATATTTAGCATAGTTCTTGGAACATCTTCGAAGGTTAAGTGAAGAAACGGCACTTTAAAACCGAACAAAGAAATAATTGCAAAAATTATCAGATTATTAGTGTAATGACGTTGAACTTCGGATCAGTTGACATTAATTTTATTAGAGTTTATAGTTCCACAAAATTTATTGGATAGGCACTCTTGTCACAGTGGTGCGCTGAAACTAGTAGCTTCCAGTGTCTTTGAAATGCTGCGGGAAGTAGCATCCTAATGAAGTCATCTACTGTAGACTTAAAGAAAGCACTGATTTCGGGTGGTTGGACAGAGGCGAGACGTACTAACTTAGAAGCTTCTGTCAAAATATTTTTTTCTTGTATTATGTAAACTATAACTGTGTATAGATATATTTTATTTCGTGAAGAATTGTACTTTGAGTAGCTCTCTTATTGTAAACGTTATAATTAAATGAAAAAATCTCAATAAAATATATCTATCTAAGAAAATATTCTTCAAAGCTAACTGAAATCGTGACAAGGCTAAATATGTTGAACATCATGATTATCACAACATCAACACTGTTTGTATTACTAAAGCTCAGAAATGTTTTGGACCTTAAGGAAGTTAGCTTGAGAAGGCCGTTTCATGAGTTTGAAATCTATAAGTTGAACTATATAAGCTAAATGCTTACGATAAAGTGATTTTGTAGCACAATTTTTAGAAAGTAGGCTATTTTATTTGCAGTCTGGCAATTCTTGAAAATATTTCCAAAGTGAAAGTTGTCATGAAATGGATTTTTGTAATTTCTTTTTTGTTATTAACGGGCACTAAAGTGACTTAGTGGAAATTCTCTGCATTTATTTCTGTTTTTATGCACGCTACTGTACATGTACACCTTTTGTACGAAAATATTTTAATTTTATGCCCAAAACTGTACAATATATATACGGATTTGTGTTTGTATGTATATAAGCATAAGTGACTCGATTTTATTTGTTATCATTTTAAGTCCTACGACAATTTATGTCAATAACATTGTAGTTGCATTAGGGAATTATTTCTTGTTATTTTTTCCCAGTTCTTTTGTAGTATATTTTATTAACTCCTTTGCACCTGCCTTGCTTTCTTTTCATTATGATTCTATACGTCAATGTTTTACAAACATTTCGGTTTCAATCTGCTCATTTGCACACACACACATATACATACATATATATATATATAAATATAAAATATATTCCAATAATATTTTTAATATTTTGCCCTCAAGTGTCGATTTAATGCTGTTATTTAGTCATTTAGCTATTTTTATACTAATATTTATCTTTCCCTCATTTTAGCCGCGCTTTTACACACACACACACACACGCACACACGCGCGCACACAACTGTTTACAGTTGTTTGTGTAATGGTTTTTTATGCTTTTGCCTCGGCGCTGGCATTAATATTGTGTTCTTTTTATGCGATTCAAATTGTTTTGATGGATTCCGGCGCATTTATTTGTGTTTTTGCGTGCCAGCGAGCTTTTTCACAACTCAGCGTCAGCATCAGCGTGTGTATATGTGTGTGTGTGCGTGTGTATGTAGGTGTGCATGTATTGGCTTTTGTGTTATTTATGTCGATTTTTTTTGTTTGTTTGTTGCTTCAGTATTTACACTGTCAGTCGTAATTGCTTTATTTATTTGACTGTTTTGTCGCTTAAACTAAATTAGTTGATGGGCAATTCAGATTGGCGCTTGATAAAAAATGTATGATTTCTTTTTTCGAATTCCGGAAAATCTAATGACAATGCGATTTATGCTTCCCTGTGTTGGTTCGTGATATACATAAGCCATTTTAATCTAGTTTTAGTAGTGTAAATAGACACGCTTCATAGTTTGAAATAATAGTTGAGTTCTTTTTTAGCCATTCTATTGCAATTCTGACTAAACTTGCCGAAAAGAGTTTCCTAAAAATTGTATTTTTAAAGTTTAATAGTAAAGCTATACAATTGTATTATTGTGATTTTATTGTGTCATTTACTGTCTCAGACAAATGTGTTGAAATAATTAGTGAAGCTACATATTTTTTATTGCAGCCTGCAGTCCTGTAAGAAGTTATGCGCGATGATAGTGATGATCAAGTGAACTTATCGCTATTTATGGGATCACTACTTGTAAATAGTAGCAGAAATTATCGAAATAAAAGTTACAAAACTATTGATTTTTGATCCCAAGCTAGAACATTTAGAGATTCAGAAGCTTCACTAAATATTTTTATTTTGAAGAAAATAATTTCTTTTCATAATTTTTTTAAAGGAACGTTCGACTGAAGAATTATTTCAGCTCATTTAGCATAAAAAAATCTTTTTTATAGAGATCGCATATACATACAACGAAGGCACTGATTTTTTTAAATTATTTAAGAATTTGTGGCTAACGGTTTTTTTTAATAATTTCTTCAGTACAATATCAGAGAAATTCGTCAGAAATGAATTGTTTATCGATTTGCAGTGATACATATAGAAAATGTATGTATATCGATAAAGTTATGAAACTATATAAAATAATTGATAGTTTCTTATTAACCTGCATCCAAGCTAAAACGTTTAGCGCCTTGTTTATGATCACTTTGAAGGAGTTTAGTGGTCTCAGCTATCTTCCATTGGCTTACAATAATGTCGGTCTTGCTTTAGTTTAGAAACTATATCGATTAATCGATACCTTCAGCATACCCCTTCTCAAAAGCTGGAACTTCATCGCTTTATTTAAGATCATCAAAGCTGGTTTCAGCTGCCTTTCATTGGCTTTCAATATAAAGCTTTGCTAAACTTAAAGTTTTGAGAAAAATGAACGCTTAAAGCGTGAAAGAATAGATAGCAAAGAGTTTCGAAACCAAACGAATCTTTTATATTTGTGGCATTTAGTGTTTTGGACCAATGTGTTCAGCATTTAGAATTTTTCTTTTGCTAAAATAATTGCCTGTATGTACCTGTTGGTTCGAAGTACAAACGCAAAAGATTTTCAATCAGGTTTCAGGTTAGGTTTAATTTCGATAGCAAGCTTGAAAGAATTCACTAGAATTATAAAGTGATCTTAGTGAGAGTATAGTGCAAAACTTTGGGCAACCGTATTGTTGACTATTTTGGACTGAAGAAACTTTTTTCAATTGTAGAATGTACACGAATTCCTACCACTTTCTTTTAAGCCGCTCTCTCGCTGTAAACGATTAATGAAAAACGCGTAATCTTGCAAAGTTGCAAAGTTTTTACTATTTTTCATTAAAATTTCATTTAATATATAATTTGTATATATACGCTTTCATTGAAACAAAGTTGAACATCAAGCAGCCTAAAAGTATGCAATGCTTCAGCAGAAAACACCTATTTAAATGATGCCCAGAATTAGACGTTAGCATAAGTTAGACGTAGACGTAGCTTTATTGGTGAAACCAGGCACGGAACTTAACCGACGTATATAATATAGTATATGAAAGGTAAACAATTTCGATAATTTTGGATAATACAGCTACCGTTCAACATATTTACATACATGTAAAAAATATTATGAAACTCAAAATATGAAAATTAAAAGTTTTTGAAAATATCTATATTTGGAATAATTTGCCCTACCTAACTTTAACCACGCTTGCTGAAGCATTTCGCTACACAATTTAAATTTCAGCACCCCCAAATGTATATGTTTCATATATATGTCTGTGTATGTGGGTGTTACTTGTATGTGTTGGTGCACTTAAAACTCACTCTTAACTTCATTACACTTGGCTAAATGATTTTCATATGTCATATATTATAATCTCTGTGTTACTTTTGCTTGTAGCTGTAAGCGAACAGCTGTTTTCGGTAAGCGTAGTGCAGTCAACAGTCAGCAGCCGTCAACAGCAGCCAACTTTAGTCAGCAATGTGACATTAGCAAGCAGGAAGAAGTCTTATGAGCAGTCGGAGCCGAAGGAATCCTCCATGGAGCGGCAACATTAGTGCTGAGACAAATGACCGCAAGCACACACGGACACGGACACGGCCACATATACAGCCACTGACACATACACAGACACAGACACACAGTGTGCATGAATTCGCCAGCAAAATGTCAACAAACGATTTGTCATTTTCATAACCTTGTTTACTGACGCATTTGTAATATCAGCAAAAATAACAATTCCGCAAATTTCACAGCTGCACCGACGACGGCAAAGCCAAGTGAACAAGCAGTCTGGCGCATCTATATGCTTGGGTGTGTAGAGGACTTGCTTTCAAGACGCTACAGCTGGGTGTGTAGTTACTTCGCTCCTTTGCTTCGTTGTGGGTGTGATGGGAAAAGTTTGGCTGCAAAAAGCGAAAAGAAACAATAATAATAAAAATGAATAAATAACAACAACATATTCGACATGTGATGGCAATAAATCGCTTGAGATGGACCCAACACATATGTACATACAAGGAAATAGGAAAGCCAGCCACCAAGGGCATATTTAACACACACACACACACACACACACAAACACACACATTTATGTGCTACATACAAACACAAGGATATTAAATACAACTGTGCCCGCTGGGAGACAATTTAAATGGAAGCTGGTAAAAGACCTTTCTAGCCGATATTAAATGTATACATGTCATATTGTCTTATAGCCTACTTTGGCCCTTGTAGAATACATTATATTATCTGTGCTTTTGAAGTGAGCACACAATGCTGTGTGCTTGCTCGTGACAATTGGCCACAAGTTCATGGTTTAAAACTGGCTGCAGCAGCGAAATAATAGCGGCATTACAGTGGTTTCATCAAGCAGTCGGCATGCCTTAAGAAGCTTGTTGAAAAGCTAGCAAAATCGCTATGGAACAAGCATTTTGAATGGAAACTATTTGCCGCGCACCTCATGCTAGTGACGAACTTCTGCCCAAAACCTCTCAAGCTTACACATTCTCTGTGCATTCATTTTAGTTGTAATATGACAGCCTTCGAATTTTCTTTTTCTTTTACTTGGATTTTTCAAAAACTACAGAGTTCCCTGGACATTACAATGCCTAATGAAATTGAAGTTGAACAATGTAGTGGTGAAATGGAGAAAATAATTGCTTTGACAACTGATTTGAACTTTGGTTATTCTGGCTGGCACGCCGGAATAGCTAAGAAAAAAAGAAAAAGAAACTATGAAATGGTGATTGAAAAAATGTGGGATTATATTTATAAGACACACGCAGCGGGACGAGGTTGGAGTTGTGGAGTTAACAATTCGAAAACACTTTTCGATCAACATTAAAAAGTAAGCGGCTCTCGTCAAACGTTGGTAAAACTCAGCGTACATATCTGGTATAGGAAACTTCTCAAAGAATCCTTTAGACATCCGAACGCGTACGATCTTCCATTTGGAAAAACGACGACCATCAAGCCGATAGCGCTGGAGCCAATCTTTCGAGCGGGTACACACACCATTAAAGAAGAGTCTCGGCAGGAAGAAAAAGTGAAAAAGGTATCGGTACTGGCTACAAATGTCTGGACTTAACCCGGCGAATCGCTTTCTGGGTGGATACAACCAGCAAAGATTCAGACAGCTTATGAACCTACCCAGAGCCAAACTAATACTGCTTCTAGGGGTGACGGAAAACTTACCGCGAACTTGCGGCGTAGACCCTCAAGCACTTGAATACCCAGCAATTGCAAACAGAAGGCGCAAAGTCATCGCATCGTAGTAGCTGCCATCAGGTCGATGATCTTTCTTTAGTAACCCAAATTCGAGCAGCATTTAACTTTGACGGTTCTATTGTGTGGAGTTTACTGTGTGTGACTGTAGCTTCTGTAAACGCTTGGGGCGCACAAAAGTCAGTGCCATTGTGACACGACACTTATGGACAAACAGTTATAAAACGGCGCTTCTTCAATGTTCTTGACATGCCGCTCGTTATGATTCAATATACTCTGATGAACCTGCACTTTAGTTGCATAAGAGCAGCTTACCGCTCTAGAACTCTTCGTAAATTTATATACATACATACATACATTGTACAAATATATTTGTGCGTAAAAGCTTCAAAAAGTGCATTTTCATGACAAATGGCTTGCGCACAATCAAAATGACAGTCGACAAGGCCTTGTGTAGCATAAATGTCATATTAAATTGGAATTTGGCATGTGCGATTTTGCCCGTTGTCTCCCGAGTGGCGATGGCTTGGAGCACAGACCTACAGTTGGCAATAATGCAAGTCGGACTAGAATTCACTTATTTAATACTACTACTGGCTCTAATCCAGTAATGGGTTGTTGGAACACAGATCTTGGATCAGATCATGGACTAGGCCATACGCGTCTAATTGTTGATGAGCCTAATTGAAGTCCTTAAAGAGCTTCTTCCTTAGTCAATCTTTTTACCAGACAGTTGAAAATCAGACAAAATACATCTACCATACAATATATTAACTTCTCTCTTTAGCACGTTGAAAATACAATATATTTTTATTTAGGTCAAAAGTTCTCCATTTGTTCTACAAATTCTCTATGTTTAGCTTTCAAGTGAGTTTTCGCCTCGATATATTCTGAGCGATCCGAAATAAAGATGACGAGCAAATGTGCAAATGTATTCTACGTGCAATTAAACATCCCCCACCCTTTTCTTCGAAGTAACTTTATTAGCATATTTCGAATAGAAGTATACTTGAGAGAGCTTCTGAAGCTCGCAGATTATACTGGCCTACAAAATATAGCATATTACGCCAGTAAGGGGAATAGTCATTTCATTTCGGTCACTATTATCGAGTTCAGATTATCATGCTATTTAGACTAAACTCCTTTTATTTTGAGTAAGTTATACGAGTTGCGAAGACATCACAACAATTTTCCGGTAAATTTCTGGGCACTGAAGTTGACATGACGCCAATCGCTCTCAATGTCTCTGAATCAATAAAGCTAATCAGTTAGACAATAGCTAGCTGCGTTTCAGCTAACCTTAGAGAATAGCGAATCGAAGAAACAACTGGTATAAATTGCTAAGACTGGCATAATTAAAAGGCGATCGGAAAACAGGCGATTAAGTGGCTTTATTGACATATCCTTTATTATTATCTTTTTTTTTTTTGTTTTTTGTTGACAAGCGTACAGATAAGCTGAAAATTTAAGGCGACTATTAACTAACTAGTAACCCATAACTCCGATAAATGGAAAAGCTCCAATACAGAAACAAAAAAGAAAAAGATTTTTACTACAGTGTTGTGTAATTTTAGAGCACGAATAATCTCGAATATGGGCACGGGTAGTATGACTTATGGCACTTAACATTTCTACAATTCCACAGAAAATTTTAATTAAAATTTAGAAAAGGTGAACACTTTGAAACTCACTAGAACATCCAGAACATATAAAAGCCAATGCCGATGTATAAAGCTGTCACAAAGCAATTATTTTGCCTGCCAAATGTCTTGCAGATCATTTTCGCTAGCTGCACTCACGGTCCTATTAACCCTTAACGGTGCGCATAAGGCAGATGGCGCACTGCCAAAATTGGACGCACGCATTATTAATGGTCAGGAGGTAACCATCGACGACTTTCCCTATCTAGTTGCAGTGCAAATATGGGGCAGCTTTCAATGTGGTGGCAGTATTATCAGCCAGAGCGTTATCTTGACCGCAGCGCATTGCCTGGAACTCGAAAAGCAAGCGAGCAAATACAGCATAATATATGGGCAAACAGATATTTTGGGTGCAAAAACTAATGTAATACAAGTGAGAAGCTTTCTGATGCATCCAAAGTATAACTATATCAGCATGGACTACGATGTTGGCTTAATGTTCCTTGCCGAGAGCATACCGTTCGGGGAACGAGCACAGTGCATCAGATTGGCTGCGAATGGACCGATGCCTGGTAGTCGTGCCAGTATTGTGGGTTGGGGAATAACGCAGACGGGCGATCATGGACGTTTATATGCAGTCTTCGTGTATACCATAGCACGACTAAAATGCCTAGCGCTGTACATAAATAAATGGCGAATAACGCCACGCATGCTGTGCGCTGGGGTGCCTCAGGGCGGTAAAGATGCGTGCAGCGGCGACTCTGGTGGGCCCTTGGTTGTCGCCGGCGAGCAAGTGGGTATATGCTCCTATGGTTTTAGGTGTGGACTAAGGAAGTACCCTGGTATCTATAGCAATATTGCCGTTTTGCATGACTGGATCCAAAGCAATGTGAATATAAGTTGCAGCGATACGAAAATTGTTTCGACTTCGGCAGCTACAACGAATGGAGCGTAAAATTTATACTAGATGAAAGCGTGAACAGGGAAGTGAGATGATAAACTTCTAAGTAAAACAAAGCATATTTAATATTATATGCCCTTATGTGGCAAGATTGTCATACTTTGTGCTGGTAACCAACGGATTTTTCTTCTAAATTATATAAAATATATTTATGAAATAAAATAATAAGTGAAACTACATATTTTTTATTGTGACGTCTTGTAAGAGGTTATGACCAACAATAGTGATGATCAAGTAAAATTATCGATATTTATATTTATTTTATATTAACAGCAAGTTTCGAACGAAAAAATTGAAATAAATCGATTTTTATCGCAAACGGGAGAAATTATCTATATTCCGTTTAATTTATTACCTTTATAAGAGAGGTCGACACGTAGCTTTTACTGCAGCATGTTTTAATAGGTCAGTTCGATATAAGAGATGACCAAGTGAAAATATCGTTATTTAATTTGATAATTTTTGTTATTGTAATACATTTATCAAATGAAATAATACAAACTTATCGATTGCTTATCGAAATCATAAACATTCATCTACATCTCATATATTTCATTTCATATTTTTTTAAGGAGAGATCGCCACACCTTTTTTGCAGCATATTTTAAGAGATTATTTTCGATAATAGGTATATTCAAATGAAATACATCGATGTTTATACAGTGTTACTACTATTAAATAGTAGTAGAAATTATATAATGAAAAGTTACAAAATTATAAAGTTTTGATCTCAAACAATATATTTAGCAATATTCATGAAATCTTTTCATTTTATTTCTCTTTATTTAAGAATTTGTGATTACCGTTTCTTAATAATTTAATCAGTGTAGCGTTGGAGAAATTGGGCGAACTCGGTAGAAATGAACTGTTTGTGTGCTGGTTGTATGTTGGTTGTGTGGTACATATAGAAAATGTATGTATATCGATAAAGTTATGAAACTATATAAAATAATTGATAGTTTCTTATTAACCTGCATCCAAGCTAAAACATTTAGCGCCTTGTTTATGATCACTTTGAAGGGGTTTAGTGGTCTCAGCTATCTTCCATTTGCTTACAATAATGTCGGTCTCGTTTTAGTTTAGAAACTATATCGATTAATCGATACCTTCAGCATACCCCTTCTCAAAAGCTGGAACTTCATCGCTTTATTTAAGATCATCAAAGCTGGTTTCAGCTGCCTTTCATTGGCTTTCAATATAAAGCTTTGCTAAACTTAAAGTTTTGAGAAAAATTAACGCTTAAAGCGTGAAAGAATAGATTGCAAAGAGTTTCAAAACCAAAAGAATCTTTCAATGGTGAATATATTCACTTTATACACACTCATATGTTCAAATGTGGTTCGTAATAAAATACAGTTATTTTCTATCCCCTTCTTCTACACGTTTCTCCCCTTTTCCACAACAATATTACAATGGGCGCTACTGCTTATCAGTTTAACATCTCTGAGTAAATGAAAACTGGTCACCAAAGGAGATCGATATATCGAACCCCAGCAGCCATATGCTCAAGTACCGCAAAGTAAAATATTTAGCTGCTAACAAAAAAAGCTGCCGTAAATGGCGTCAGCGAATATTTTAAACCCATCAATGTGTGCGTGTGGGTCACTGCCATTTTTTCATGGCTTTCGAGCGTCGCCAGATGGAAGCGAGCACATCAATGCTCCGTTGTTACTATCCCCCTATGCATGTGTTTATCCGAATGTTTGGGTATTTTATTAAAGAGAAACTTGTTTTGATTATAAATTTGATTACTCCGTAGACAATGTGTGTGCTCATATCACAAAGTGAATATAATGAGGCGAAAGAAAAAGTAATTTTCTATGACTCTTGCAAACCCTTAAATGTTTATCTAAAAAATAAAAGTAAATTCAAATATAACCAGGACAATAGACACAAACACACACCCATACAGAGAAGGCTAAGGGTAGAAGCGACGCGCTCATATGATGTACATTGATTAATTGGAGGCAGTGGGGCATAATCACATGGGAGCAAATGCGTGTGAACATGCATGTTGTTGTGTGTGTTTAAAGTAGCAGTAAAGCTGTATGTTGATAAAATCTCAACACGCCGACGTTTAGAAGTCAACTGGATCTTATATTTTCGTTGGTTTTCATTAGCATACATGCATGGCTGCATATAGAAACATGTTCGCATAAATTGTTACCCACTTCTATGTTAAATTACGCAGTTAATATCTCTACTAGACACAAATGGCCTTTTGAAAAAAATGTACTTAATAAAAATTGCGGCATTTGGCTTATAAATATATAAGTCGTAGAGAGACTGTGAATTTTAAACGGCTTATAAGGTTGACCAATAAAGGAGATATAAGGGTAAACGCTTGGAATTAGTTTTTACATCAAAATGTGAGAAGGCAGATATATAGAGATGCGTATTTTCTTATATGACATTGTGTATATATATTATATTTGAACACAAAAACTCAGAGGAAATAATTGCAATTGGTATTGCAAATATATATAGATGTACAAGCTTACACATAAGTGTCAGCTTCCCTCGAGTTTTCCATTCGAGCGCGGGCATTCATTAAACATGACATTTTCTAGGCTTTGAAGTTTGAAAAGTATATTTGAGAAGAGATGATTTCAGCCATAACACTTTTTTTAAATAAGTGTTTAATATTCAGGTAATTGTTGTGTTATGTTATCATATTGTTAAGAAGCGGAGAGTCCTACGAGAAAGCACTGTTTCCATTACACATAATTGTGCTTATCTCTAATAGAAATAGGCCAATATTATGTCAGCACCGTTTTACATAGATTTTACTAAAATAAAATTGTGTTTTTGTGTAATTGTGTAATTGTGTCTCCCTAATAGCCAACATCCTAAGCCGATAGTTATGATAGGGTGTGGTCTTTTTAGAACTCACTCAATTCTATTAATTTAGCCTCGAATATCACTAGCAGATAACAAAATTTTTAAGCATTAAACCCTATTGAACGAAACACTAAAAATGTGTTAGTAAACCTTTATAAATGTCTGTTATTATCAGGTCATTTGCTCTTCCACCAACGTGTAAGTAAGATTAGAATTGATCTAAATTAGTTGAAGGAAAATATTAGTTGCATACGAATTATATGAAAATCACAAACCTTGCATACAGTTGCAGCGAGTGGACTTCCGTATCCGTACCAAACGTAGATGAAATAGCTAAACACAAGGGAAGAACACGTGAAGCCGACTGGGGCACTTAAGCACTTGTGCCTGTAAACACTTAATAACACACGATAATTACACACTTTCATTCTTTAACCTTGCATCTTGATACACACAGACACTTTATACATATTATTTCAGCTTTTATAACATGGTTTCACAAAATTGTTAAATTTTGTGCGCGAATCTGTAAATTTGGATGACAAATATTAAAAACCAACTGACGTTTCCGTTGGAAATATCTTTAAGTCGATATGGCAGTGCTTAACAATAGGAAACTAGTAGTATATGTATATTAGGGCAGCACTAAATAAGTATGCCGTTTCTTACTAAAAACTTTATAAATTTTTTATAAATAGCAACAACTCTTTTAAATCAAATTAAATTAAAATTAACAGTTTATAAGTAAATATAATTTCAATGTTATGAAACATTTCTGTATCACAATGTGTAAATAGTTAAAAGAGACAGATAAGCAATTTTCTAAGCTATTCCTTATGACACACTTTATTACACACTCGTAGCATTCCACTCATCCGCCGTTATTTTCCCTTTCTTTAATTTGAATTATTCATTAACTCTTTCAAAGTCAAATATTTATTCGTAAATAAACAAAGTGACTAGAAGTTATTAAAAAATATAATTAGACAATGAGGCCAAATGCGCAATCTACGCTAATGGAAACATACACCACCATACGCTTGCATAGACAACACCTGCCCACAACCATGAAAATGGTGGAAGAAGCGATAATCGCATTGAATTCCCGCCGGGGCTTCTCACTATATAAGCTGAAGAAGTACATTTGCGAGAAATATCATATTGAATTAAATCCTAAACGGATTAACTTGATCAAAAATCAATTACGTGCACATTTGAGCAATGGTACGCTAAAAAATGTGACCGGAAAAGGTTTAATTGGCAGCATGCGTATAGAATCGAAGAAGAAAAAAAGCCACATTATTGCTACTGAAATGCAGCAAAGTGGCGTTGGGCACGTTAGTGTGCATGCAACGTTCATTGCAACTAAACGCAAAAAAGGTGCTGGCAAATCAGAGAGTGTCAACTTAAGAAGTCATTCGCAAGCCAGAACGCCACCTAATATTATAGTGCAACCGTTGATACCACATGCACCACATCGCAACTCAATGACCGGTCGCAGTCATTTGGAGGAGGGCGCAACGCCTCGCTCCTCTGGTGGGCGTGTAGGACGTAAACGAAAGTTGCTACCACCACCAGAGGACTACATTATGATCTCGCAGGAATATTGAACGCAGCGTTAGTGACTAAACTCAAGTGTAGTGTTGTGCGTAATTACTGGCTAAACTCAAGCGTGGTATTGAGTTTAACTGTCGAGTAGCAGTTTAATTGAAAGTTTAGATTTTTAAAAATAAAAGAGAAGTAAAATAAGCAGAAATTGTATTTGCCTTCACGCTTTATTACTGTGTAATAGTTTTATGTGAAGCATTATTGTTTCATTGCCTATAAAGACTTCTGTGTAAATACCTATGAATTTCATAATTTGGTTAGATTTCAATTTTGTTTATTATTTAAATGAGATAATCATTTTAGTGAACTTTTATTTTTATCTTTATTGGCGTTAATTAATATTACAATTAAATACGCATTTAATACAAAGTACATTTTAAATTAAAATAATGCTTCGTTTGTTTGTTTAGTTTTTCCAAACATTAGGCTACATACTATTCGTTTCATATATATTGTGGAGATTTTTCCATTTCTATTGATTTGGAATAATTTTACTAGAAAGTAATATTTTTTATTTTTTTTTTTTGTGAAGAACTTTCTTGCTATTAATGCGTATGGAAATTATCTGTATATAAAAAATACTTAACCAATCTTTGTAAATTAATACTTCTTTATATACGTATGAAAGTGATTTCGAAATATAAGCAGACTAAACATGTTTTTATTGAAATTATCTTGTTTTTCACATTTATTACTTCCGTATTTCCAAGAGTATACACCTATTCGGTAATTGTATTTTGCACGTCCGTACATTTGACAATGTTCAATGTGTTTTCAAGTACTCATACACATGTGGCGCGCACAAACATTTCACGTGAGACAAAAAAAAAACTAACAAAAAAAAAAACATTACATTCCATATAAATTAAACTACAAGTATACATATATATAAATAAAAAAAAGACATTCTTACATTACGCACAGTATGAGTGACATTACTGCAGTTTGCTATGTGAAATTGTGTGGAAATTATTTGGAAGTTATAAACTAAATTTAAAAAAGAAAACATTAAAATGCATGGCGCATCATGTCAAGAACATAAATTATTGTATGCATTCTGCAATTCTGCAATTCTATGCCACCGACATTCTGTTGCATCATACAGCTGCACATTCTACTATAAAATTATTTAAATGTTTGCTTTTTGGAATTCTTTTGTATTGCGTTGCCAAACTAAAGACCGCTCGACTTAAGACTGATCCTTGGGCACGCGACGCTTTCGTGCGGCCTTCGCCGTGATTTCCTGAAATGACAACGAGCAACATTCAAATAAAAGAAAACACATAAATTTGCTAACTCCAACTCACCCCAGTGGCGGCGTCCTCAGTGTCGTCATCTTGTGATTCTTTACCGCTGTTTGTGGCAACTGTGATTGTTGCTGTCTCAGCTTCGTTCTCTTCCTTAACATCTTTAACATCTAAATCAGACTTCTTAGTTTTAGGACTAGATACATTGTTGCTGCTGCTGGCGTTAGTTGTGTCGGCATCGCCGCCTGAAGTGGCCGCAGCATCGTCCGGTTGTACAGCATCGGTTTTCTTGGCATCAGCATCGGAACCGGACTCCTGCAGCATTTAATAAGAATGTCATACAAAGTCAATAAGAAGAGTTAAAGTTACGTTATGCACACCCAGTACAAGCGCTAAGTATTTACCTTCGAACCGGATCTCTTAAACAAGCGATACAAAGTGAGTGAGAGTGGTGTGGCACCAGCTAATACAATTGCTACACGCCAAACCCAAGAGCTTTCATTGAAGAATGATACGATTTTATTGAAAAATGTCTCCTACAATTTGGTGCAATCGATTATAAATACAACAAGCGACATACAAAGGAAGAGAAAATGAAAAAGTAGGTGTAACAAAATTAAAAATAAAATATTTAGGAGCTTTTTTTTTGGGATTATGTTGCTTAAATTAGTTATGTACACAACTTACAACTACAATTTCTCGAGCGTAAATTTTATAATTGCTACTACAACACTCATTACAACAAAAGCTTAAATTTATATTGGAAAAAATAGAGTTCTCTTAACACCTCCTTAGCTCGGCCGTATAAATAAAACACGTAGCAGCCAACCGGTATAAGCAAATATGTAAAGTACAAAGCCCACCAACCGGGCTTGTAGTTTATACGCTTCATCAAACGATGCCAAAGCGTTTTCTTTGCGTTTTGGTAGTGTTTAAATTTAGAAATACAATAGTTAGTTATCGTATATAGTTTCACGCTTATAATATTACTTTTTGTTTGGTAAAATTATGATTAGAAAAATAAATTAATTATTATCACCATAAACGAAAGACACTTACCGACTCTTTATCGATATATTTACGCTTTATATCAAATGTTTTGGCGGCGAAATCTCTTGCCAACTCAATGTCGTCAGCGACAATCAAGTTGTCAAACAAAATACTGTCAGACATCGACCAAAGTTCAAGGCCCACAGCTGACTGTTAATAGATAGAAAAGAAAAACGATTACTTGACTTGTTGTCCGCATAAAAAAATAAAAAGTTATATATGTAAATATGAATCGTTGTATTTGCACTTACGATAGGTGTCATCTTGAATGGTGTGAGATCTTCAAAGTAATCGGGATTGGGTATTTTACGTGCAGCCCATTTGCCTTGATAGTTTGGATTACCGATTAGTGGTGGACGCCATTTGCCTTTGTACTCCTTGTTGGGTATAAGTGGTGCTTTCCATTCACCACAGCCAACGGCCTGTTCACAAGCAGGATTATCGATCATCGGTGCTTCCCATTCGCCATCGATTTCGGAGTCCCAATCTTCGGGTTTGACGGCGGTTGGGTCTTTCGAGATGAGAAATTTTTATTGCTAGTATAAAAAAAAATTATTTTTAATATGTTGAATTTACCAGGTATCATGGAAGGTTCATCTTCAAGCCAACCATCAGGCATAACAGCGGTAGGATCTGGAAGTTGTGGTGGTGCATCATCATCCCAATCATCTGGTTTCTTAGCGGTTGGGTCTGATATCTAATAAGTAGAGGAATATTTACATATATGGAGTAGTGCGAACAAAGAAATATGTGCTTACCTTCTCACGCTCATCCCAGTCTTTTGGCTTTTTGTCTTCAGGATCATCAATTTCACGTGGCGGGTTAACTGGTGGCGTGAATTCAGAGAGCAGAGAACCCTGATTCACCACCTTGTGATCGACGCTAATTTCGAAGGTATTATCTGGACGTATCACTAACTGATAGAGATGCGGCAATTTGTCCTTGAATGGTTCCTCCAAGCGATCTCTAAATTGTGAAAATAAAACAAATGTCAATATTGTTTTCATATTTGCTTTGTTTTATACTTTCACTATCACTTCTTTCTCAATTTCTCTTTGTCTATGTGTTGATAGTAGTGCGTACACACTAATATAAACAGATAGATAAGGCGTGCAAGTTCATAACAACACACAATTGTAAATTACCAGCACGTGGCCACATAAAGCACGATGGAAAATCAATATATCACAATAATTAGGAACATGTAAACAAGTTATTTACATACTTATGGGTAATAATTAAGCAAAGCTGGTGTTTAGACTTAATTGTTGCATGTGATTAATGTACAGTGGTCATAAATTGTGCTAGCTACAATAACTACAGTAACTGTAATTGTAATATTTCATGGTTGTGCTCAAAAATCGATTACTTTGCCGCTGCTCAACTTACTTTGGTTTTTTGCAATGCTTTTCCTCGATGCTACCATTAATTGGATTAACGTGACGGAATATGAAGTGTAGTTTAATGTCACTACCGCATTTGTCCGGCCCAAACATAACAGTGTATGGCGTCTTATCGTTGAACTATAAAATAAATAATATATTTATAAATACAACTCAGAAAATATTTCATAATTACAAAATAATATTTACCTTCTTGAGGTCTTCTGTATGTATGCCATGTGAAAGTAACTTAATATATGAGCCGCCACATTCTTGTCCCTCCTGAAAGCGCAAAAAAAGTAAAAACAAAAAAATAATAATAATACACAAAATGAAGAGGGTCAATTTACTGCGAATGCAATGTAGGGTGAAGCAAGTGTCAATGTACTCATCATAATACTAATTTAATTATATTACACTAGTAACTTTGTGCATGTAATTGGCTAACTGACGCAATGGATATAGTATTTGAATTACACATGTGCTTACTAACCTGCATAGTTACTTCGTACTGCACTACGAGGGGTGTGTCGCCTTTGAAGGTGAATGGTTTGTTAAGCTTTGAAGCAATAGCGGCATGTTTCGCCTTCGATTTGAGTACGAGACCGATGTCTTTTTTGGATACGATACGTTGGGGTGGCTCCCATTCCCATATGCCGTCATATTTGGCAATTTCCTCGGCGATATCATCTTTCTTTGCCTCCGATTTTATCCAACGCTTGCGAGATTCAGCGATGTCATCAAAGTGATCGGCAAAGAAGAATTTACTCTGATCATAAACGGGGCTTTCGTAGACAATTTCATCAAGCTCATTTTCATCCTATGGTGGAAATAAAGTATAAGTTAGGAAAAATAAATAATAGATATTAAAAAGATTGGTTCAAGCTTAATTTCATAAACTGAAAGAGTCTCGGTTTTCGGTAAATTTTTTGTACGCTTACTTATGGAACTGCAGTAAATTTCAGTAATACTTTTCGATGCATATGATTGTAAAAACATTTTTTAGGCATTTCTTTTCATGTAAAATGAATCCTTATTAAATTTGTAAATCTTATTCATTCTTAAATTTGTGATATATTATTAAGATTTTGATTAGCTGTTGTAATAAATTACAATTGGTACAACAGTAATGGGTAATATTGCATTATGCTCACAAATGCAAAGTTCTTCAGTACTACAAAGCAATTTTTTTAAAATAATTCATAAAAGTGATGCAATTTTAATATAAGTATATTCTGGTAGCAAATTAGAATGGTTTCAGTGAAGAATTATAAATATTATAGTTCAAGCCTATAATTAATTATTACCACTTTTTTCAGACATTAATTACTTTTAAACTAAATTGTTAATCTTATTTACACACATATGTACATATGATTACATACATAATAAAGTAAAAAAAAAAATCACTTCAAAACACCAAAATTGAGGTTATGTTGTTTGAAAATAGTTGCAAATAAATATAAAACTATGTTGTTCGTGTCAATTATTGTACGCATTAGTTTGATGGCAATGCACATAACTGTCACAAAGTTCTTTATTCTTCCCAATTTGAACGTTGTTCTGTCGTTAGTATCAAAGTACTCTTATACATACTGGGCATGACGTGGTATGCAGATACAACACATTACAACTACTATGCGACGGGGTTTTACTACTAAAGTCGTTAAATAGGAAAATATACTATCTATATACATATATATGCTATACTTATGTATATAAAAGTAGAAAACAGCGCTGCCGGTTGCTTTATCAGTGATCGCATCACATGTGCGCCATTGCAATAGAACAAAGGTGGCACTGGCCCTGTTTTTCTATACATCGCAAACTAAACTAATTTATTAATTGAAAAATAATGTATAACAAATTTTGTGATTTTTCTTTATTGCGCTTACCTGCACCTCCTCTACTTTGCCATCGTCGTCAACATCATCGGCGAAGTCCTGCTCCACGTCAGCTCGTACTAGTGGCGAACTTGCCAGAAGTAATATAACTAGTAATGAGCATAAATGCAGCCCCATAAAATGTTTGAATCTCATTTTCCAAATTTTTTCTTATTGCTGCCACAATTTTTGTGAATCAATTGATGCACACGCACAGCCACTGTTGAAAGCGTACTGGTTATTTTGGCTGAAAGTAAAGTATAAGCAATATTGAAAAGCAATTGAAAATATTACCTGCAATTTTACTTTTTCACAGTACACACTAAATTTAATTAATTCTATTGTATGCTTACTTAATTGAAAACCGCTTTGCTTTGGCCACTATCGTCAGATTCTTTGTAGGAGGAAAAAAAAATTATGGAAAACTGGAGAAAGTGTACAATGAAACAATACATAATGACAATTGGACGCGCTGCTATGCCGACCAAATGCAGCACAGAGTTGCACAAAAGTTTGGAAGAAATTTACATTTATTATTGCATTAAATTTTCGCGAATAATTGTTTTATTTATATATTTCTCTACTTAGAAATACGTAATATTTCATTGATATTTATGAAGTTGGAAGCATGCATAATAATTGCATATTTTGACACAAAAGCTAGAAAATTGAATTACATGTTGGCATAGTAGTGTACGAATGTGAGAACCGACACTAAACAGCCAGTTGACATTTCCTGCGGAAGCGGGAATTATACGTTTGCGTGGCCTTATGGCAAAAACTTGTAGTTTTGTATTTTTTTTTGTAGTAAAATGTGAAATTATTTACTTAAAAATGTGTGTGTTTAATTTAGTGAAGCTCTAGTGTTTGCACTGCTAAAAATGTGTGTTAAATCGTAGAAATACTTTAGAATGTGTTGTGGCATCTATAATAGGCGCTCCAGCTGCTGTGCAGTTCGCCACAGAGGTCTCAAAATCTTGCTGCTGCTTTTGTTGAACTTCCACAATGCTGTTTTTCAAGTAAGCAATACTCGTAAACTATGTTGCGAAGATATCATATTATATTATTAGATATTATATATTTGTGTGTGTATATATATATATTTCGAGTATGCTCGCACAAATGCATGCTTTTCACCTACCTTCATTATGGTAATTTCATTATTTTATTTGCAAAAGATAGTTTTAACAGAATTCTTTGAAACTTTGCTGGTTTTGTAGTAGTATGTTTGAGTGAATTTGAAGGTTTATCTAGGCCGCATTTTTCCACAAGCTAGTTGCTGTTACTGAGTGATGTTCATGGTTCGTATGATAGAGATTTTGACGTTGCTTTCAATCCCTTGTTTATCTCAGTATCTTTTCTTATATTACAGATAAGCTGTGAACTGTGGGCTTAAGTACTTACTGTGTACAGTTCTCTAAGAAGGCTCAAAGGCATATGGTGTCGTATTCTATGTTGTTATAATTGTAAACATTTCTTATGTTGCTGTGGTTATATTCATCATACGGTTGTAAACCTGTGTCTACGGTAGTTAAGTTAAGGATCTCTCTGTGTTGAGAGAATGTTTTTCGTTACACACAAATATTTTTTAATTCGTTTTTTTTTTTTTAATTTTATGTTCAGTATTGAAAATAGGTTGAAAAGGTAAGAGGGTGCAATTTCGCGTTCTTTACGATCGAACTAAGTACTTTTGTATAAACATTTAGCGGTACCAATTTCAAAAACATTAATTTATTTCGACTCCGACAACTTTGATCCTATCGAAATTCGGAACTTGAAATTTTGGCATATTTATACACATATGACGACAGTTTATTTCCAGTTCTTCCGGTTCGATATAACTTCAGCGTGATGTAAAAGCGTGTTTTTACTTATTTTCGAGCATATTTGTAGGTATATGGATATTCTACAGTTGTTTTAAAAATAAATTTGAAGTTTTTGAAATTCAGTGGGGAACTTTCGCTGCTGTCAACGGTTAAATCTAGATAAACGATTAGCTTAGAGTCTTGCGGACATTAGGAATCGACCACAGTGGAATAATCCAAGCCTTACGTACAGCATGAAAACTTTGTAAATATTTTGCATAGTAAATGTATGTAGGTGTGCGTTTGTGTGTGTGCACGAAAACGTTTTGACATATTGAAATGAGCGTTTATGCCAGTAATATGCGTAGTAAGCCAAGCAAATTTATAGTCTGACATTGGATTAACGTACATGCCCAAAGCATATGGTTTGCGTGCGCGCATACACACACACACACATACATGTATACACACACAATTTTCACTGTTACTCCACGAAGGAGTAGAGCAAAACCACGACAGGACCAAGTTGTTATTTGCCTGCTGAATGCTCGGAGCGGCGTCTACACTTGGCGACCATTCAATGTTAAGTACAAACCGAAACTTTCACACGTGTCCCACAAGCCTTTTATGCACACATACACACATACACACACGCGTCGCATCGCCTGATTCAATTTCATTTCGACTAAGTCTAATTTAATTTTTCGCTGGCTTAACTGGGATCTACAATGGACGTAGCGGCGCTCCAACAACAACTTGGTGTAAATGTTTCGTGTCGCCCGAAAGTTTAGTTTGCGACTATTAATTAAGTAATAAAGTTTTGTCATTAGGAAATCAATATGCCAAGTTAATAAAGTGTTATTCAAACACATCGGATAATCGCTGCCAGTGCTGCCTAGTTTCCGGCTTAGCTGCACGCCTCGTTTGTACATAGGTATATAGCCGCTAAAGCGTCACTCTGTCGCAGCTTTATTGCTTTATTGCTTTATTACTTTGTTTATGCTTTTATGATGCTTATTTTTGTGTTGCTTCCAATTTTTGTTGTTGCTTTCTTTGTAATTCTCTTGATATATCTTTCAGTAATTTTGACTGATGCGGGGTAGACCATAAAGTGCCATGAACTGAGCACGACTTCGAAATTCGCGAATATACATTTTTGTACACTTTTTCGGTCTAAAAAATAAATTGGGGGTAGAAATGAGAGAACTGAGAATCAATAATCATAAACAGGTTCAACGAAACTTCGTTTCTAACGGGTCTATGTAAACAGAAATTTCGGCATCATTCCCAAAAAAATGTCGGCATTTTTTGTATACTGCCACTACAAAAAGTGAAGAAACACTAGAGGCAAAGGCCCCTATATAAATCTATATAAATGAAAACCAAAGTCAAAACTCAGGAAGAAGCGATTAGTTCTAATTAATTGCAGATTGTTAGCATGTGCTTTCAACCCAAGATAAGATGTTTCAGTTATTAAAAAGAAGAGAGTGTAGAGAGACGTTAATGTTGCTGATAATGCTCGGGGTTTTCAAACTAACAGATATTTAATAAATTTAAAAAAAAAGACTTGAGGAAAACATGTTTTCCTGTTGTACAAAGTTTCAGAGGGAGAAAGAGGGAGATAGAGAGAGAGAGAGAGAAAAGACGAGAGAGAGAGCAGAACAAATTGTTCAGCTGGAGCGACAACTACAGTTCCATTACGTCAAGTCACATATCTCTCTTCTATTTGATAGATATTTAATCAGATACCTGACCAAGTTCTTTTTTTGTCCTTTCTCTTCGTAAAATATATCGATAGAACCCCTCCTCTCATTGAAAGAAGTCAAAAAGTGCCAGAAATTCTTACAGATTTTTCCAAACTATTTGCCTAGTTTTCTATATCGTCTTGGAAAGGCGCTAAAAAAAAATCGATTTCTTCTGAAGAATATTGTTGGAGTGGACTGGAGCATGATCTAGCATTCTACATTTTCATATAACGGTATTGCTGCTAAAAGCGTGTTTAACTGTTCAATCTAACAGCAGAATATGAGCATTTTGTTATTGTAATATGCAAAATAAACAGCTAAAGCGAAATAATTATTAAGTAGCCGGTCCAAACGTTTCCCTCTTTTATTGTCGCGCTGCGTAATGAAACGGAATCAAATTGAAAAGCGGACATTAGTGAGCAGACGCAAAGTAGCAAAATACATACATACGAACTGAATGGTGGGAAAAAGGGTGTGTATGTCATTTTGATTACAAATGCTGTTGTGCGCGCTAACGGAGCAGCAAATTTATTGCAAACTCTTTATTATGCAGCAAAAACAAAAAAAAAAAAAAAAAAATACAAAAAAAACAAACAAACAACAAGAAACTGAGTAATGCCTCAAATGACCAGCACGAACAGTGGTAAGGACCTAACGGTAGTGTGTGGGGTAAAAGGATATGTGTACACAACTATTTGTGCTCGAATAAAACTGTGAAGCTGCACACATACAAACACCAGCATGGAAATGTTTGTATGAATTTATAAGTGCGCCGCCGCTGCTGCCCCCTTGACTACACTCATTCTAAATTTACGCTTTGTTGTTACGTAAAATTATAACATTTATGACATGAAAACCTAATATTTTTCTTCTCTGATATAAATTTGCATGAGTGCCGTTTCCTTTCGTCGCCATCTTATGGTGCAGAGAAAGTTGTGAGCGTTGTTGTTGTTGTTATTGTTGTTATGGTATTTCTATTGTCTTTGCGCTTTCGTTGCACAGCGAATCTCTTCATTTTGATTAATTTTGCATATTTTTGCAATGTGATGGTACTGACTGTACATAAACAAATATGTGGAATGCTAGAATATAGTAGAAAATCTTAGTAGACTAAGTGACCGATGTGGCTCCAACACGTTTACCCTACTTTGTAGCTAGCAAATGAAGTGCTTTGTGTTGGAACTTTCATTTTTTAGCAGTAGTAATGGTCGTAGTGGTAATTATTATAATCTTGGACTAACTGTAACACCCTGTATCAGGAAGGGCTTTGTGTTGCTGACTCATTTCCATACATTCTTCACGAATTGCCCGCAATCTTGCGAAAATTTCAATGGTTATATAAGAAGAAAATATTTTACCAGATTTTAGGGGCTTTGCTATTTCTTAACCTTAAATTCCGACTTTCGGACCACTGCAACGGATTTGAGGCAAACTTTTTTGACTTGACTGACCTTTTGACCTTCGAAATGGCACTGTAGCTTTCGAATTCTATTTTAAAACACAGTTGGACTCCAATATTGAAAGGCCTACCGTGTAGATTAGGTTCACAGGCGTCAAAGTCTAGTTTAGTGGGAATTAAAATCTTTCACATCTTCACTAGAACACTTTCGGGTTGCAGGATATATCTTTATTCCAAGTAACTATAGTGTAAACCAGCTTTCTCGGGGTGAAACCATAGAGGATGATCCCTGTTTCAAATAGCTATAGTTAAGACAAGCTTCCTTAAAAGAGGTCTCGACCTATGGAAAGGTCGAGTTCCAACTAACTAGAGTGTAGGTAAGCTTTCTAGAAGTATAATTCTACAGGGGTTCTGGCTCTGTGGGATAATGCTGCTGGAAGCAGCTTTAAGGCAGACAAGCTTCTTAGGAGTGAGACCCTAGAAGATATCTTGACCTATGGGAAGGTTGAGTTCTAATTAAATATAGTTAAGATAAGCTTTCTAAGAGTAGAAGCCTGGAGGAGATCTCAACATTTGGAGATGCCGTGGAGTTTTCGCTCTCCAATGAAAGAATTAACTTAGTCCTTAATTGCGTTCTAGCCGAACTCAAGCTCTTGAACTCAAGCACTTTGCAGAGTTCACTGAATTCCGTTAATGAAAAGAAATCGATCACTGTGGGTGGTGTGACTCCACCCTTACTGCAAATATATACTTCGAGTAAAGCATCTGCACTTCAGTGCTACCGAAACATTGTCCGCTGTCACTCCGACTAATAAGAAAACAAAAACAAGAAAAGCAAAAGAAGAAAAGTGAATCTGCATTCTTTCAACTATGATACTAATAAAAAAAAAGAAAAAAAAACAACTCACACCATTACAAATACAAATGTCATATTGCACACATTTACTTAACCACAAGCTGTACGTCTAGGACACCGACGCTTGCCACCACCAACTCGCTGTGACGCTGGCCAACACTTGGCGGACAAGTGGCTTAATTTCTCAAATTAAACAACCTTTTTGCCTCTCTCTCCCTTGCGCTAGCCCTCCGCTAGTCTTCCGCTCGCTCAGTTTAGTTGCTACCCTTTTCTTAGTCACGTGCATGTGTGCGTGTGTGCATGTGCGCTCAGTATCCTTCAGACGCTCTGATTTCTTGCCAGTTACTTGGCATTTTCCGTGCGGCGACCGTAACAAATTGCCTACATTTAAATTTATAAAAATTGTAATTTTGCCCTTTTCTACAGTCGTTTTTGTTGTTTTATTTATTTTCTTTTTTTTCTTTTTTTCTAACGCTCTTTACTTACTTGTACTTAATCCATAAAAGTATTTTTTGTTTTTCTTTTTGTTGCCGCTGCCGCTGCGGCTGTCACTCGTTGATGTCGCTACGCATTTTGTCAGCATTTTAATTCTTACGCTCTTACGCTCTTTCGCTTCAAGGATTCAAGGATTCAAGGATTCAAGGATTCAAGATCTGCTTCGCCATTTTTTATGCAACAGCATTTCCTTTTCAATTCTTCATGCCTTTGCATTCGCTGTCGCGGCGCAGAGCCTTGGCCATTGCCCTCGCCGACACTGCACTCTATACTTCGGTATGTGTGTGTGTGCATGTATGTGTGTGGGTATAAATTTGTAACAATTCATTGCAATTCATTTCGCCTCTATTATTATTATACTCCTTGTCTTCCTCCATTTTTCTTCAATATATGCAAGTGTATCTGTGTGTGTGTGTGCGCGCTTTTGTCTCCGGTTTCCTTAGTAGCGCCGCATAAGTAATTCAAGGACATACGTTTTACCCTTTTACTTCGTAGTTGTATTTACTTCGTCACAAATACAATAAAAACAACTTATATATATATATATATATCAATATTTGGTTCATGTTGTCATGCTCGAATACTCCTATTTACTAGATTGCTGAGTATGGCACTTCCTTTCTCCCTTGGGAAGTGAGTGTCTCTACTCGGGCGCGTAAAAATGCCGAAACTACATAAAAACTCTGGGGAATTATTTCAAGTCTCTAAGGAAATGTGTGATGAATTTAAGCGAAATATCTGCGAAGTAACGAAGTTTAAAGTAGTTTAGTGGCCAGCAGAAGTGCGAGAGTCCATTTTGTTAGATTGGCTGTCATGAAGATGTCGCTAAGATATGAATAACCGTAAATGTCAACTAACTGTTATTGGCAATATTTTTAAGTGGCTATTTAGGCGATTGCTAACTAGAGTTAGCTAGAGTACGCTAACTTGATCTCGCAAACACTTTGTTGGAAATTTTTCGTCTTCTTCGTCGTTTCACGCGTTTTATGGTGTGTTTTACCATTCTGCTGGAACGATTCATATTAACTTAGTGATCCAAAGAGTTCTGATCCATCGACAATAGAAATACATCGATTTTACACCAAATCTCCCTCTTGAAAATCCAAAGCTCAGCTAGATCAGCTAAAACATATTGGAATGGGAACTGTTGAGTACTTCGGCGATTTAAAAGCTAGGATTTTCAAGCTACGAGATTTCTCTTCCTTGATTCCCGGCCTGTGCCATCCATGTATAACTTATTGGCAAGACAACTCATATTAGTTCTCTAACTGACATTTTCATTGATTGCGGCGTGTTCAAAAAATAACGGGAATTTTCGTTTTTTGAAAAAAAAAATGTATGCCTCCGTCTATATCAATGTTGCCTGTAGCTCTGACAGGTCCCTTTAAGATTATCTTAATTTTTGAAAACAGGAAAAGGTCACATGGAACCATGTCTGGCGAATATGGAGGCTGGGGTTGGGGCATCGTTACAGTATTACTTTTGGCCAAGAATTCCCGAACAAGCAACGAAGTGTGAGCAGCGCCACATGAGCAGAACAGAAAGCCAAGGATTGTTTTTCCACAAATCCGGGCGTTTTTTCGGATTGCTTCACGCAAACGGCATTGAACTTGTAGGTAGTACTCCTTGTTTACTGTTTGACCTTGAGGCAAGAATTCATGATGCGCTATACCATTAAAGTAGAAAAACATCCTGATATAACCTAAACATCCTATACAACCTCATATAAAAAGCTGTAATTGTCGTTTACACCGTCTTGAGGATCCCTAGTCCAGCGTCTGCTTTTTCCATTTATTGTGAACATTTTTGTCTAAGGCTTCGCACAATCGAAGGGACCCTCAGTAGTGGTCCTCATATACTCATGCTACTTGGCCACATCGAATAGTTTTTAGAATGGTTCCAATTGAGACGATATTCTTGAGAAAGTGGATGTTCTGATTGCCATAGGCAATATGGGAGTCAAGACGGGCTTTGTTGTTTTTGTGGTAGCGACAAGAAATATTGCCCAAATAATTTGTAGCCGAGTTTATAGCCCTTGGTCTCATATAAATACGCATCCGTTTCGGTTACGTATACGCGACTGTTGTGGAAACGGTTAAGACGGGAGTCTAAAATGTTGTTTTGATCTCGTGGAGCGTTTCTGGCGTTCTTTATAATAAGAGGAGCAGGATATAATAAAAGCCCTCTTGGGTTCGGTTGATTGGTTAGTTGGGGGACATGAATTAGGAACTTATTACTATTTCGTACAACATATTCCTTGGGATCTTTTCTATTTGGATCTAAATCTTAAGATAGGTCGGGAAAATAAGTAAGTTTCAGGCTGAAATTTGGGATCATTTAGGCAGAGTCTTATAGTAATCAGACAAAGAATCTTCGCTTTAGTTTTTGAGGTTAAATTCGTCTAGTACATTCTTGTTAGGAAAACAGCAAATCTTCTTTAAAGAAGTTTTTCAAATTGAAACTGGTTTAGGGGGCCTTGTGTTGGCGGGATTAACAGAACGACTTTTGTGATGAATTTAAGAAAAAATGCAAATATGTAGCCCGGTTTCAGAGCTATAACTTCCGGCCTCCCCTAGTCAAATACAGTTACGGAGAAATTGAGAGCCTTCGGCTGAGTTGAACGAAGTTCAGCGGTCATTTAGAGCCTTTAAGCTGGTGGGACTTCTAAGCTCGCTCTATGTGTTATCATTAATGGGTTGTAATCCGTCGAATAAAGGGTGCTTTAAGCAATAATGGCGCAAAGTACCGTTATAATACTAAACAACGTTGATAAACAACTTGTGTTGAGGCAAGAATTTCACTGCTCTCGTGATTTTTGCTTGTCGCTCGAACTAATCCGACAAATATTTGTTCTGAACATATAAAAATAGACAAAGGATAAATATATTTTATAACAAATAAAAGAGTCACAAAAAAAAACGAAACCCCTTTCGCGCTTTTGTAATTACAATTCACTTTGTTTTTGTTTTTTTTTTTCGAGTTTTCAGAGTTTTCAAAAAGCAATCAGTGCCAAGTGCGGCGGCTTATTAAAAATATAAATCATACGAACTGCGGCGCTTGCAACACAGTTTTATCGCAAAAATAAATAAAGGACCCAAAGACCAAACCACTTAATGCAAACAAAGCGCTGCGAAAAGCAACAACAAAAAAAACCTTTTTTTTTTGTATAAAATAGTGAAATAAAATGCAGATAAATGGCGCAAACGATTGGGCGACTTAAGCGGCATGAAAAAATAATACAACAACAACAAGTGGATATTTTTTTCAAATTACTTAAGCTATGTGCCGCACAACCAATTCGCAGCTAATAAAAATTTCCCAATAAATATGTTCAACAAAGAGCAATGAAAACAAAGCAACAACAAAAAGTGACAAAGCATAAGCGAAAGGAAGAGTAATGAATATGAAAATGTGAAAAGGCACGCGCTGCCGACGAGCGCCAGCAAAATGCCACCAAAAGCCACATTAAATTCAACGATATTCGGCGGAATTCGCAGGACGCAGCGAAACAAATGTGCGTCGCACACACACACACACGCGCACACACACAACACACACGCACATGCATTTGCGCTTGTCCAGCGACAACTGGCTGTGATTAGCTGCGGGCGCTTCGGTAGCGCCGGATAAAGGATGAAAATGTCACTTCGACGTGCCGAGCGGTGCGAGAAGGAGAGCAAAGTCGATGGTGGCAGTGGTGGCAGTGGTGGCAGAGGAGTGCAACAGGAAGTGCGAGTGGAGTTTGTTGCGTCGCTGCGCATTTAAATTTATTACCCATCCGCAGCATTTCTCATTGTTTTCGTTTGCGAGAGAGAGAGAGAGAGAGAGAGAGAGAGAGAGCGAGCGAGCGAGCGTTTGGCTGCGCCTTTTTTCTTGGCGCTTTTGGATGCTAGTGGCAACCGGAAAAGGTGTTTACGAAAAGTTAAGCGCTTGCCCTTTTGCATTTACCGTTATTTGTTTGTTTGTTTTGTTTTTGTAGTTGTAGTTGCCGGGGCACTTTCATTATTGTGATTGCTGTTGTGGTTTGAATTGGTCGCATTTCTTCCTTTTTTTCACATTTGTATGCCATACTTTTCGCCGCTGTTGCCACCCGTTTATTGGGGCATATTTTTGGTGAATTTTTTTCCAAATTCGACGTTCAACTTTCAACCTAACCGATTACGACTGTCGCGCGCGCCTTCACGTCAGCCGCCATATTCATTCGCGCATTTGTTGTGTAGTTGCGTGTGTATGTGTGTGTGTGTGTTAGGGTTTTTTCCTCACTCCGCAAGTTGGTTAATGATTGTAATTCTGTTTGTAAGCCGAAATCGGAATTTATGACTGCCGCCTGCCGTTTTCACTTTATTTGCGCTCCACGCACTTTTTTCACTCCACATTTCATTTCCCTTTTGAATTTGAACTGCGTTGCAGTTGTTGTTGTTGTCGTTGTTGTTGTTGTTGTTCTTCTTGTCGTCGGTTGTTTTATTTACAATGCATTTAATTTAAAATGAAATTATGATTTATGAAAGTCGACATTAAGCGCACGTTTATTCGCATTTCCCGATCTGCATTCGTATTTGTGTGAGTTTAGGATTTTGCGCGCATCACACACCGGATAACATCGCCGATTATGAGCTGTAAAGTATTCAGCATTATTATTCCAACAACAAAAAGAAAATCGACAAAAAAAAATCAAAAAAATTAAAAACGAAACACTGGCAAATAATAATCACCTCGTATTTATTTTGTTGTAAATTGTGTACTTTGTTGCGGTGTTGAAAACAATAAACGCGCTGCGGAAGCGACGCAAAAAGATTTATTTAAGTCACTTTAATTGAAATGGGTTTAATTGAAAATAATTATTTTTTTCTTGGCACCTTTCGTTTGCAAAGCGACAATGTGGAAAAAAGTTTTGCAGAATGAATGGCCTTAATTAGAAACAATGAAAAAGATTTTATTTAAGTCAGAAAAATAAATTGAAACAAATTAGCAAAGACACGAAGCTAAGAAGAATAACTTTAAGTTTTTCATAAGTAAATTTTTTTTTTTTTAATTTTTTAGCGTGTACTTTGACAGCAATTAGGTAATTACACCTTTATCAGAGTTATGAGCAAGCTTCCCATCCTAATTGTGGTTTCTTAATACGCAAATAAGGGTGTCATAAATTTAAAAATCACGCCAAATGGCTATTGGATTCTAAATAAATCTTTTTCGTATTACAAATACACTGAAAGAATTGCAATTTATTGCTTCGCTATTGAACAAACACAATTTTCTTTAGCTACTACCGCGAATCGAACGCTCCGCTCTCTACTAGGGAATGCTGCTTTCAAGCTTTTCAGACCAAAAAACCCTGTATGACTGTATTGATAATTGAACCCAGAATTCTTCACTTCAACGTTGGTTCCCGGCTGCTGAATCTACAAAGAGGTCTATGTGCTTTGTGGATTCGGCGTCCTTACCTCTTGCTCTCAAACTTCAGTGCTCTCACCATAAGCCTATAATACTCGACGAGTACCCCTTTGGGTGCCCATCTTAGCATATGTTTGCATAAATAATCACTTGCTGCCTTGTATCTCTGAAGTTTTGACTTTCACCATCATTAATTTCTCTGAGTATATTCAAAATTGCGCAATTTAGAGAGTAGGTTCTCTTTGAACACTCCATATTTAAGTTCTTTTAACTAACTAGTACTATGTACATAGTCTTTTATTTAACTAACTAGTACTAAATTTCTGAGTGTGACATGTTTATGTAATTTTAGAACTAGAATCTTGATTTTCTAAGTTCTGGCAGATGATTGGATAGGTCTATGTTAGGTCGGAAATTTTCGAATTTTACCTTCGGTTCACTTTCGAAATTATGGGACTAATAAAATGACCTCTGGTTGGGAAAGTAATGTAGTTGAGCTAGCTTGAGCGATTTTTCGGCGTACATGAACGACATATCGAAAACTCCACATTTGTTTGCAAAATCCCAAAATTATGAGACTAATAAAATCATTTCTAGCTTTAAGTAATATAGTTGTGTTACCTTGAACAATATCAGCGTTTTTGCGCCACTTTTTTCTTTTTTTGTTGGAGAGAGGATAACATAGCTGTATCCCGAATTTTCCTGCATTTCCTAAAATTTCCAATTCTAATTTTTATTCGCTCAAATAAAATTGCCTAGCATGTAAAAGTAGTATAACGTCATCGATTCTAAGATGATTTCGTTACAAATTCCTACACGTACATACATATATTCGCTTTGAACCTATTTCACCTATGTACATACATACATGCTTACGTAAGTATGTATGCCAGCTTATAACTTATTTTACTTATTTTAAAAAATAATATTAATTTCCGTTACACACATTTACTTAATATTTAAAGATATGTGGAAAAGTTTCGGGATCCCGATATAGTTATCGTTTAATCGTGAAAATTCGGGATTCATGTTATGGCGGATTTTAGCTTCAAGAACTTGTATCTTTCATTTGAAAGAGTTTATTTTAAATATCTTTTCAAAACATTGTCGCATGAGTTTGTTTCGCCTAAAATAAGAGTAAGCGTTGCCTACCATCAGGCGCTCAGGATGTTTAATACAAACAATGCTAATATTTAGAGAGTAAGCGTTAATTTTCAAATATTTAACACAAATTACTAAGAAATATATATATTAGCTCATATATATTTCATGACTTACCTTGTATTTTGGAGAGCACACCGAAAATTCGGTATAACAAATTCATTTAGAACTAGCTAAAATGACATTTGAACGCACTTAAGGCTTAATTGTGAAAATCTTGATGTTAAATTGTTAGAAAATGTAATAATTGAACTTGGGAGTACAAAATCGTTGACGCAAATCTGAAGGCGATTCAAACTTAAATCAACGAAGGTGAACTCATGTTCCTAAAGTACTCGTTGACCGACAATGACCCGAAAGTATTTAGAATTCAACACAATAAAACCAAAAATGTATGTAAATATGAATGTTTTTGATTGCTTGCCAAAGAACACAAAGTCTATTATGAATTTCTTCAACTACCCGATTGTCCTTTGTACAAGTGTTCGATACTTGGAAGTGTCCTTGAGACGCCGTTGACCAGTTTAAGAATTAACAACACAAGTACTTGTGTTGTGTGTGTGTGTGTGTGTGTGTTCGAGCGAGTCAAATTATGTAGCAAAAGCAACAGCACGTGTATGCAAATGAGGGCAGCAAGGGGAGCAAGGGGAGCAAGCATCGGATTCAAACACATTTTTCCATCAAACACTGTGAGAGCATGCAAATATGGCTATGCTTAGGTATGTATGAGTACACGAGTGCATGTATATAAATGTATGTGTGTGTGTGTGTGTGTGTGTGTGAGTAAATTTGTGCCAGCACTGGTCCCTTGCCGATTCAATTAAACGATAAAGTTTTTGCATTAAATGAGAAACAACCAGCGTTTTGGTGGCAGAAGGTAACCGCTGTGAGGGACCAAAGCAAAAGCGGCAACAACAAAAACAACAACAACAACACCACCACGAATTATTAACTCGATTTGATGTGGGCGAGACAAAGCTGGCGGTGTAGTGGCGTCGGGTGTATGGAAAAACAATTAATGAATGAACGGAAAGTAAAATGATGCAAAATCAAAATCAAAATCAAAATGGAAATCAAGCGGGCCAAACGAAGAAAGAAGTTGAAAGAGAAAAACGAGCAAACTCATTTGAAGCACAATTTTAAATTGAAATCGATAAGCTGTACGATTGAAGTATGAAAACTAATTTACTGGAATAAAACAGCACTCCTGCATGGTGGAGAGCCAATGAGGGCGGCGAGGTGGTGCGAAGTGTGGAAAATGTTGTTTGGGGTGCAGTAGATTGTGGCGTGTGAATGAGCACTTTTTAACCTACTTTCAATTTGTTCGCACGGTGGTTCGCGTGCTCATTATCTACTTCATTTAAGTGAGTAATTTAAAAATATTGCATTTTTTGTTCACTGAACTCTATTCAACTGGGCAATGCACTTCACAGAATTTATATAAATTCAGACAAGTGGCAACATGCCACATTCATTTGCCCCTCAATTGGGTTTTAATAATAATAATAATAGGAGGTGCTGTGATTAAGTTAGCTTTGTATGTAGTCTGAAGTATTTTTGGGCTTACAAGAAAATTATGAATTTCTGTTTATTAAATCTCAGCATTTTCCTTTCGAAGAAACCGCTTGTTGAAGCAATTAGTTAACTCTAAAAGGTGTGACAACGAAACACGATTTCTGAATGCCCTGAAGTTGTCCTAAAAAGTGAAATAAATTATCCCATCCTATGTCCTTCTAAAAAACCGAGAAAGGATAAAGTTATTAGTTGTCCCTCCTAAGGTTTAAGCTCAGTTTGGATCACCAAATGAATGAATATTATAGAAGCAAGTTTTAACAGCCATATTAAAATTATAATCCTTTTCAAAGGCAATGATTTGGGCAATGATTTTTTTGGGTGCATATTTACTTTAAATAGCGGAAAGTTTTCTTCGAACAATGATCAAATTGCGTGGATGGCTTAAAATTTTACTCCGAATCCATACAAATTAAATTCAAGTTATAAACCGTTTTTTCAATTGTTCAAAAACTTAATTAAGCCATCAATATAATGGTAACAAAATTGTAATAAATCGTTCCTCCAAAATTTTCAGCTAATTTCATTCTTGCAGAATTATTTCTTTTTTGAAGGTTTTAATATAAGCTGCTTTTAGCAAATTTTTTATTGGGTTAGTTATTATAAATTTCCGAAAATTGTGAAATTTGGAATGAAACCCTGCTAATTAGTAAATTCTGAGAACTTTATCGCACTAAAATTTGGAGGAGAGAACTTAATTAGAAAATCATATTATTTTCCGATTTCTTCTTTATATATGCATTGCTTGTTTTTTTGTGATATTATACCGATTATATACTGCAATTTACTAAATGTAGGCAACGTTTTCTCTTCGGTATGCTAAATAATAGTAAACAAATAAAATTTTAACTTTGCCTACAATTAGGCGCATTCATTTAAATAATTTATGTAACTAAATTTTATCGAGGATAAATATCTTCCTTAAGAATAATATTGAATGTAAACATCAAGATCTTTCAAAAAAGATTCAACTCTGACAATTTATTAATATTTATTAGAGATGTACCTGAATATATTGAAGAATATGCACATTGACATTTTAATTCTGATTTTTTCAAGATTGCAACAAGAATAAAAAAAGTAAGTAATTTAAAATAAAAAGAAAACATTTGCAATAACAACAAAAAACGTACGTAATTTAAAAATAGGACTGTGAATCTACAGTTAAGTTGAACGAAAAAACGCTCTTAAAGTTTTTGTGTGTTAACGCTGACTGACCCGAACATCTCGAAAAGGGAACTTTTTCACTATTCTACCAATTTAATAATGTTTAAGGCCCTAAAACGTACTTAAAGGCAAAAATCAGAAGAGGTTTATTGAAAATTCTAGAATAGCCTCAGTCCACAACAATCAAATTTTTAAACAGCTTCGTAAATTTATTGCTTTTCTTTCTTTCTTTCAGTACTTGTTCGAAAATTAGGTGGAAAGGATCGCAATTTGGATAAAACCTGACACATAATACCTTTGTGCACATATTTGAAGAGTGTGCGGAATTTTACTTCCAGCAAAAAGTTTGCGAAGTTCGTAGCAATATTGCTCTTTCGATTGAGACATCCTTTCTGTGTGTCAACTTGTGGCAATCCCGAAATTTTTTATCATTTTCAAGACCCCACACATTTTATTCCAAAAATTTCCATTCATATTTCATTGTGTTTTGTTTCGCATTTTGTTTCACATTTTGTTTTGTTTTTTTGTTACTTGCCTGCTTATGATTTTTTATATAAGCTGACCTGCTGCTGTTGTTGTTGTTGTTTGATTTTAATTCATTTGGTTTCCGCAAAGTTGGTGGACACAAAATATGACTTTTTGTGAGTGTGTTAGTGCGCATTGTTTTCACTTGCACATAGATAAGTTGAAGCGAACCCATTGCCGTTTGTATGCTTGTATACATACATAAATATAAATGCTGTATGTATGAGTGGTTGTCCGGGCGGCGCGTCCAAGCACTACTAACATAGATGCTTATCGGCTTAGCTTTAGGACTGTCCACCGCTTTATTTCAAATGAAGTAGCCAAATACACACGCATCTCTCTCTCTCTCTCTTTCTCTATCACTCTCTCTGTGTGTGTGTGTGTGTGTGTGTGTGTAAGAAATGTCCAAATGTGTGTGTATGCATTCACTTGACCCATGCTTTCAAAGAATTCATTCCTTTATGTGTGTCCACACTCAATCACACCCGCACACCCTCTCTTCCCCTTTTTGCCACTCGCTTATCCCTTTTCATTTCCATTGTACTCTCTGCATTCCAATCTTTTACCGCCAGTTTTTTTTTCATTTACAAAGGAAAATATTTATTTGACTCTACTCCCTTAGCGCCTGTGTGTATACTATAAAAGTATTTGCATTAATTTTCGTAAGTGTAAAGATCCTATCGGTCTTGGGGAAGATGCTCCGCCGCCGATATCAACTAATTTTGTTAAATCACTCTCCGCCCTGGTGGCCTTTGGTATTGTTTTTTGGTGTTGTTGCGTCGGTTATTGCTTGTTTTCGCATTCGTTTTGAATAAATTAACACAGAATGTAATTTACATTTTATTTACAAGGGTGTTTGTGTGTGAATAGGCATGTAAATAAAAGGATGAGATTTAACGGAAGTTATTTGATGCACCAGCCAAGGGTCCAATCTACCGCTATTAACATATGTATAAGCATTAAGTTTGTTTGTATGACGTCATTTGGCTACAATACGGAGGCGAAGGTCAAACCGGATTAGGTTATTTATTGGAATCCTTTGTGTAGCTGGTGGAAAATAAGAAAATGAGAGCGAAATGGCATTTCCAAAAGCATATAGAACTTTGGTGACTTTAAATTCATTATTAAATCTGAATTTCGTTGCTCTCAGTTGTTATTTTCAGCTCAAAAACAAATCCATTTTATCGATTTTCTCCACAATTTCATTAGAATAATTGCAGTGGTTTCCAAAAAGTGAGGTTCCAATAATTCCAACAACATTTTATTACTAAAGCTAATGGATATTTAAGCATGAATTTAACGGCTACTTTTACACTATCAACTGTGGTGAAGTCCAAGGCCTAGTAAATACGCGCCAAAGTGTACCCTGGTAAATTCTGAGTGACTAAGTGTCATCTACTTACCGAACTTGGCACTTTTCGAGCATCTCGTTTAATATATCTGCCTTTCAGCTTCTTTATATGTGCTCCTCTAATCAAGTTCATTCAATAAATAATACTACGATTAACCTTGCTTACATCTCCACCCTCGGCGTAAAACACTTGAGATAATTTTAAAGCAAAGTGATTATTCCTTACAAGACTCATTCTCCTATGCGTACATAATAAAAATTTTATAGTAGTGGTAGAAAATAATGCCGAAACAATTTGAGGCATGCTGGAGAGTTGACAGTCCTTGTTCGAATAAAATCCGGTTCGGTGGACCCAACTGCCGACTGCTGAAAGAACGGAAAGATTTGATGGTCATAACAGCTGCTTCTAGTACTTAACTTCTCTATATCACAGGCCTTGCTTCCCTTATCTTTCTTTTACATAGGTGAACTATATAGTAGATGGTATTTTGTCACTATTTATAAGAAGTTTTACCTCTAATTTCCTCTGTTCGTTTAGTTATAGTAGTATATATGTGATAGAAAAGAGTCCAAGATGCGTAAAAATGGTGTAATCTATCAAGGGTCGACTCTAATGACTTTTTAATCAAATACTGATTTCAGAGCCGAGTGCAATCTACAATATTTCGGAAGTACTCGACTATTTTTTTTTTAATTTTAGTAGATCTCGGTGTTTCTGGAAGTGAAATAAGAGTTGTAACAACTTATTTGTTTCGATCCAAATGGCTTCTAGGATATTTTTATGCTTATGGCTGCAGATAATCCTATTTCGATCTGTGCAGAAGCCTGTCAGATTCAGCCCATTATTGCTAAGTTTCCATCCGTAAAATCAAGCACAGTCTCTTAGCTCAACGTTACTTTGAAATCTCTGATGATCGACTCTTGCAAATGATTTTATGAACGGCTCCTTCAGTTTCTATCACAGATTGTTCCAAAGACAAAAAAGAAAAATTCGCCCATTCTGCCGACAGATGTTTCAGTGTTTGAGACTAAGCTTAGCATGGCCATATTTTAGTTGCCTTGAAGAGATTGATAGTGTTTCAAGTAGTAAGTAAGTAAGTAGCAAAGTGCAGTCGTCTATGGTTTGATTCAGGTATGCGGCGAAGAAGCTTCTAGGTGTGAGAGCGAAGTTTTGCGATAAAATGGCGTTATCCCATGTAATTAGGAGAGTGCTGTGACTTAGCTGTGCGAGTTTTCCGTCCATGAAAAATTTTCACCGATATTTGAAATTATCTGGAACTTACAGGCAGGCTTTTTAAGGCTCAAACATTTTCTAACATTTTGCTGGTTGGAAAACTAATATGTAGTCCCTGTATATTTGGTTTAGAAAGCGTGAATGGATTCACTACTATCCACTCAAGCTTAATGATGGCCGAATAAGTTCGAATTGAACTCTAAAGAGCTAAAAGTGATATTCTGATTCAAAACAAAAAAAACAAAGAGGAAGATAGAAATTAGAGTTCCATATTATTGACTGCAAAGTGCAAGTGGAAAAATTATTACCGATTACACAAATGACCCTCCGCACTGATTCAAAATTGAAAATTACTTCTTGAAATTTATTTTTATTTTCTACCTCGAAATGATTGCACCGAAAATGTGGCAATTCGCACTGCCATTCAATTTCACAAATGAAATTTTATTTGCTGATGGCATTGCAATATAGCCAACAAGTGTGTGCGAAATAAGTGAGCGAAATAATTTAGGCTGCCACCCAATGGCTGGCATTCAATTCGCTACGCGTTAATGGACCCAAAGACATGGTCCAAACCCGCACACACACACATACCCATACACATACACACATATCATTGGTGGTGATGTATGAACTACTTTCCTCAACTAGAACTTGGGATTTGCACACGTTGCCAAATGTTCGTACGCATATCGATTGCGCGCTCATTTCAATGCATATCCTTGGATAACGTTAAATCCATTGCATGGCATGCGCATGTGTGTGTGCGTGCGCTTATAGGCTTCGCATTAAATTACATTCAATTTAAATAATGTTCCATGTGTGAGCTTCACTTTTCGCTTACATATCATATGTGTGTATGTTAGCATCTTTCTCTGTACGAGTATGTGTGTGTGTGTGTGTGCGTGTCTGCCGGGTAAACTGAAGTCCATAAGTCAACGCCATGAATAACAAATCAATTTCAAATTTAACGTTCCAACATTGCCGCTGTGGATTAAACATTACACACATGTGCCGTTCTATGCCAAAATGCATCTATGTATGTGTGCGTGTAAGTAAAACAGGTGCTCACACAGCCATATACATATATATATATATATATTGTGTGTGTATGTAAACATATGTAGATTGCTTCTCAAATATACATCCGGTTTTGGATGAGCAGGCAGTGCCGTTAAACCAAAGCCCCACCACTTGATTATGCACACACATATATAAGCGAGTATGCATTCCTGTCGAAGTATATGTGCATTCACAACGCCATTATCGGCTCGTTTCTCAATTGCTTTTTTACTTATTTATTTCAGGTTTTTGCTTTCTTCCTTCTGCTTTAAGCATTTCGGCGTCCAAATGCTTTGTTTGTGTAATTTATTTCCGAATGCACACACACACACACACACACACACACCCACACAAACACACGTATTCATGTGTTGCACGCGAGCGTTATTTGTGGTGCGTGTGTGATTTGATGTGTATGTGTGTGTGTGTGAGCTCACCTTATTGTTGTTGGCTAACAATGAGGTGCTAAAAGTGAGCCTCGACTTTTGACGCCTCACTCGTCGGCAACTCATTTACACCTTCTCACCTACTTCTCGCATGGCCAGCGAAATTTCTGCAGGATATTTATGTGTTTGTCTTAATGTGTTCCGAGTTTTTGCTGATTTCCGTAGACATTATAGACATAGTAGACATTGTGTATGGCAATATTTGGATATGAGAACCCTTCAGCTCATTTACTCATGCTCATGCTTCGAAAGTGGGCGGGGAAGTTGTAAGATTTTGTGATTTGAAGGCGCAATCCAACTTCATGGTTGACCTCAATCATTTCTGAATAAATTTCAGCAATCTTTAAATATCCAGTTAAAGTGATATTCAAGGTTATATAAAATGAACTGCCCACACGACCTGAAATTAAAAAAAAATGGAACTTGTTGCCCGCCTATCAGTCTCAGTCTCAAGACTCCATTTAAATTGAAGGCCAAAGAGACATCTAAACGATAACTACCACATTTAAATCTTCCATAGATTTATAATGACTCCAGTGATGCCCAACTGAACATTGTTTAACAACTCTCTTGATTTGACAAAATTCAAAGTGAGCTTCTTCCTCTTTAACCGCCCAAATTTTCTTACGTTGGAATTTGGAAAAATATCTAGCCTCAATCGGCTTAAAGCTGGGCATTCTGAGAGATTGTACTCTGTATTTATATGATTTTCGATGCATGTCCCACATTTCACCGGTTCTACCAGAAGTATTTTCTGGAAGTAAGCTCTCCGGTATAATTTCTCCGTGATGACCTTTGCAATAGTACTGAAATCCCTGTTGCTTTAACTGCGGCAGCATCCGAGGATCCGACCTTGTCTGTTGTCATATTAATCTCAAACTGAGTGGAACGAGTAGGAGGTACACTGGATCGAAAAGTAGTAGTTGTCCGGTAGGCAGAAGTAGATATTTTATAGAATAGGTGAGAATGTATGTTGGGGATATTATGTATAAAACTTTCAGTGATGAATGATGTTAAGAGATTGTTCTTCATTGACAATATTTTTAAGCTCGAAATTGTTCGAAACCCTCAGATATTGTTCATAGATTGTCGATATATTTGTGGCCATTTCCTCAATCTATTGAAATGAGTTCTACTTGGATATTTGATATTTATTCTAAAAATTAAGACCCATTTATCGTACGATAAACAATAATCCATCAACAGGGAGCAACTTTGAGTACTATATGCTAAAATTTAGAGAATCTTTTTGCACTATTTCTGCTTTGTTTTTAAATATCTCTAGCTTAGGAAAGAAAGCTCTCAATTTGCAAGCGGTTTCAGTAGCTTGGATTTAAAAGAGCTTCAACATAGTTCTGATTCAAGTAGGATGAGCTTTTTGATTATCCGAAAGCTCATTGGATTCATTGCTTGAGCTTAATAAGCTTGACAATAAGCTGATCTGGAAGAAAAGTCCAGACTTATGTTCGAGGACACACTCTTAACCCACACAAAACTTACAAAGGCCAGCACCATCAAAGTCTGCCAACTCGATCGGAATTGAGTCAAATACCCTTTTTCATTTCAAAAAAAAAAAAAAAAAAAAAAAAAAAATTGAGGAAAAGTCGTTTTTATTATAGTTAGTTAGACACAAGCCGTTAGCTACTGGGTAAAAAATTGGTCAGAAGAAATGTGAGTGCATAAATGCGAAAGCTTTTGCACCTCCAGCGGCGAACCGCTTGAGAATTCGTATGCGCTGAAAGGCAGTTCTCGTTTCACCCTTTTTCTCCATATTATTCACATTTTAGCCCCACAAACCAATGTAAAATAGTCCGGCAATAAATATTCCTGTTTTGCTTTTTTGTTTCGGTTGTTTTTTATTTATGCACTGCAAGCGAGGGCCGTGCGAACGAAGCAGTTTGTGCGCTGGGCAGGCAACCTGGTGAAAGGATATACCTTGCTGCACATATGCGCGTACTTTTTCATTATTATTTCCCGATTCTACACAAGTGTCTGACACATACACATGTCCCCACACGCCGGTACACGCTTATGCTAAAGTTATTATTGTTGTTGTTGTTGTTGATATTTGAGGAAGCGTAGTCCACGATAAGTAGGCAGGCAGCACTGTATTCTTTTAACTGTGTGTGTGCGTGTGTGTGTGTGCTCTGTGGCACCTCTAACGGAAGTTAAGTACACTAAAACGTACAGCATTGGTTCCTGCAACCTTACGCACATATTTGTTCACACCCTGTATTGCGGGTGAGCGTATGCAGACGTTGATAGATACCTAAATCAACAGTGGTGTCGAGAAGTATGTAAATGAATGAAAACTGTGTATGCTTTTCTAATTTTAGACGAAATTGCAGATATATCATTCTGTTTCTGGCATGGTTATACTACATTTATAAGCTTTATGAGTGCCTCGAGTGGCTAAAGTAGGGTAATGTAATACAAGGTTTTGTCTCATGTTATAAAAAAGCTCCTGGTTTAGATTTAGATTTCAAACCGAGCTACCATAGTCGGATTTGCATAATAGAAGGGTATTCACACATTTTTTTTTGCGGTTATTAAACCCTATATATGATACAAAAAAACACCGTTCCCATATTTAGACAGTGTGGATTTTGTTTCAACCTCGGATCTTCTCTTAGAAGACATTTAATTAGATTCTGTGATTAAAGACGAAATGTGAGCCGAAAAAAACCGATTAGATCGACCAGGAAGTCTGTTAGAGGGATTTTGAATCTGCTTTGAATAGTTGAATGGAATTTCGTGCAAAGAGGCTTTGACATTGCCTAACTAGAGACTATTGTTATCAGAAAATAATTTGTAAATATCTTCTTGTTCCGACAGATATTTGAGCCGAAAACGTATCAGGTGAGCTCATAAAGCACGAATAGATAGAGATATCAATTGATTTCAAGATTTCTTCCTTATTGGGGACGACAAGAAGTTTCAAAGTATATTTCCTGCAATCGGCCTTGCCTGAACCTACTACAACTTAAATAGAGAATCAGGTCTCTAATATCACGTTGAACTGGTAAGTTTTTATACATAAAACATTTGCTAGAAAAATGTTGCCTACATTTAGGTGGCAATAATTTCATTCCCATGCCGATTTCTGTTTCGAAGGCATAATATTATACTTGATACCTTGTATTATTATTGATTATATAAGGTATAATATTAGTTATTTAAAAGCACCTTAATTCTCGCACTGCAGTTGAATGTATAGAAAAATTTCCTGTGGAGATTGCCTACATTTAGGCAACTTATTCATTCCAAAGACGAAGCCAAAGACAGTTTGAAACAAATATAATACATTAACTGAAATATGGTGGATTAGTTAAAGAATGTTTATATATGTATGCGAGAATTGCATTTTGTGATTAGTATTTACCAATAATTAAAAAAATCAAAAAAAAAATTTTTTTATGAATCTGGTTAC